>JAQPZY010001595.1:4012500-4132500 GCA_029931535.1 Margaritifera margaritifera | reverse complement strand
GGGTAGAGGCGGGTGATGCTCAATATCAGATGAACATGTTGCTCATCTTTAATTTTCCATTTTTTATATTTTTTATTTGTACGAAATCATTTTCAGAATATGCAGAACCGATACATAGACAGCTGTATGGGTAATTATGATGATAGATTACAATACAATCAGACTTTAATGCAGGATTGAAATTTACATTTTAAGGAATGGTATACTCTTTATTTTTGTTGATTTTTCGATCACTTGTTTCCGGGGTATATTGCTTTCAGTAATTTCAGAGATTTTGCCGTCGAAAATTCATTGTGTTTAACGTTATCCGCAGAAAAAGCATTGTCCAATTGAAGAAAAGATTTGGTGGGTGAGGGTGTCGTATGTTCTCGCTCTTTAAAGTGTATATATATGTATATATATATATATATATATATATATATATATATATATATATATATATACTTTCTTCTCCCATTTAGGAAACATATTTGCCCTTAGGTATTTTATTTAAATCTGTATTTCCATATTTAAGCCTATTCATTTTTATCCTTCCTCTTCTGCTCCTTCTCTCTCTCTCTCTCTCTCTCTCTCTCTGTCTGTCTCTCTCTCTCTCTCTCTCTCTCACCATTAGGATGAACAGATCTTTAAAAATGTGTCATGGCTGTGGACCCTCTAGCATACATTTATTTAATCAATAAGGAGAGACCATTTTTTTAAAAAATGCATAAAAACTCCAAACAACGAAAATCAGGCTTCAAGTATTAACTCTTTTAAATTAGTTTTCCACATTAATCCTGCAAGTTATTAGTGAATGAACTTACATGAACTCTTGCTACACTCTACGACAAACGGACACACTTTTACGAAAAACTCTTGGTTAAATATAGTCATAAAATTGTTTAAGTAGCGATTCTTACTCTCAACACAATCATAATCATGTTTGAAAACGATGGAGAAATCAGGCATTGATTAGTTTTGATTGCAAACCGAAATTAAATGGCAACCGAAATTTGGATGCAGCGTCTATTACCGAATACAGAAATGAGCAAAATTAAGACCCAAAATCCATACAAGTCAACTCACAATCATTAAAATCTTTTGTTTCAAGATGCTAAGCTCTGAAATCTGTCCGATATGACCGCTTCGTTATATTTCTACAGCATCCCTCCACCAACAATTTTTACTGTATTAATCCGCGCAAAAAATGTGTTAACAAAAATAAAAATGTCTTCATTTTCGTTTGAAAACAGTCAATAATTTGATAAAATACACAATTTGAAACATTCTTTGTACAAGATAAATTTATAAAAGGTCGCTGTCCTAAAATTATTGTTAATTTCGGAACTTCTTTTTAACTATGTAGTATTGCAGCCGTTAATCGCATTGGCACAGAATGGAGAAAACATCCATGCAAATCAAAAGGTTTTTGCCTTAAAAAAATATATGATAAAAAGAAAATCTACGTGCTTTAAGTAGATATAAGAAAATATTTCACTCGTGAAGTGGAAACATTTTGTATTGTCACTCGTGGCATCGCCAGTCGTGACAATACAATGTTTCCAACTTCACTCGTGAAATATTTCCTTATAACTAGCACCCGACAATTACTTGTATTCTTCACCACCTGCTCTTTTTTTACCACATAAGTAATGCTCATTAACTTCTTTAAAAAGCTAAGAAAATGAAGAAAAGAATATCTCATATCGGTTCATAAAACAGTAGTATCAAGAGAGATAATTTCCCATGTGTCATTTTAGCATGAGTTCTTATTTCTGATTCCTACACTACATATTGTCAATGCTGGTACTGCGTTATAATTTTCCATTTCATTCTAGTCATGACCTAAATATGCCACTAAAAAGTGTTCAACTTGAATAAAATAAGTCATCAATCTATTTCTTGGATGATATTTGTCGTTTCGCATAAATAAGTGTATTGTTTTGTTACATTAATAGGCTTGTCTAATTAAACCTATTTTATTTATTAGTCTAAAATATGTGTATTCAACTCTGTCCAAATACATTGTTGGTGCCCCTAGTGGCCGAGTGGTCTAAGGCACTCGTCGCTACAGATCACTCATATGTCTCACCTCCGTCCACGTGGGTTCGAGTCTCGGTTTGCCAGTAGCGTCCCGTGGGTCGGTGGTTCTTCCAGGAGTCTTCCCGGATTTTTCCACCAAATATACTGGCCGCCATGTATAGCCTACAAAGTTTGCTTATGACGACTGCCACCAACATATCAAAAAGGAAATATATTAACAGAAAGTAAACTTAAGTTGCTGATCAGATTACAATTTTGTACAATTTGACAATTTCACAGCTAAAACAAGTCCGTAAAATGTCCAGTACCTAAGACGTTTTGAATAAATTAGTGCTACAAATTACCCATAATTCGCCTGAATAGCCTTTCGCTCGGATCTTTCCGCCATTGCTCGGAAAAGCACTTAAGAAAAACTACAGTAGCCGTCATTCCATATACATGTACTTTGTTTAATATTGGCGTCATGTGTACGTCACACACCATCGTGGTATTCATTATGGCATCTTATGGATTGGGATGACTTTGTCTCTGTTGAAACATTCCCCAAGTTCCTTGTTTCAAGTATGAACTTACCTGAGAACTTTCTTTTTCTTAGCTTGTGCAAATAATTCCATTAGGTATCATAATTATTCTGACATGGTTCTATTTTGCCTAGCATACATCAGCGTGTTACTGACGTCTTCGCCATTTTCCAGCGATTTCCCCCTTTTTTACGCTGTATCACTCCATCAAAGTATTTTCTAAATTGATTTTGGTTATCCTTATTTATTCGTTGTTTTTTTTTTGTTTTTTTTTTAAATATCATTGCATTTTAGAATAGTAACTCGCTTTAGTCTGTGATGTGCGAGCGAATAAAAAAGTTGTTTGTGCCCTGCATAATTTTTCAAACAAATCTGTATTCTGGGCCCCTCTTGTTAGAAACATGACACAGCACATGGCATTCGAGTGGATAAAGCCTCAATTCGTACTTTCCTTGTCATGGTAATGTTCTCACGCGCAGTCTTATCACGAGTATTGTAATTCAATAGAAAAGAACATTTTATAATAATTTATTCCACATTGTGACGTGAATGCTGGGTTTGGTGTACACCAAAATGTGCAAAATTGTTGTTTGATAAACGACGTAAGGTTACGTTCTCTTAAATTTGGAAATTTTTGAGAAGTTGTCAGTAATCGTCGTGAACAAGCTTTAGTCATGGGCACTTTTCTCTCATATAACATATAAAAAAAATTTATCAAGACAACATGTGCAGAAACGTGCTTGGACATTTTTTTTTAATTTTTATTTTTTTTATTCACAAACCTATCAACAGAAAGAAAACTCGCCAAATTGCCGTAGTGTTCTTCTAAATTCGCAAGCAAGTGCAATACATGACTGTTCACAGCTGTATCGTGCGCAGACGGGACTGGTATATATCTTTCGCACGAAGACAGTGGCGGCGCGAGGGTTCGATGTGCCCAGGGGCAATGTTTGTTAGTGGCGCCCTTACTTTCCCACAGAGAACAGTTTTTATGTCAGTTGTTAACCTCCACCCCCCCCCCCACCCCATCTACACCCCGGTTACAGCTGAACAAAAATAAAAAAATATTTTAAAAAGTTGCTCCCTACATGCGCCCCCCCCCCCCCGGGCGCCCGGGGACAATTGCCCTCCCCCACGACACTACACCCCACGTCGCGCCGCCACTGCCACCAGGACACTCAAGATTGAAATTGTATACATTGTTATACCGGGGGACACTAGAAAAGAACATAAATAAAATACTTGCAACTCGTGCAAGACATATATTGACCCAGAGCCAGGGCACTTGCGTGCGAGCCCCTGCCCTGAATCCGCACCTGATATACCATTTAAATAATATCCACATGCACATTTTCTTTACAAAATCATTATCTTTTAGGATTTGCAACCATTATGTAATGATGTACAAGTATATTTTTACATATATGGTAATGACACATTCTCTTTTATTGTTGAAGAGTCAACATTTGTGACAGTGAGTTGTTAGGTAAACTATTATACCGGCATGACGTTTCGTAGTTCTCCTTGTGACGAGAATTGCAAATAAATACATTTTTAGCATACCTGCACAAATTTAGAAATTATATGGAATTAGGACAACAATCTTTCGGCAAATGAGTTATGCTTGCTAATCGATTTTTTTCCTCACTCTTATGTCGCACATTGTGATACTGACGGCAAATAATTATACCATGCACTACTGTAAACAAGCATTTCGTTCATCACGCAATTTCTTTTAAGTTATTGCCTCTGAATACTGTTAACGGCTTTGTGGAGCAAACAGAGTTGATTACATTAGAAACATATTGTTGATGTGAGCAACATGAGCATTTTACCTTCTAAAAGTATGACACAAAAAATAGACCCCATATGATTTTTGTCATTGCTTTCTTTTTGCGCAATAATAATATATGTAACGATTTGCTGGTGCGTTAGTGGTGTGTTTTTTCTCGATAGCGATACTGGTGATTAGTAAGATATATGTTTTGATCAATCCGGATAATATTCTTATGGTCCATCAACAAACACAGTACCGCACGCGCTTTTTTTTTTTTTTGTTGTTGTTGTGATTAGTCGGTTCACGTAAATCAAAATGTTGCTTACTATTCCCTATCATAATCAAGCTATGTAAATTGGTATAGCAGAAATATTATCAAGAAAATCTGTTCGTATATATATATATATATATATATATATATATATATATATATATTGACGCAACAACTTGGCAACATCATAATTAAAAAAGTGTTCCAACGGTATATAATTTTTCATACAGTAACTGATGCTTTTCTGATAGGTGAATGCCTTCTACGACACTTCATATGGTACATCCTCAACTTATTGGGCAATGTTGTATTTTATCTCTTATAGTGTCTGATCGGCGAAAAAAACAAAAATATACTAACGTTTTGATACAAAAAAGAGTTATTAAATCTCTAGTGGTTTAAAAAATGTTTTGATTATATGGTCGAGGCCGCTAGATATTCATGCCAGTGATGAATTATTCGAACAAATATTAGACAAATATAAAAATTTAATGCTTTGCCAGGAACAAGGTCATTTTAAAAATGTGTAAAGGGCGGAGATTTGATACAGGTGATTAGTGAAAACACAAAATAACTGATCATCCATCAGATCACTGATCAAAGATTAATGGGTAATATTTTGTGTTGCGAGTTGCTTTTGCTCAAAGTATAATAAATGCTACAACGCTTGGAAAGCATTCAAGTATTTACTGATTTGTAGTAGCCAGTGATTATGTAATTTTCAGGGAAGGAATTAGTAATTATGAAGACGATGTTGTTTTCCAAATTGATGTAACAAACTATGACTGAGGGGGCGTGAGTTTTATATTAGTAAGAATGCAAAAGACTATTCAGTCTTATTACAACAACTACTGCAAATATTTGTCGAAAGCAGAAATGGGAGACTTCAAAATGGTACCCCTCTCCACTACATCCCCGACTAAACACGATATTCTTCGATTATTCCATGCCTGCACATAGATCACAGAGAGGGGAAGTAAGTTGATTACACATCACTGGAATGTAACATTTAATAAGCCCAGACATTCCAAATTTCCTGTTTGATCGCTTAGGCATTGTGATTTTGTTTTTGTACAACATCGAAAACAATAAAAGTGTGCGGTGATTCAGCCCATTACATAAAGCTTTATGATTTAAAAAAAAACAAGCAGAAAGAAATGTCTCAAAGTAGGCTTATGCAATAAGACAAAGGGTGTCCCAGTACTAATTACTAGATACCAGAACAAGCTGCACTGGCGAAAAATGGAAATGAATGGTTACAACAGTCTCTCATCAAAATATCTGGCAAACATCACTCAACAATCACGTATATTTGTTTTTCTTACCTACCCTACAAGACATGAATTTAATCTATTTATCAATCTAATTTGGCAAAAATACACTTTCTCATGTCAATAACATCTCTGTAAAAACGAATTTCTTTGTAATTATAGGGTACGACACTTTGGGTTGGTAAGCCATTAAACTGTCACAAAACTATTCTGAGTGTACAGCTAATCGATAGCAAAAATAAATATTTTTTTAATGGACATGTAAGAATTGATGAAGAAGGACGTTTTACATGTTCCACAAGCAGCGGAATGAGTGCAGATGATTGTGTTATAATGAATCGAGGCTGTTTTGGTCTGAGCGAATCTTTCCAAGTGGACGGTTTTAATGCATGTCCTGATCATACCCCTCTTAGATTACATCTTAAGAGCGCTTTACAATATACCGACCTGTTTAAAAAAAATATGAAAGGTCATGTTTTCACTCGTGTTATACTCAGATGTGATGAGAGATATTCCATCGTGATAAATGAGGCTATCTCGGATAATATTTTTTGTAAAAGTTTATCCAGTTTATTAGCAATAAGGTTTTCACAAATAAAGTGTCAGTAGTGTCTTACGCTTGTTATATTAAAGTGTGTTACATAAGCAGAGCACAACACAGTTAATGCTGTTACATCTTGTATGGTGTCAGCAGTGGGATCCAGGTTTTGTGTCCGAAGGCGATAATAAAATTTACAGTTTTGATCCAGTGATCGAAATTATATCCTCTGTATTGCAAAGGACTTTTTTGTTTCTTTTTCTTTTTTTACAGTTTTATCGACATAAAGATATATGACACATGCAGGTACTACATTAAATATTGGAACAATATTTCAACAATTTTCAATAAGACAAAAAATGAAGACCGTTCCAGACATTTATTTTTGTGCCAATGTAAGATGAAAGAAAAGAAGCTGAGAGAGAGAGAGAGAGAGAGAGAGAGAGAGAGAGAGAGAGAGAGAGAGAGAGAGATAGAGAGAGAGAGAGAATAAGAAATAAAAGGAAATATTCTGTATATGTATAACAAAACATAGTAATATATATATATATATATATATATATATATATATATATATATATATATATATATATATATATATATATATGGAATATATTGACATTCCTACAAAACAAATATCAGTGCAAGCATATATAGGCATACTGATACACAATAATCACCACCAAAATATCAAGATATTGCTTGTAATCACCACCAAAATATCAAGATATCGTGTGTATGAGAATTAATTATCTTGACCTTTTATAACAAATTTATTAGTTTTGTGACAATCTCCAAAAATATGAGATATTTTCTCTGCATGTAACATACAAAGAGGACAGAGCTCGTTTGAAATAATTCTAATTCTTTTGAGAAATACATTCGTAGCCATGATTCTATGTAATATTTTAAGCTGCAACCATCTCAGATTTGGATATTTTGTACTTTTATATAGTAGCAAGAAAAATTGCTGCCAGACGTTATCTTCTAAATTGCCAAACACAAAATTCAGTTTCCTTCTAGAATTTGGTATTTTATTGTTTCTAATACAATTTTTATAGATACCTCTACATCTTTGTTATTCTTATAGTGATATACACAACAATATTTATAAACGGTTATTGAAGATTAGAATCATATTCGATGCTAAATTATTGTTATATGACTTTATACCTGCAAGTATGCTTTGAAAATGTATGAAATTAATGTTAATAGAAAATCTATATTTAAAACTATCAATAACGTATCCAGGAACCATCGTCATTCACAAAATCATGCACAAATCTAATTAATATCTTAAACTATGTTTGTGATACACACTCTTTCCATCTATTTCAATTCAAGGATCAAACCATATTTATATTTCTAAATGTTCAGCTGTGACCATCTTGAGTGATCTAGCTAGTTCTAAATATGATTCAAAAGCCTCTCGCCAAAAGGGATTGAAATCCTCTTTTAGTGAGGTAAGAAAATCTTTTCCATAAAAGAAAATTCTCAATATTTGATGCTGAAAATAATAACAACCTTGTCCATTTCGACTCATCAGACAACGCTCTCCTAAGCCATAATAGTTTCAAAGCATTTACAAAATTAGATGTATTTATCAGCTTTAATAATCCTTCACGGCAATATTTCTTCTGATTTTTGTTCTTGGATCCTTGCCATACAAACTTGAAAAAAAAAATAAAAAAATTAACGAGTGTATTTAGTTCACTAAGAACCTTCTTAGATGGATTTGGTAATGACAATAACAGACGACAGGTTTTGGAGATAAGTAAACTTTTTATCACTGTTATCTTTCCAAATGGAGTTAAAAACCTCTTGTCCCACTGAATTAGCAAGATTTTAATTTCTCGAATTTTACATGCATAATTAAGAGTTGTGATTTTTTCCAAGTTAGTTGGAAAAATGTACACCTAAGACAACAAAAGTCGGTAAAACCCCAACTAAGGTTATATTGTGAATAATATTTCTTGTAGCTACCTGTTCTATTTCAGAACCAAGCGATCTTTGTTTTTTTTTCCTCCAATATTTATACTAAGACTAGAACATTTGGAATATTAATATAAAAGATGTAAAGCAGACATCAGACATTTCTCTGAACCATCAAGAGTAAGAGATGTATCATCTGCATACTGTGAAGGAACATAGGATATATTACCTATGTTTATTCTCCTAATATGTTCATTTTTCAGTATTCTATGGGATACAGTTACTACATACAGGATAAAAAATAAATGGCGAAAGTGGATCCCCCTGTTCATTTCCTCATTCAATACCAAACTAATTGGAGACTAAATCATTAATAATTACACAAGATTTTGATGTTTCGATAAAAGAAATGCACCTATTATTATTAACGGTTCTTCAAAATTAAACAAAAGCAAAAAAATGCATAACTTTATTAATAAATGGTTTCCCATGTGAGACAAATGCTTCTTCAAAATTAATCAAAAGACGCAGTCCAGAAATATTGTGCTTTTGGTGTAGAACATTAAATAATATAAGTTTCTTATGTTCTCTCCAATGTATCGGCCTTTTTGAAACTGTGGGGAGCGCAGTTTCAATTTGACTTGCAATACACGCAGAAGAAATTTTGTACGATGCATTTAGGAGTGGAATAAATGTCTCCAAATTGAAACATACTGCTTAGGGGTATCACCTTTAGATATACACGCAATAAGTCCTTCTTTCTATGTGGAAAAAAAGTTCGTACCCAACGGTAATATCCCTCACTAGAAACTTTTCAATATATTAAACGAAAAAATATATAATTCTACCGTGAATCCGTCTCCCCCAATTATAACATAATCATTTTTAAAATGCAATACATCTTTTTTTTATCTCAAGGTAAAAAGCTGGACTGTTATATTTTGATTGAATGTTATATATTTTGACAGACTCTTTTGTGGTATTCTGTTAAGCTCTGTTTGGTCAGTTAAATGATGATGCAGAAAGATTTTGCAATATTCTGTAGAATTTAACTGCACCATTCTGCATACAAATTATCATTAATGGAATCTATAAAATCAAAAATGAGCAATCTGGAATTAATAAATCATGCTTCAGTGATAAATGTAAAGAAAAATACAAACAGTTAATGATCGCACTAAATCAATTGAATTTAAATTGTCAATATTTAAACCACGACAGGCAAAATTATAGAAAATTAGAACGAAGACTGAAACAAATTTACAATTCAACACATCAAAATGGGGGTGAGTGGGTGGTGGTGATACGACGGAATTCTCAAAGACAAATAACCTTGAATGTTTTGTATGGTAAATTTATAAAAGGCATAAATTATTCTTCTAACTCATCTTTTGATGACTTTTATGAATACTTTAATCTCTATCATGTCAAAATGAATTCACGGACCAAGAAGTTGTAGATTTAGGTTCCAACGATATGTATCCAGAATTAGGTAATTTAATTACAGCTAATGAACTTTTACATGCTTTCTCCATGCTAAAAAGAGAGGGAAAAAGTCATAATGAGGACGTCATTTTCAATTAATTTCTCGTGAGTTGTTAAGATTGAATGATGCCGTTGCTGCTCAAGATTTTCAATAAAATATATACTTCTGCTGAATTTCATGAAGTTGGGTGCAAGAATATCATATACATGTACATAAAAAGGGTAGCCATGACAATGTTAGAGGAATTTCATTATCAAATAATAACTCTAAGCTATTTACTGCAATTCTTAACTGTTGTCTCATGAAATGGGACAGTTGGCTTAGTACTTTATCTCACATAAAATTTGGATTGCGCGAAGTAAGAAGCAATGTAGATGCTATCTTTATTCGACATGCAATTTTCACAACGGCATTGAATGAAAGGAAAATATTACGTTTCTTGTTCTATTGATTAAACGAAAGCGTTTGATACGATCAACACGCCAAGACAATAATCTATCAAAGTATGAGTCTGTTGTGAGGCAACAAGGTTGAGTTCCTTACGTTCCTACACAGCACTCAACGATCTGTTAAAGATTATTCCCTTCCTAACAATATATGACAAGGACCGATTTGTGAACTAAATAAATAAATATAAAAATAAAAGAATTAATTAAATAGAAGGTCTCCTAGTTTTGACATGTGCATATTAATTCGATTTAAATATATTTTATTGCAATTACACATGCAAAAGGATCGGACCACAATTTATACCAACTTGGTTAAGGTCTTTCTGCAATAGACAAGAATACGTTACAAACTATTCGCATCAGTGCATCACGAACAAAATAAATTGCCAAAAAGAAATACTAGCAGAAACAACGGACAAAACATAATTTTAAAAAATATAACGAAAAGAGAAACAACAGAAATTTTACAATCGTTAGTGATGAACCGTGGAAAAGTACAAAACAGAAAAATGCACTGTAATTTAAAAAATGTTGCCGCAGATATAAGGTATAGAAATATGTATAAATGGGCATCGTGAAATTGACGACACATCGGATTAGTATATGAGTACATAATGATATACACTGTCAATGATACTGTATAAATATAAAAGCATTCTAGATAATTCACAGCTAACCTGATTCATATTTATTTATAATAAAGTCAACTTCGGCGCTTGGAACATTACTTTTTCTTAAAATCTGAATTTTGTATACAAATGAAAATACCTATATTTGTGTCATCTTTGAAGTGTTCAAAGCCGCACATTGGAATGTCAAATGTTATCGGGATATATACATTTTGTAAAGATACAAAAATTCCGTCATTGCCGACCAATGATGGACAGTTTCATAGCCTAATAAGGAGTTGCATGATTGTTATATAAGTCAGCCTTTAGGAATGTCCAACACTTATTGCTGAATCCTGCATGCGGCACAGATAGTTTCTCGTCGCCATCTAAGTAATGCATTGGGACAGAAGGAAGTTTACTTCAAGAAATGTGCAATAGAATCAACAGAAGGTGAATTACGTGTGCAAGAAGGTAGTTCATCTCATAATTAAGTTGTAGAAATGAAAAAGGATTTACGGGTAATTTATATATATATATATATATATATATATATATATATATATATATATATATATATATATATATATATAAGCATTATTTCTCAGTTTGTACTGCACGCTGGTGGAATCAAACCCAAGCGAGTATTGGGGGCCAAATGTTTCTTAGTTAGGTAGAATATGATAATGTAATTTCTGATGCGTAATGTCAAAATTTGCCAAAGGTTGCTATCCAACTTCACGATAAAGATATTCCGATCTGACACTTCTTGTTCGTCCAGCTCTTATCGCCTCATTTTGAACATTTTTCCAATCTATTTGTATCAGATTCACTTCAGCCATCACATAAACTGTTAGCATATTCAAGAATGAGTGTGGTAAAAGACGTTATACATCCTACTGAGAATATGTCGACTGACTTGAAACATCACTGTCCTTATAAATACCTCTCATCCTAGAGATTTTTTTATCATTATACCATCAATGTAATTGTTCCATTTGCTATTGGAAGATTACATTAGATCAATGTGTTTGTATTTGTGAACAAAGGTAATTGGAATATCGTTACAAAGTAGAGTCCTTCGAAAATGAATCGTAGGTAAAATTAACAGCCTGTTTGAAGGGAACTAAAGGTCACGAGCCGTTGCTTGGCTCAGTGGTGCAAATGGTTTAATTTTAAAATTTGTTATTTCTACAAAATTTATTTATTTATTTATTTATTTATTTATTTATTTATTTATTTATTTATTCAGAAGTTATTTGTGACATGAAATTACTTAAACAACACTCAGCAGCAAATAACCTAGAAAAGTTTAGAAAACAATCGGCATTATCATTGATATATATAATGAAAATAATGGACTTTGCGTAGTGTCTTGTAGCCAGAAAAACAGTGAACAAAACCAAACCAACACAAACAATGACAGGAACACCACCCCCACCCCCCATCCCCGCCAGTTTTAACCCATTTTTAAGATTTTATCCAAGTTTCAAGCTAATCCATAGTTAATCTATTTCAGTCTTGGAGTAGTCTTTGAACACGAATAAGGCTGCCAAATCGTTGAAAGAAGTTATAGCAACCCAAGACAAACAGGAAATGCCGTATGCTACATCTTCAATTACACACATGCAGAAGTCTTGATTTCTATAATAAAACGTTAATAGCTATTATAAAACTCCCTTGAGCATGTTTCTAATTTCATGTAAGAACACTGTCTAAAGTTTCCGGCATTTGTAGAGACAGGAATGCCCGCTCATTTTGACAGGATTTACTATGACTGACCAATTCCTGTTGCCAAGTATCAACCCGAAAACGAGCTTTCAAAATTACCATCAAGATTCTGGTGTAGCTATTTACTGAACCTCTGGAGAAGGACTTGACAGTATTCGAATGTAGAATCGCAAAAATTTTCAATATTTTTAAGGATAATGACTGGCATTATTTTAACAATGACAGAAAGAAGGGAAAAATGGGAATGATTATTTGCCCCAACCCTTCCGAATCCAGCAAGGTCCTCTATTAAAGGTACCAATGCAAATATTTGTTCCTAATTTTATTGTCAAATAAGTTACCGGACTTTCATCTATCAGGTTTTATGGTATTGCTGGGATGTGCGAGGCAATTAACTTGCCTTTTTGAAATATTTCTCTTCTTAGCTCTGTTAAGCTCAGCGTGCCGACTTCAATGACCAATTTACGAAAGCAAGACCAACAAGATACCGAACCACCGAAATTATTTTCCAACCAGGCGCAGGTGTGCTCTCTGGATATGCTGATAATTGAACAGGTGTTATCCTTAGTGGAGGGTGGGTTGATATCTATGTTAGAAACAATAAGACAACAAGCGGTCCTTTTATTACTATTGCGATTGCCAAGTGTTTCTCTAAAGCCTTTGATTAGGGATTTTTAATTGATTCATTACTTCGCAAGAAACAGTAGCTCAAAGCCAATGGTTTCCCAAAAATGGTATGCTTTATATGCGTACTACCTGTATACATGCCTAGCTACGTATGTACGTAAATAGCGAACTACAAACATATCTGCTGAAAGATATAAATATACTGAACATTTGCCCGTCCATCAATTTAATTATCCACTAATACATTTAAACATATATAAATGCATACACACACACATAGATATATATATTCTATATATATATATATATATATATATATATATATATATATATATATATATATATATATATATATATATATATATATATATATATATGAAAGAAAAACTGACAAACAACAGTGCTAAACTGGTGTGAAACCAGCCCAAGCGCTTTCGGAATCTACTAATTCCTTTTTCAAGGGCACAAAAAAAAAAAAAAAAAAAAACAGGAACAAAATACGAGAACGTAATGACTATAAAGAATCTACATTATGTTTGTTACCGATATTTACATAAACGATACAGCGAAATAATCAATAAAACAAGCAAGGTTGAACGGGGTTGAACGTAGCTGCTTTTAAGATGCATCCCGATAAGGCGGAAATGGATTTAACAAATGACTCCAATTGATTACGTAAGCAACAATGAAATCTTTGTGCCCTCTACAATTGTCCATTTACATATTTTTTTATCCCGGATCTAGTATTTTGTTGAACTGGCGGTTTCTTAAAACTTGTAGAAGTTATGTTCTAAAGAAGTATTATATAATTGAGTTGGTACTAATTAATAGCTTAAATAAAATATAAAAATAATAAATTTATATACGTTTTTACATTTGACATATTTTTTAAAAGAATGGTAGCTAAGACCAAGGGTTTGAGAAAGCAAATTAATGGCAGGAATAGATGATTATGGTAACTTGACAATTCCTTGTTACATATGCACGGAAAAATGCCCGTTTGGATTCTTCTTGATTTAAGTCGCATAATATATTCGCATAAAGTCTGTATAATATATTTATTATTTCACTGAATTGTTTATGTAAATATCAGCACCAAACACTATGTAGATTCTGTATAGTAATTACGTTTTTGTGTTTTGTTCCTGTTTCATTTGTGTAATCGTCTTTTGTGGTTTGTATCATATAATCATAAGCAGAACAATTTTAATCGACTAAATGACGATCATTATTTTTGATGGATACAATGTTTTTATCTCAATGGAACCTAATTAATGTAAAACTTTTCGACAGCATAGGATGAATATGAGTGTTTGCACGTTTTTAATATCCTCATTAGATAAATCAACCTGACATAACATTCAGGATAAAAGGCATAATTCATCCCCCAAGGATCAACATCCATAACGTACAACGCTTGATATCGGTGCTGTGTTTGTGTAAAGGGTATTAGATGGCGAAACCTTTAATCATGCTAACAGTGACGCTTGAAGTTAATCGGGAGATCTCAACGATGTTGAGGAAACGCTTTGAAGACCTTTATCATCTATGAAGCAGTCCCCTGCTTCATGTAATTTGTTATTACTATGAACTTTTAGGATGCTTTAATTTGAAGACACACACACACAGACATATCCATGATAACAAATATCCCACATGATGAGGGAATGACAGCATGCGAGGAAGCATACCAAACAAGACCCGAGAAGAAAGCACGAACTTTCTATCTTATAAAACTATTAAAACTAGTACTAAAACTAAACAACTTCGAATTTAATGAAAACAAATTAGCAGCATATACATGGCACCGCAATGGGCATAAAGATGGCCCCCTCGTAAGTAAATATGTTCATGGGCAAACTGGAAAGCAGACTCTTAACCCCAGTGTCGTACATTCCACTCCAGTGGCTACGTTTCATAGAGGACATTGAAATGAAGCGGTCCTAAGGAAAAGAAAAGATGGACGATAAGATTAATAAAGCAAACGAATTCCTTCATTCAATAAAGTTAATGCAGAAATATCCCATACACACAATGTGTTTTTGGACACACAACAACAAAAGTCATTGAAAACAAACAACACATGGACGTATATTCCAAACCAATATACAAACATCAATACTTGCTCCCATCCAGCGGCCACCCAAAACATTGTATTCAAAACATCCCCTTTATACAGGCACTAAAAAAACCTAAATCTTCTTACAAATAAACCAATCACAGCATACCGCAGTCCAAAACATCTGAGACATCATCGTCAGTGCAAAACTAAAACCCCTCACAAACCAAACTACGAATGGATCCTTCGAACCGTGTGGGGATTAAAGATGCAATATATGCCAAAACATGAGTAAAACCAATGATTTTCCCAGCACAATAACGGGCGAAAAACTTAGTATTCATAGAAGCACCGTAACATGCAAAACAGAAAATGTGATATATTTAATAGCACGCTTAATTGTTCAACCCAGTATGTGGGGGAGACCGCAAAATTAAACAGTAGGACGAATCTTAATAAAACTTTGACTGGCAAACCATACAAGTTGTTAGAAGCCCCGTTGTAGAACACTTTTCTTCCCCTGGTCACCATTTCAATAACATTATCCTGACGGGAATAGCCAACAATCAAAATTGGAACCTCGAAACCAGGGGTGCAAAGGATATGTATTGGATTCGCAGCCTCAGTACTCTCAGACCAGGAGACTTGAATCAAGAAGAATAAAAACCCGTTAATCTCTTCCACCGATTTTGTCATGTATATCCAACATATTGATCAGAATAGATCTCTTTATACCATTCTCTTTTCTACCTTTCTTTAGCACCATCATTAATAACTTCTATTTGTACTTAATCTCATACGTCTTATGTTAGACCTGAGTTAGCAATAAAGTTATGTTCTGTTCAGTTCCGGTTAGCGTGCACAGATCGCGACCGAAATGGTGCAGGTTCGAATCCTGCCATCATATCAACCCAGGTCAGCTACCGTGGTGTGTCTTTGGGCAAGACACTTTACTCCAACTACGTCGATACCTAATTACCTACATGTGTTGCTGTGCCGTAGAAAAAATAAAAACAAACAAACCAAACCAATCCTTTTTACCGACTTCATGAAAAGAAAAGAAGAATCTTTACCTACCCTAGCTCAACTACACTCGAAAACTACCATGCCACAATAGCAGAGGAGAGAGAGAGAGAGAGAGAGAGAGAGAGAGAGAGAGAGAGAGAGAGAGAGAGAGAGAGAGAGAGAAGGAGGGAGATTTTCATATCGCATTTCCAATTATGAAAAATTACATCGAGGGGACAGCTGAAACTAATTGCATGTTGATATTTTCAAACAGGTCTTTTGATTTCATTATGGTTGAAAAGAGAGTTAAATGAGCAAACACAAACAGATAAACATGAATGAATAAATACACCAACAAATCAATGAATAAACATGTCATCACTTTGGATTTAGCTAGGCTGAGAGATATTTATGATGCAAGTGGTTGTAATAGCAAGTAATGTACTGTAAAATGTGATATGCGATTATCAATAATGAAATGAATCACCACACATGACAGCTGTTGTAAGAAGTATCGATACATACGTAAATCAGTTGAGGCCTGTATGTTCAAAATGTTCTGAACTCGTGGGTCGAACTCGGGTTCAAAGTACCAAAATTTTGACGACCTGTATCTTTGATAAGGATAACATTACAATCATGAAGCTTTCAGGATTTAATTCGATCGTTCTTCTAGACTTCTAAAGTTCGTTGAAGTAATTGTGTTTCAAGTATCATATCTGTTTTTGTGGAGTTTACTTCTCTTGAGGTTTGTATTAAATACGTTGCGAAAATAAAGGAACAAATTTAAGAGAACATTCAGTAAAATGGTTGATGGAAGAAAAGGTAGAGAAGGAAAGACAGATTGAAGACAGGGTAAATAATAGAATTAGTTTTCAAAGGAGAGTTGATTCAGATGAGATTGCTGGTTTATGTAAGCGACGAGTTACGCTCTATACGTACTAATAAATCTGATGACCATAAAAAATTGGTTCTTGTATGGATCCCATCTCTTTTCCTCGTACTCAGGAACATTAACTAATTTGTTTTATAATACATTTTACAAGTTTAGAGGGATGATCGCAATTATTATACATATAGGTTTGTTTCCCAACATCTCTTAAATCCTGACCATTTTGCACGAAAGCAAGTACTAAAACAGACTTCTGCAAAATACGTATAGGCAACTAAGAAAAACTAAAATTTAGAGAGGTAAGGAATATTAGAATGTCTGTATGGAAGTCAGACTCATCAGCACATCACTGATATCCTGGTGTTGTTTTCATCCATCTATCATCAACGTTTCTCGTAAGAAACAGCCAAGGCATACGCATGAACCTTGTTTCAGAAGAATCCTGGACAAGAACTTACTAGATACAGTTTGTTACTATTGCAAGATACAAAACTACAAAATCGAATCACTAAGTCCATACCTATTTAACATGAAAGTTTAACATGCAGTGAGTACTTCCTGTGTGTGTGTGTGTGAGAGAGAGAGATTAATTGTCCACACTCTTTATACATAGTATAGTGTGAATTGCTTAATGGGTTAAATGAACACATACCTGAATGTCTTCTAGCTAAAATAATCCATTTTGTTTTCCATTTTTAACATTGGAAATGAGTTTTCTTCATCTTGGCCGCTGACAAAAACTGTATAAAATCGCTGAGAAAACAGTCTTGTCTGCCAAATGACAAAATTGCATTTTTAAGCAGAAGCATTTATCTCCCTGAGAATTCGTGATTATATAAGCCATCCCTAAATACAACTTTTACGAGTCCACCAAACAGTATTTCAGACTTAGCGAGCCATACTATCGCCACGAACATTCTACTGTTTTAAAAACGTCATCTTTATTTCCCATTTGATTCAGGTTTCATATAGATAGTCAATTTAACTTGGGCTATACGTGAAATTTGTTCTTTCTGGGATCGAATTCATTTCTTTTCTGGGGCGTAAAAGTTTTGAAGACTTAACATGCTTTTGTTTTGTTTCTAAATCGATTAATCCAATGGTTATTATTTGTGATTGATAATTTCATCTATATTGCAGTAGATGTTTCAGACCCAAAAGTGGTCATAATTTGGATAAAATACCCCGTGGTGTGTGTCTTATGCGGCTTTCAAAATAAACTAATTAAAACAACGGGCTCACACATCGACATGTGTCACGTTCTTTGAATTGTTGTATGTGAAAAAGCAACGAAAATGACAGATACAAAGACATTTACTCAGATAATTCTTAAAAAAACGTAATAATATTGTCCCTCAGTCGATCGGTCTGGGGTTTCGAGACCAAATTTAAGGGTATGCATAGAAAAATGTATAAATATGATAGATCCAGATCTTGATATAAAGAACGTTAATATTTTCGGATAATTTCCTTAAAATTTGAATTTCATTATCTGTGTGTATTTAAAATGATGTCCCGAAGATTTAAAAACACTTGTAAAGCATTTTGGATGAAATTAATCCTAGATTATAAGGCTTTTTGCAGACATTATTTCAGGAACATTAAATTAAAGATAATTATCTTTTTATCCTAATCTATTTATTTACATAAATGGAAACATATAGCATAACAGTAATAAACAAATATGGAACAGAATCAATATTATAAGAAAGCCGTGCTGATATCGTTCTATTTTGGATAATGAAAACAAAACAAAACAGAAGTAGGTTCATATATAAATATATCGACTTCTTGAATACACAAATGCGTATACACATCAATGAACACATTTATGACATACTCTGATTTTGCCCCATATACTAAATATTAACAGTATCTTCCCCTAAGTATTATCGTCGCGGTGGACGAGCGTTATGAAAACAGTATGATGTCATTTAACTTTGTTTGCATTATGACGTCATCCAAATTTTAAACAATACGATGGCATATTTATTTGAACATTTGCAAACATCATTTTTGTTTCTTTTAGCAATGTTGGAGACGTGGAACAAGTTTCACTAAAAATCTCAAATTTCTTCCTCAAATTGAGATTTTTGAATATCTTTCCTATTGCTTGGTTAGTAGCAATACTTTTTCACAGATCATTCAACAAGCAAAATACTGTCATAAAATCTTTAATTTTCCTTAAAGGATTAGAGCCTTGTCGCTGAGGACATTTTGAGGATTTCCTCAAATTCGAGGAATTCTTCAACTCTTTTTTTTAAGGACTAAAATGTTTTCGTGTTTTAAATTTTAAAACTGTAAAGTGATCTTGCATCCTTTCCACTACTTCTACCTCTGAAAAATATTGTTATTGTCTGAAATATCATAAGCAAGATAATATAAAATCTCACTTTTATGAGAACTTTTGGGAATTTTAATGAAAAAAACCGGGGTCTGGTAAATAATATTAATTATAAGGTGGAACATACAAATAAAAGGGTTATTGTATGTATCCTGTCTGATATTTCGCGTAGACTAGTTCTTCTTTCCATTCGAAAGTTCGTTCGCCAAATGCCACAAAATTTGCTCACCCAAAATCAATTACAGTACAAATGCATTAACCTATCATTGTACGGACGGCGCACATAATTAAGTACCTACGTCTATGTCTACCTAACTACAAATCTACCTATATTCCTACAAACAGAGATGCATGCATGGTTCGCCCAATACCTGTCAGACACAACATTAGAAGGAAGTTAGGTTTATAATATCAACGACGACATCCGTATCATCAAATGCGGAGCAATGCTACTAACACTAACCATCAATCAACCAAGCAACCGAAAAGAAAAGAAAAGAAAAAGAGCAAAAAAAAAGTGCATAAACATATTCTTTTAACTTTGGAAGACAGTTTAACCCTTGATTGACCTTAGATACTATTATACCTGCAACATCAATTATATGTAATATATACATTGATATATTTCATTTCTCTATAAAGATATTAAACAAAAGATTTAGAGGGACATTGGACCGAGTTGAGTTACACCATCCCCGTTTTAACTTCACCTAATCAAATTGTCTGAAATGAAATCACATCTAGTTATCACCTGAGACGATCGAAATAACGCTTCTTTAACCGATTTTATCTTGTATATATGTAATTAGTGAAATATCGCGTCATGATGTCATACAACGTAACTGCGTCAAATTGTGACATAACACTTAGTGAGTGTGTAAGGTCAGATAGAATTTCGGACTTAATCCAATGCTGTTTTCAAAATTTAATTTGAATGTTGTTTATTTCGTCATGAGATAGATGGAATCTTATTGTCTTCGATTAAATACTGAATTAAAACATACACACGCACACACACACACACTTTGGAATAATCCAATATTTTTCACTCGCCACGCTGTCAAAAATAGAAATAATTGTCGTAGGGGTTAACCACTCACATCAGCGCTATCTGCCTTATTGGCTAAGCTTCAACTTCGCTGCAATAAAATCACAAAATAGAAACTTTAAAACGATGACATAATTACAGTTTTGTAATTATTTTCGTTACAAAGCACAACCAAGATGATATTTATGATAGTACGTACGCCTGCGTTTAGCAAAATGTATTGCCTGGGTGATGAAGCCCTGTTGTATCTTTCGCAAATTGATCTGTTACGGGTAACACGTAATCATATAATGCATCACTGAAAATCTGTCATTTCGATCTCTGCGTGATATCTTTCATTCTCTTCGTTTTTATGTCGGCTTCCAGAATACTCCATTCTTAACTATGGCAGAAACAAATTGCTGCTATCGGTATTGTGTATTTTTCAGCTCAATTTGACACAGCTATTTGAACATTCTCGTTTATCCTTATTACTTTTTTATTTTTTATTTTATTTTATTTTGCTTTTTTTTTTTTTTTTTTGTTTTTTGTAACAGGGGCAAGTTTTCACTGTTTGACTGATTGTTTCCGGAATACAATCTTCAATGACGGCTGTTTAACCAGAAATATGCACGATACAAACTTTCAATTGCCAATCAATAAGGTACATTCTTTCATTAAAAAAAAATATACGCACATCATTGTTGGGTGATGAATACGAATGTGATTGGCGACATTGATGCCCAAATCTGTTGTTATACTTATTCTTTATCAGGGCCGCACCGGAAACAAATAAATCTGCATTCCGTATCGTGTGCGTATTAGCTGTAAACAAGCAACCCTTTTACGTTCTCCATTCTCACATAAGATATTTTTTTTTTGTCCGAGTAGAGAAATAAGATATGTTCTCTTGCCCTAATAAATCGTATTCACTTAGAGCGATATAAATAATGATGCGTGCAAAATGGATTTTAAACTAGTCTGTTCTACAGTAACCGATTTGTATTATCATTTCTGTATTGGTCAAATTATGGTTCAGAATCTGTATAATTTTAAGCATTTACCTACCAAAAATCTGGTAGTTGTTTCACTCCTAAGAAAAAACATGTTATTAAGGACGATTCACAAAAAGTGATTATTTCACAATAGATCTTCGAAGTTTGTTCTCATGCGTGACACTCATGTACGACCTGTTCACAACAGCTGATCGGGAGCGCGCGCGGCCCCGGAAAAGAATCAAGTAACGCCAACGTACCGGATTGGTGCCTTCACCAGGGAAACTTTAAATTGTATATGAAATTTGTAACGTTTTATTTCCTTTTCTTTTCATTTTTATGTAAGAATAGCAATCATATATTTTTTTTATTTTTTTTTTTTTTTTTAGTATCAACGTTCGCCCAATCCCTCTGGTGTGTTGAAACTCTCGCCCGTCGGGCTTGGGCTTCAACAACCCCTTCGGAATTTTGCAAACTTTGATACCAGAAAAAAATATGTATGATTCCTATAATGTATGAGATAATCCTTATATATATCTACTAGTCTACAAGCAATTTACTAACAATACATAGCTATTTTGGAGAGACACGTGGTCTTTACATATTGAAAGCAAACTGAACTTCAGCTAATATTGAACTCAGTATTTGTTACATATGAACAGATGACATTGCGAAGAATCCTTTTTTTTTTCCTGTAGGGATGTGATCAGTAAAGGGGAACTACAATGTGACAAGACCTTGAGAAACTTCAACAAACTAACCCAATGACCGAGATAAATAGCCGGTTATCCATCGGCAAGACACTAAAAATGCTTTGGCATGTTTTGACTCAAGATTTTAGCTTTGTGTTAAAAATATTAAACAGGTTTAAAAAAGAATATCAGGCTCTTTTCCTTATAGAAACAAGCCATAATTCCACAAATAAGTGGTTTGATTCTGGATTATATGATGGCGACTAAACTGATATTTGTTTTCTTCTCACAAAGATGGGCAACTTGGACTTTAATGAATTCGATCATCTGATATTTGATCAAATATCAAATACATCGTAGAAATTAGCTTAAATCACATATGTAAGTACAAAAGCATGGACAAATTTCGGGAAGAATTCACTTAGAAAATAATACGTCGATAATGCGTCAATTCTTTAAGACTACGAGTATTGTCTACTATTAAATGCAAACGATTCGAAAGTATGTTTGTGTTTTTCCAATTAAAGATTGCCTTTCTAAATTCAATAATACTTACACTACAGAATATCGTCTATACATTTCTTCTCATTTTGTACTAGGTTATATATATTTTTAACGAGAAGCTTTACAGAGATAACGCTTTGAAAGAAGTGAATGAAATGCAAACATTTTTCTCTTCACTGTGGACCCTTCCTGCATGACGTCATCGATAGGCACATTGGTAGAATGCTGACACCTATTGAATTCATAATGTGTTTAGAAGTTAAAATAAAACTTTTTAATCTAAAGGAAATATTACAAAGCATACATAAATGGAAATAAAACAAACCATATGTTCTCTCAGTATCAATATTTGTAATGTTTGTTGAATTTGCCTCAGTATGCCTTGTTAAAAATGGACAGTTTTGGTAGAATTATATACGAGAAATTGCCCGGATGTCCATCATCCAAGTAAAATGAACATAAAATCGTCTGCTAGTGAGTTTAGTGTGAGGGGCCTATTCCCACCATCCAAGTAAAATGAACATAAAATCGTCTACTAGTGAGTTTAGTGTGAGGGGCCTATTCCCAACATACTGCCTTTATTATCAGATTTGGGAGAATAAACACTCAGATCTTATAACACATTTAGCCAACAGAGCGCATTAGTTTTATTTTGCTAAATTAATGCATCAAAAATTTCGTATTTAATAAATTGTTTCCTTTGAATGTTATCTCGTCCTTGCGACCGTTTCAGGTTCATGGGTTTAATACGTTCATCAAACGGAGCCAGTTATCTTTCCTTCAGGGATGTCTGTTGTGATATTTGAATTCTTCATTCCATATATAGAATCTCGCTGTGGATTTCTCTTCAAAGCAAAATGGAATTGATATACGGTGATCCACAAGTAAGGACGAGTATGTTCCTAACATTACTGATACGGCTGGCTGGCTGGCTGGCTGGATTTGAAGTATTTATAACTGTCCAGTCGAGTGATGATGATAACTCAATAAATAAAAAGCGAATGTTGAGATAAAATCTTATTTTATTAAAAATTATCAGCACTGGAGAATCAGTATAAAAAAGAGAAGTCAATACTAACAATTCATGTCTTCATGTTCCAGATATATGGATGTATTTGCACATAATACATGCATTAACGAAACATGAATAAATGTTATATATTAGATTTGGTTTGGTTTTTGTGGGGTTTAAAGCCATTTTATTAGCGTATGATAGGCGATACATGGCGGCCATTATATTGGGTGGAGGAAGAACCTAGGAAGACCTCAGAAACAACCACCGACCCACGGGAAGCTACCGGCAAGTTTTCTCACAAACCCACGTTGGCTGAACCGAGACATTAACCCACGCAGACAGAGGTGAGATGTGAGTGATCTGTAAAGGCGAGCGCCTTAGAACACTCGGACACCCGGGGCCCCGTTACACAATAGGTGTGACATATTATTTGGACCATGCAATTACTGTATGCGGTTGGTGGCTTTCGTGACCATAGTTTTAACTTTAGAATCTCTCTCTCTATCTCTCTCTCTCTCTCTCTCTCTCTCTCTCTCTCTCTCTCTCTCTATATATATATATATATATATATATATATATATATATATATATATATATATAAATGTATATAATACTATTCCATATAGGTGGAATTGAAGAGTTACGTTTTCTTGATATTTATTGTGTTGGAAACTTTACTTTTTCAATCAGAATCAATAATCATTATTTCTCAGCTCGCAGACGCACATATATAAATTAGATACCTTTTGGATCTGAAATGCTCAAATTTATGGCGCATGATACTGGAAGACACACCATTAATAAGTTGACTGCGATTCCGATTCAAACTTTAATGATGTTCTTTAGCAAGTTCAGTTAGTAATTGCGTCCAGATAGATAGATATATGGTTCCGCATACACCGAACATGATTCTCGCAGAAGCCTAGGCATCGATAATTCCTGTTATCATTTTTGTTTTTTATCACATGACTACTGTTTTATTTAAGTTAATATACCCATCGCAAAATTTGCATATTACACACATCTCATACTACCTGGAGCGATTTGGATTGGCTAGCTGTGTTGCACTAACTTATTATTAATGTGCATGTAAACAGAACTACTTTAATTTACTACAAAGATGTAAAATGGCCGAAACGCTTAAAATCGACGGAAAAGGTAAAGCAATAATAGTGAAAGAGAAGGAATCCACGAAAGGTACTACCTAAATTGTTTTGATTGATGACTGTAACTTTCAGGTTGATATTCCTGGTTATTCTTTGTACGAGGAAAATTATGAATGAAGAGCAGGGAATTGAATCAAACAGAAATACTCTATCAAAGACACACTTTAAACTTTTGCACGCAATAATAAACGATAACGAATCAAAACAAATACATACCCACCTCCCGACCAGTTGTGTCCTTTCCTATGAAAAGTTGTGTTGCGGTGAGAAAATCTGATGCATCAGACTTTGAGTCTTGCTTATTGGGAGGATTAATGAGCAGTTTTTGAAGACAATTATTCCGGTATGGCTACAGGTATTCTTTAATTCACAGTGTTGAATTCACCCGACTGAGGGATGTTCTCAATGCCAGGCAATGGGACCTGAAAAGAGATGGGAAGGGCAATCCACCCAATATATCACAAACGATCACTGATGATGAAACTGAACTTTTTGTGGAACAACGATCAGCTGGACCTTGCTACTCCCGACACCATAATTAATACTCTCTGGTTTAATAACAAAGTTCATTTCGGGTTTCGTGGTGCTTCAGAATATAGGGATATGCGTTGCGGGTCGGAGAAGGGGGTGGGTGGGTGGAGGCATAATGCTGTGTATTGATTCCAGATGACAGGACTATCTAGAGCTCCAAGAGAGACAGACCAAAACTAAGCAGGGAGAGAATCGTCACGATGTAAGAGTAGTAAGGTTTATTGTGTAGTCAAATTTGGAAAAGCCCAAAAGTTGCCCTGTCAACGTCAACGAACAATATGATCAATTAAGCACCGCTGATTATATCAAACCAACCTATGCCTTTTATATCGCCACGCATACAAATCATACAACAATGAGCTCAACAGATCAGTGGTTCACACGTCAACCAATAGATGAGAAGAATGGCCAGAGCAGCAGGACTACCTGAAGACAAGAAGCTATCCAATCACAGTGCACGAAAAGACCTTGTGCAAAAGCTCAGTGAACAAAATATTCGGCGAATCAGGTAATGCAGATAACATGCCATCGCAACATCCAATCTGTAACAATTTGCCACATCAGCGACGATTAGCCCAAGAACATATCACGAGTGTTCTCCAATCCATCATCGACATCGTTTTGACCTATCCTCCCCAAATCTTTACCGAATCATGTACATGTGCTCCATTGCAGCTGAGGAAAACACGTTCACAGCATCGATGATGCCGTTTCAGAAAGGCCTGCATACAATTTTTGGTGAAAACATGTATGGTGCGAATTTTGAGATCCACAGAGAGAGAGAGAGAGAGAGAGAGAGAGAGAGAGAGAGAGAGAGAGAGAGAGAGAGAGAGAGAGAGAGAGAGAGAGAGAGAGAGAATTCAACCAGTTAAAAGGCGCATTATATTTTTAACCGGACACTGACCAAGTTTTTAAGTGGAACAGATCGCGCAGAAAATGACGTCACCGAGGGGTAAAGATTTACATTTTTGTCGTGGAGTAGATAACAAACTCTTTTTTATATACTTTAATGAAAACAGTAATCTGATTTAGAATGTTGTGTTAAGATCTGACTGCAAAATACACCGCTTAATGTTCGGATTTATTATTTTTCTTTCCTGTGGATTATTTTACATGCGCAATATCATGCCCTTGCTGTTGTGCTAAGTCATACTCAGGTGCTTTGGGCATAATTGAAGTTTGCCATGAGAAAAAAAAATAGCTGAACATCAAACTATAATTGAGACATGTGACAAATATTATCTCACATTCGCTTTAATTTCCTATGATATTTATGAAACTTGTTATGATTTTTTTTTATCTCGCCAGACTGGCTAAAATGAAAACAAAAGTCACACTTATACTCGCTAAAATGAAAACCGCATAACTCGTTTCATAAATGTCATATGAAATGAAAACTGATATGAGATCCATTATAAATGAAATTCACTCAATCAATATCACTTATAAACCTACAAGGATGTGATGGGATAATCTTTGGATAGAAAATGTACTCTAACTTACTCGTTGTGGTAGAATAATCGCCTACTTTTGGAACATTATACCAATCTCAAATTAAATTGTAAGACATTTATTCAAAAGATGTTCTTTATAAATGTTGCTAAATGTTATACATTATCCGATGGAAATGCATGCACATGGTGTTTACTATCGAATAGATGGTCCCTAAACAATAAATACGTATTCAACTTGGAGTAGATAGCTTTCTTTGGCAATATCTTTGACGCTGATGTCGATCGTAACTGTCCAACTCAGTAAAATTCACTTGTAACCGGGAATTATCTAGGGAAATTGTGCAGGGCTGTAGTGCAAATCCTCTGGTTTCCATAAATTGAGGCCCAGTCCACACGGAATGTCATACTTGATTCTCCTAGATAGTTTATTCAAAAACTTCTGACTTGTTTGCAATATACCAATGCGCACTGATTGATCTGTTCCAAGATCGTCACAATGCTACTGCAATAAATTGCAACTGCAGTCTTAAAGTGAACAAAACATTCCCTCAGCTTGTTATTGATGATCTATACAACTACCATCATTAGGGTCTGTTTCACGATGTATCAGCCGGAAGCGAATGTCTCACGTTTACAAACATACACCAGTGCATGTCAACAAACAAATAAGGGGAACAAACTGTAGGTTCTGTATGTCAAATACAACTTAGAATTAAACCAAATCTCAGGCACTCGCTGTTTATTTTACCCATATATATGTTGTAAATGCGAGATCGGAATCCAACTAGCACGCATCGATTCCTGTGTTCTTTTAAAAGAAAACAGAAAGGTGGGCATGCGCTAAGCTAATATGGTTTATTATTACAAAATGGTAAGAATCACAAACTCTGCCGCTACTTAGGTGTATATTTGATTTGAATATATCAAGTTGCAACATAAGTATTTTACAGCTCCTGAAAATGTATACAGCAACTGCTGTATCCATGGATGTATTTTATCGTATATAACATAGTCGGAAGTCATGAAAAACTGAAAAACTAAATGCAAAAGAAGTTTAAAAGACTAGCCATAGGGATAGTTGTAATTCTAAGTTACGGATAGATAGATAGATAGATAGATAGATAGATAGATAGATAGATAGATAGATAGATAGATAGATAGATAGATAGATAGATAGATAGATAGATAGGGTTTACTGTAAATGGACAGACGCTAAGACGAATACACAGAGAATCACATAAAAAGACGGGAAGGTAGAGTAGCATAAATAAAAATAAATCTTACACAACCTATATGACCTTCAGTGTACTTACTACTACAGAAACCATAGTTTCCATTATTAAATCCGTTCTCTTACCATTGACTCGATTCTCACTTACATAAAAAGTAGATTTGCCATCTTGCCGCTGGGCTTTCAATTTATGGCATCAATGTGCGAAGTATCGCCGGCATGGCTATGTGACCAATCCCAAAGGACGGTTACCATTAATTTCTTCGCAAATTAATTTTGGCATCTATGCTAAAGTTACGGGAATTAGTAATAACAGTTGCTCACGTGGGGCGTGATAACATTGTTAGGCCGTCATGATGGCATACCAAAGAGCTTCTAAATGAATTCTCGTGAAATCCTCGTGGGATTTAATTATTTATGTTTCATGCTTGGCCATGCTTGACACGATGTATCATTTGTACTAGATTTCTTTCATCTACAGCAAATCGACCTAATTGTGCTCTACGTTATAACGCTAATTGCTTAAGAGAGGTGTGTCAAGTAACCATAAGAACAAAACTTCTTTAGTAAGAAACAGGACAAATATGTTGAAAAAGAGAATTGATATTTTTTCCCCGTGTTTAGCTCAGCTAGCCGTAAGGCAAAGTGAGCTTATAGCATGACCCTGGGTACATCGTGCAATGTGCGTCGTGGGTAATCCATCTTTCGTCATCCGTTCGTCAACCACTCTGTATGTCATATTTCTGATCCGATTTTGATCAGACTTGGAATATGGACTTATATCATCAAAATCTCGGATACGTTCGATACTGAACAAGAACCATGCATATTAATGAGGCGATCTCGCATCTGATTCGCTGAACTTGTTATGATTACTAACCCACTTATGATCAAATTTTGGATATATGCCGATATCATAACAATCTCGCAAGAGTATGATAACGAGCGATCAACTCATATTAATGAGATAATCTTCTACCTGATTGTCTGAGCTTGTTACCACTCAGCGGGCCATATTTCTGGTTAAATTTTGATCAAAACTGGACTTTTGACCTATATAATCAATATCTTTCACAAATGTGATAATGAGCAAGTTCCAAGCATATTAAATAGGTGATCTTAGATCTGATTGGTTGAGACCGTTACCACTGTAAAGACTGTATTTCTGATACAATTTTGATCAAACTTAAGAAACAGGCTTATATCATCATCATCATGATCATCATCATCATCATCATGATCATCATCATCATCATCATGATACTCATCATCATCAATCTTTATTTCCTCTTTTCAGAGATAAGGATGCAAACAAAGGAAAAATAAAACAATATTGAATTGAATTGAATTAGTTACATACAATTACCAGAGGTGTACATGAGAGGAATCTATGAGTCTTCCCTATGAGGATTCTTATATGAGGACAATATACTTATTAAAAGTATGGTGCACTCTTGCACAATCCTCCAATACTTAATTTTTGTTCACATCATCATTATTTTACAGAAAATAATAATTTTTTATATGTAATATAAAAAATATTTTAAAAAATAACATGCATGGAGACATGATTATCAAGATTTCTACGATCACATGATTCCAAATCTTGTTAATTTGAAAATAAATCTTATTACTATGAAAAGAATCCATGCATTACAGTTGCAGAGAAGACTAAGGCAGACATTATTAAATTTCTCAGTATTTCAGGCTCGTCTAAGCCGATACCGTTGGGAAATTCCCTACCCAGGAGATGTTGAATAAATTCTTCATCTGATATATTATGAAGGAACACGCCAAGACGAATGTCAAAGTTATTTATAATATGTGTCCAAAATATGTCTCGTTGTCGCACAGTGCTCTGACAGCAAATAAATGCATGGATTATTACATCTGTGTAAGAATAACTGCAGTGTTTACAAACTTGCATAGTATTATCTGGAACAGTTATCAGAATATTTGCAAGGGATGTAATTAACTGTAACTCTCTTGTTGTTTTTGGAGTTTGCCATAACATTGAGTGTTTTATAGAAGTATGAACATTTTCGAATCTTTTGTAGGAAATGTCAGTATGGCACAAGTTTGTAAAGCGCTCGTTTTCATATTTATGAGTAGCATGTGTTATAATTTGGTTCCATTATATTTTTCCTGGAAATATTTTGTCTCTAACAAAAATTTCAATAAATTCATAAATATTATATTTCTACAAAATGCTACGTATATCTGAAATAAGCCTTTTTGTTCTGTAACATCTTTTCTAGAAAGATATAGATATAGTCTGAATAAAACTATTCTTTTAGTATAATTTACCAAGAAAGTTCGGTTTCCTTTAATCAATTTCTGATATAATTCTCTTTATCCCCAGTAAACTGTCACTCATTCCTGATCGCGTGGTTTGAGGAAAGCCTTGCAGAATTTTGGTACAATGATGCTGAAATACATCGAGCTTTCTCATGTCTTCGAGTCTGATATTCGACCAAACTACACAACCATAAAGAGCTGATGGTATCACAGTTTGTTTGTACAAGCTGACGTAGGTAGAGGATTGGATCTAGGTTTATTTGTGCCAACCCCTACAAGAGAATAAAATGATTTTCTGCCTTTAGTCCAAGCACTGTCTACTTTAGTCAAGCTTTCATATTGGAACACACAGGAATTCAAACATGTTCGGTTTCATTTAAAATAGGTATAGTAAGAATGCCTATTTTCCAGTTAAACTTCTCACATGTTGTTTGTCTATTCTGATTAAAAACTAATACACGGCTTTTACTAACGTTGAAGGTGAAGTTCCATGTTAGTGAGTATATGTTACATATATCAAGCTTTTTTTGCAAATGGATTGGTGTGTTTGCGAGCAGAGTTATATTATCGGCTAATGCTGGATTTCCAGACGGAGTTGACCCAACAAGTAGCCCTAATTTTGACCGATGTAATTCCTGTAAAAGGTTATTAATATAAACAAGATATACAAATGTTGATAAAACACCTCCCTGTCGAATACCCCGTTCTATTGGAAAAGGTTCGGATTTTGACTCGTTGTGAATATGCTTATATTATCAAGAGGTACAGTGGGTTTTATTATAAGGAGATATACGCATATAAATCAGGTAATCTTGCATCTGATTGGCTGATCTTCTTACCACTGGAGATACGGTATTTGATCAAGTTGTTCGTAGGCTAATATCATCAAGATGTTGGATGAGTTTTATTATGAGCGAGACTTATGCATATCAATGAGGTAATCTTGCATCTGAGTTGATGAGTTTGCTGTGGGGTTTTTTGCACGCCAGAGACTGAAGTTTTTATAATATTTTTGATTAAACTTATTAAATAGGTTTCTATTATAAATACATTAGATTAGTACGATTATGATCAATATCCACGCATACTGATTAGGCAATGTTGCATCTGACTGGCTGAGCTTGTCAATACAGTTCTGGGTCAAAGTGAGTAGTCAATTATGTTAACGCAATAAGAGGACTATTTATGTAATTGCTATTTTTAAAACATCTGACAAAAGTATGAACCAAAATGATATTTACACATCCAATACTTAGTAACTAATCAATTGGCTCATATCATAGATTGTAATTGCTTATGTATAGAGTAATAAATTTCTTTGTTTGAGATTGACTGAGAGAGCACAACATGGCAAGAACAATATGAATGCGATTAGACCTAGATCTGATTTCATGCAGTCTTTTTTCAAGCTTGGAATAATTCTTTGCCACATATTCTCAATAATATTGAGGTATGGGGTCTGTGATGGCCAGGGTAAGGATTCAGTGTTTTATAATGTTTCCACTGTTTTAGCCTTTTAGAAATATGGACCAGACAATTATCATTCTAGAAGGTTCATTTCCCATTTGGAAACTCTTTTCAAATAACTGACCACAAATTTGCATCCAAGATGCTGATACACTTATTAGTGTCAATGCTACCCTCTGCTGGGGTCAAATTTTCAAAACCTGTGTAGGCAATGCAACCACTAAAATATTACCGAAATCTTTTTGAATGTCACGTGTGAACCGTCAGAACCTAAACAGCCTACTTGACATTCTTAAGCGGGCATCCTCCAACATAGACATTTGATCTTTGCCCAAACCAACTTTTGGTTTCATCGCTTAAAATTACTCTTGACTAATGGTTTTTAACTGTCAAGTTACGTCTCTCTTCAAATCATGAACTACGTTATGAACGATTCTGCTGAGAAATTGTAATTTATTTCCCAAGAGTGCATCCCTTGAATCCTAAACGTTTTAATCTTTGCTGACAGTTCTTCCAAAATATCAACACCAACAAACTCATTAAAAGCTGAAAAATTGTCTATGATTTGTCAAAAATGGCGATGAACACGATGAAGAAGTATATGATCACCCCTTTTTGGTCTCCCAGCTTTTTTCTCGGTTTCTACGGACCCCCTTTGGTGACACATTTTCAAAAACTTTATGAATTTTAGAGCGTGATATTCCAGTTATTTTTCTACCATTAACTTTCTCAGCTAACTGAATTATAATTTTGTCTGACAGTGTAAATTCCTTACATTGAGCAATCCATGTTTTGCTTACATCACCAGGAGGGTCTAAAAATAGCACTCGCTACAAATTTACAATTTGGGACAACAGTCAATATGTTCATTATTGCACACAGATAAAATTAAGATTAAGGAATAATTTTTATCCATGCAGTGGCCATTTGAAATCACATTTCGCTAAATGACGTAGACTTTTCTTATTCAGGTGGCTAATCATTTTTGACGTGGCACTTTAGCTCTATTTCTGATCATATTTTGATTAAACTTCTGTAATAATTTTGTATGATCAAGATATTGGAAGAGATTGATTATGAGCAAGATTTATTAGGTAATATTGTATAGGACTGGCTGAGCTTGTTATCACACCTGAGACCAAATTTCGATCAGATTTTCCTCAAATCTGATAAATTAGCTTGGGTCATCCTCATATCATAATGCTCCTGCACAGGTTCGATAATATGTGACATCTGCTTATTTTAGTGAGATGATCTTGGATTTGATTCACTGAGCTTTTAACCTCTCTCAAGACTATATTTCTCATTTGATTCGCTAAGACTTGGTAAATAGGTTTGTATCATCAAGTTCATGGATGAGTTTAATTATGAGTTAGATCTATGCATATTAATTACGTATTTATCTTTGGAAAGATATTATATCAGTCTATAGTGAAACAGGTAAAATTGACCTGATATATTGGCTGGGAGATAGTTTGCACAGGGTTTTGTGTTCTTATACTAAGTACTACATAAGCCTGCTTAGTGAAATGGTCAACTATTTAGTTATGCAAGGTGATTAATCAATATCGGGCCCACATGGTCTTCTTGTTTATTTGAAGTGCATTTAATGTACATATAAGGATAACGGCACGTCGCCATACTATGTGCTATATAGTGCCGATTAAAAGTTAAGTTCTAACAAATTTAAAGATAAAAAAATACCAAAAACTTTAGTAAGACAAACTCATCCTAATAAACGTTAACATGAAGTTCTACAAGATAAAATAAAAAAGGAAAAGAAGTTTTAAAATTCCTTAACGGGTATGTAACATCAAAGATAAAAGTAAAAATAAAAAAAAGTCAAGAAAATATCGGGTCAAAATGTGTTATATTAAGCATGTTCTTTTTAAATGTCCAACATTTTCTCTGTTGGTACATCATCATAAAGCTTCTTAATTGAGTTAACACACACACACACACACACACACACACACACACATAACCACCTCATCTTGGTTTTTTATTCTATACGAATGATACCATTCTCCATTAATATGTTTGTTGTTTTGAAGCTTGTTTGTGGAGTTTTAATTCCACGTATTTTGCCAAGTATATAGACCATGCCGATTTATATAATATTTTAAGTCATTATATTTATTATTTCCTTTAAAAATGGATGATCACAGGGCAGCTTTAGTTGTCTGCCCTTTCCTTACCTTTTATACCAGTGTGAGTAGGCAGCTAACATTTACAGAATACTTTTTCCAGATTTTATGAGAAAATCATGTTTCTACTTTTACAGAAAACTATTTTCCAGATTTTATGAGAAAAACATGTTTCTACATTTGCCGAATACTTTATTCCAGATTTTGTGAGAAAAGCATGTTCATACATTTACAGAATACCTTTCTTCACATTTTAAGAGCAAAGCCTGTTTCTGCAACATTTTGTAATATTAACGGGATGCCAAATTTAAGGTTTTGTAAGAACTTCATTGTGGAAAGGCAATTCTAAAAGATGATAATTGTTTTTTGAGAGGTCTCGATGTTGTTCAAAGATCTGAATATGGCTGTAATTTCTGCATTAAAAACTGGGGCTTTATCAGATATCTGTGGTTAGAGTAGGAAAGATTAAATCTCATCATTTGCTCCATTTCTCTTGCAATAACTGTATTTGCAGGCAATAAATTGCCCTGATTACATAACTGACTTGCCTTCATCCTATATGCAAGATATATACCCACAACTTGAAACGCTCAAGCAACCTTGTTCAATTTCGATATCGTACATCTCTTTTAAATCTTCTATCCTTCCATCTATGATTAACATATTGAATGGGTTATTTCTGCCCACATGAAACTGTCCATCTATCATAACCCTTTAAAATGAAATAAATAAACATATTAGTTCAGGACCAAGTTGTTTAAACCTGCGACGATCGTCGAGCTTCTGTTTTATTAGCTATATTAAGACATAAATGTAGCATACCAAGTGCATTTCCTATTGAGAATGATTATCATTTCCTTTTTTGAGAGTAGATTGTATAATACCTTGACAGATCAACTTTGTTCGGATACTTTCAATTTTAAGAAGAAATGAAAAATAACAGCATTCCTGAAATTACTGGCGCCACCTGCAGGCTATATACATTGAAAATAACATTGTAAGGGATTTTTATTATCTTTATTTCAATGACAGAACAAAGAGGAAGAATCGAGGTAACCAGTAATAGAAAGAAAAAAAGGTCGGAAGAGATATTCTGACGTCATGTATTGCACAACCTGTTTGAGCCTCAATAGGGCAAGTTACGAATTTGCCTTGTTGCTATAAATAGAATTGACGTCATTTACCCACAACACATTGCGTGCACTGCCATATTTCTTTCGGACAAACAGAACAAACATTAGGTGGCAGAAGACAGTTTCGTAAATTGGCCCCTGTCAGATTTCTTAACTTAAAGCTATGATGTGACTTTTTGAGCTATTTTATTGTTTAATAATTAAAGATATGGATATATTTGTGAATTAGTTGTTTCAGGCTTGTATTGTTCTTCAAATTGATGTGAGGCATGTACACCTCCCATAGTCAGTTCGCAGTATGTAGACAGTGAAATACCAATAGTCGGCTAGGAAGCAGAGCTAGCCACTAATAGTAGTAAACATGTGGATTCAAGGCAAGAAGAATATCTCAAAAACGGCTTGGATGGCAACTATTTTGAATTGCATCAAGCTGTTTAGTACACAATGTTTTGCGGAAAAATCACCTAGGAAAAGGGCTTGTGTTTGCACTGTGAGCATCACTTGGTGTCAAAAATGACCTTCGGATGTGAAAAATGCAGGTATAAATTTGGGGTTGTGGTGCATAAACTTCTTTTGCTATGAACTGCCATTGACTTGTCAGGTCAAGTGAATACTATGTTTATGCTTTGTTTTAATATAGCTATCCAAAAATATGGACCTTTTTGACCTCACTTGTGTATTTTATTTTTTATGATTTTTTATATCAGGCTAGTGGATGCGGCATTAAATTTGTGCAAAAAACTATCCCTTGCACCCTTAAAGTGTAGAAAATGTGATGCTTGCGCTAAACTATGTCTTATACTCTGTGAACTATGTTACTCGGCTTATATCAATGTGTACAAAGAACACACAAGGATAAAATAAACATCAGATTAAGTAGATTAAATAAATAAAGACTTGTATTATAGCTTTAAGTCCTCTAATTAGGTGAGATTAGTGATTTATCGGTTAAGAAATTGTTTTATTGCTCGGTCTAATACAAACACTAAATAAAAACTCCGTTCATTGTCATAATTTGCAGCTTGTATTTCCATTCCTGGTTTCAGTAAAATTAGAATGACTATTTGCGAAATGTATTATTGTCTTGTTTATTCTCATTCGTGTGTAAATTTATATATTTCGTATTTCTCCTATTTATCTCTCTTTTCTTACATTTATTTATTGTTCGTTTGTTCGTTGGTTCATTCTTTGATTTATTTTATTCTTACGGCTGTTCTTTTAGTTACCCGCGTATACGCATCTGCCTCTGTTCGTCCGTTTCATTGTGCATTCTTTTTATTTATAAGACCGACTGGTGAAAGTGAAACTAAATGAATTAGATTATTGATGGCAGTCTCAATAATAATTATTTAGAATTCGTCAGAAAAAATCTTTCTGAAGATTATTTTAATTTTTTTTGAGCGAAAAAATATGCGCTATTTAAAACTTTTCATGCATTAATATTTTTCAGACAGTAAAAGGATTGTATGTAATAAAACCGGCATGAAAAGGTAAATCAGTAAAAAAAAATCTATGTACAATAAGGAATCCAAGTCATTACTGAATGTTGAGAAATATCTATACAGGGGATTACCTTTTTACATTTCTCTGGATCCCTCCAGGCAGTTGAGAAGTTCACCAACCTCGGCAGAACACTGTCAAGTGCAGTCCACATCGATGACGAAACAAACGCCAGAATTGCCAAAGCAAGTGTGTCCTTTGGCAGCCTACGCGCAAATGTGTGGGAGCGCAGAGCCATTAGTCTGCAACAAAAACTGAAGGTCTACAAAGCCATTGTGTTGCCGACCCTGCTGTATGCACGCAAAACCTGCACGGTGTACAGACTCCATGCTAAGAAGCTGAACCATTTTTACATGGGCTGCCTGAGGAAACTGATGAGGATAAGATGGCAGGCATTCAAAGCATGCACACTCTGCTGATGAAATCACGGATGAGATGGGCAGACCACGTTACCAGGATGTCAGACCAGCGGTAATCGCTGAGTGGTAATCAAAGATCTTCTACGGCGAGATGAAGGGGAGAAAGCGATCTCAGGGAGGTCAGAAGAAACGCTTCAAAGACTCCATCGAGTCATCCTTGCAACACTTCAACATTGTCCAGAGTCTTGGGAAGATTTCCCATAGGATCGTTCCACCTGGAGCAGTCTCATCGATACTGGAGCTACAGATTATGAGCTGAGGAGAATTGCAGAGACAGTGCAGAAGTGCGAGCAGCGTAAATCTCATAACTGCATCGTGTCCTCTATTGATCAAGGAACCCAAAGCGGCATTTCCTGTCCAGTGTGCCATAGGCAGTTCAGATCACAAATTGGCCTGATCAGCCACTAAGGTGCTCACAGAAATCAAACCAGTTAGTGATGTCAAGGTCATCTCCGAATTCGAGGGACGAACAACAACAAGCAGTGACCTTTTGACGGTAGCCTAAATATTGACGGTAGCCTAAATTACTGAAATAAAGAGTAAAATATACTTCGATTTTCCACTTGTATGGAGATTACATTTTCTCCATCCTTTCACTTATATACCAGAGTGACTATATATCAGACTGAATGATAATTTAGCTTCCGGAACATTGTCTTCTTTCACAGTTTGTCCGTAGGGGTCAAGATATTGTCCACGCGGGATATTTTTAGGCATAAGGTAATTACGCGTTGCGTCACATCCTTCTAATTCGTAACCAGCCTATTCATCTCTTCATTGTTAAATCAGTTCAACTACTGTGACTCGGCTCTGCACACAAACTGGCCTACCCAAGGACACAGGCTTTTGAATTAACGGTGTAAAAGAGCAGATAGTTATTATGCAACAGAAGTGAGTTTACAAGGACGGTTACCGCTTATTTGGTAGGTTTTAAATTCTGATATCAGAGTTATGTGTAGGCCAATTGTTTTAAAATTTTTCGCATTTGGCGTTATCGCGGAACGAGGATGTTAGAGAAGATTTTTGGTGTCGTCTGCTGCTTCCAGATAAGTTCTCAATAAACTCTCGCGGAATTTACATGGTGTATGTTGTATTCCAGTCCAGACTTGTATCGATGATTATAGTCTAAGTGATATTTTAACTTAGTACAAATTAGATAAATGGCCTGACAGATATAGCTCCGGAAAGATTACTGATAAAATATTTATCATGAGGAGGACTCTTAATGTAGGGCAAGATGCTCATGAATAATCAATGTAAAAAGTTCAACATACACAGTTGATTGGACTAGTAATTTGATCAGGGAGGCTCGGTCATCTCGAGTTTATATGTGATCCGCCGCTAATATCACATACCATGCTGATGTTAAATACCAACTGGTGGTGAAGCAGCTTTGTCCATCAGCGTGCTATAATTTTAGCGTGCTTTTGTCAAGGCTAGAGCAGCTCGAAAAGCGAGTTGTTATGATAACTCGTGTCAACATTCATACATCCAAAACTGGAGAGTTTGATAATGTTTCGTCAACCTATGTTTAAATGTTGATCATATCTCCAAAGAGTAATGTGCTATAAAGTATCATACAACCTTCAAATAAAGTTCTTTACGATGAAATCTCAACTTTCTGGAATGAATTAGACTAATCCAAGATCCCCTTTCCAATAACTTATAAGTGCATGGTTGTGTTGCAACCTATGTATCTACCAGTTTTGGAAAGAACGAAAAGCGATTTGTGACATGCTAAATAGTACATTCATAGAAAAATCAGTCAATTTTCCGAGCAAAGCTAAATTAATTTCCTTTGCACATGCTAATAACGATCTCGTGGCGCAGTACGACAATAACCCTTGCGGCATATAGCAGGGGTCACGGATTGTCAGTCATCATGCATATGATTCGACGCAATATTAGTGAGCTGCCATCGCTCACAGGTTTTTGCCTATTTCATAGTATACCTTAGAAGAAGAAACATTAACGTGTACTATATAAATTAGAGAGACATCAAGTACTGATGCTTCTTCTGTTTGTTATTGTTGTTGTTGTTGTTGTTGTTGTTGTTGTTTTTAACTCGTCAGAAGGTTAATATGTAAATGGCAGGTTCGAATATTCTAATCAAAGTATTAAGAAAAGAGCATTGTTCGTTAGAACTATTTTTGGAACACTTTAGTATGTCAGAAGGGTCAGTGACTTGGATCTCAGACAAGGGATCGGCTTCTTATAACAAACATTATAGTGTAGTCTAGTGTGTACTTCATGTCGTTAGTAAAAATAAATGATTCAAATTTAAATCCAACGGCTCGATGTCGTTACACTCTATATTAAAAGGTAATGACTGAAATGTTTGTCTGAGGTAATGTAACATGACCAGGCTACGCATATATAAAGTGACGTCACAATCGAAACAAGCTATAAATATCATAAGATAAAATAAAATGTATTCAGTATAGATTATAAAACAACATAGAACAAGTTAAAATTTAAATGGATTGTCACAGATAATAGACTAAGGATAACACAAAATCAAAATGAATAAACACTTACTTATTTCCATTTTTGTCCTTAATTACTGATCACATGACACCCGACAGGCATTAAAAAAAGAAACATATAAAACACATATGCACACATAAACTTTAGGGCAAATCACAACATAACATTATATTTAAAATGATATACGTTTAGAGGAGATATAGCAAATAGCAAATAATATATTTTTATTCGCACAATTTATGCAGAAAATGATATTACACACAGTAAATGCACTGATCATAAACAATGCAACAACAAACTACTGGAGTTAAAAAGCATAACATATATAAATATAATATCAATTAAGTTAAAAATAAGTACATAGAATATAGATCAAAACTGTCAACAAGAATGACAGAAAATGTTTTCAGTAGTATAGGAATCTATCACTGTTTTGAATTGTCACGTATATGAGGGGGAAACAAAATGGCATTCTATTTGTTTTTGAAGTTTTTATATTGGGCAGGATTTTCGAAGGAATTTGAACCAGAACATTTGACAGTAGGAATTATGGAGTAACACGTCGCACTGCTAAAAACGGGTCAAATATAAATTACTTTCTAACAAAATTAGAATTTTGAGACATATATGAAGGAAATTTATCACTGACAATGCGACATTTTATACACTCTGTGTCAGTATCAGTAATATAAAATATCACTGACAATGCGACATTTTATATACTCTGTGTTAGTATCAGTAATATAAAATATCACCGACAATGCGACATTTTATATACTCTGTGTCAGTATCAGTAATATAAAATATCACTGACAATGCGACATTGTATATACTCTATGTCAGTATCAGTAATGTAAAATATCACTGACAATGCGACATTTTATATACTCTGTGTCAGTATCAGTAATATAAAATATCACTGACAATGCGACATTTTATATACTCTATGTCAGTATCAGTAATATAAAATATCACTGACAATGCGACATTTTAAATACTGTGTCAGTATCAGTAATATAAAATATCACTGACAATGCGACATTTTATATACTCTATGTCAGTATCAGTAATATAAAATATCACTGACAATGCGACATTTTATATACTCTATGTCAGTATCAGTAATATAAAATATCACTGACAATGCGACATTTTATATACTCTGTGTCAGTATCAGTAATATAAAATATCACTGACAATGCGACATTGTATATACTCTATGTCAGTATCAGTAATGTAAAATATCACTGACAATGCGACATTTTATATACTCTATGTCAGTATCAGTAATATAAAATATCACTGACAATGCGACATTTTATATACTCTATGTCAGTATCAGTAATATAAAATATCACTGACAATGCGACATTTTATATACTCTATGTCAGTATCAGTAATATAAAATATCACTGACAATGCGACATTTTAAATACTGTGTCAGTATCAGTAATATAAAATATCACTGACAATGCGACATTTTATATACTCTATGTCAGTATCAGTAATATAAAATATCACTGACAATGCGACATTTTATATACTCTATGTCAGTATCAGTAATATAAAATATCACTGAAAATGCGACATTTTATATACTCTGTGTCAGTATCAGTAATATAAAATATCACTGACAATGCGACATTTTATATACTCTATGTCAGTATCAGTAATATAAAATATCACTGAAAATGCGACATTTTATATACTCTGTGTCAGTATCAGTAATATAAAATATCACTGACAATGCGACATTTTATATACTCTGTGTCAGTATCAGTAATATAAAATATCTCTAAATTCGGAGAATTTCGTAGATTCAAAATGGTGTATAGTGAAGTTTCGATTCAATAGTTAATCTCCTGAAATCGTCTAGTCGAAGATTTACTGTTAAAATGCAAATGATAAGAATGTGAAAGACGGTCTGTAATCACCAAGCGACAATACTACAATAGTGGATATGCACTAGATCATATCCAGGAAGAATTAATTTTCTGCTTATGTATTTTTAAAGCGTTGCAAACTTCTAGAAACTTGTTTCAGTTCTATAAAAATGTTTACTTGTGCGGACGATGATTTGGAAACTGGGGCACATTCAAGTGACGTTAAAGGTAATTCCAGTTTTTGATTTATATTGATGCAGAATCGAAAGATGTTAGTAGGTGATAGAGGTGTCCATATTTCTTTTCGAAAAAGAACAATTGCTATATTTCTTTTATACGTACATGACAAATGATTTTTGTATATTAAGATCCAGCTTTAGAAACTAAATTATATATATATATATATATATATATATATATATATATATATATATATATATATATATATATATTCTGTGATCCTAATCACCAGTTACATGATGTAATGTGCGCCTGACAGCCCTGCTTCCTTGAGCAGTGCAAATTGTTATCTGTATTTTCTGGAACTTACTGTCTGGAGTTACTTTATCACGATGAATATGGTTTGATATTTAATAGAGATAATAGGTTCTCTGTCCTAGCTGTTATCTGATCCATGAGCAGTCATATTTTCTAAAAATTGCTAATAGTGTGCCTCTCCTACCGTTGTTGAATCGTATAAAATGCAAGCTTTTTGTGTATTGTCACAATATGTCAGGATCGGTTAATGTTTTTTATGTACAAAAAGATACATGTAGCTGAACAGAAATATTGCCATTGAATGTGCATATGATTAGAGCTTATTAGCAATGGACTAATGGACTGGAGCTTTTTAAAGAGGCATTATGAAATACGACATAATGTCGAAAACGGTAAAAGAATGTTAATGTTATAATGATGGAGTTTGGCGTCTTACTTTAACATTTGAATTCAGGTGTTAGTACGTTTCTCAAATGGCACGAATAATCAGATTTATTTAATACTTGGATAAATCACAGTACATACATAGATACATACATAGATACATACATACATACATACATACATACATACATACATACATACATACATACATAGATACACACATACATACAGACAGACAGACATGCATGCATGCATGCATGCATGCATACATACATACATACATACATACATACATACATACATACATACATACATACATACATACATACATACATACATACATACATACATACATACATACATACATACATACATACATACATACATACTTTTACACATGATTATACTACTTCTGCTATAATGAATGCTATTGGAATTTATGTTACTATCCGGAATTCTACTTGACACTTCTTTGGTTCTCTTGCATCATATTCCTAGAAGATAATGTCGTCAGGTGTTATATTTTCATTCCTACGCCATATGTTATACACGAGAAGCATGTGAAGTGAATTTTCTAATGACATAAATTTGCAATTAAAAATAAAACAAGTAGCACTGACATGATCTTTCATTATGTTCCAGTATAAGATATATATTTGTAGAGAGATCAAAGTGTAGAATGGCTGAAAATATGCACAGCGGGTTTAGAACACACACACACACACACACACAATTTTCTGTTTGGGCACGCGTAGATAATACAGCTAATGTGATTAGTGTGGTTTACGAATCAAACTGCCATCAAACGAGAGAAGCGTAAAAAGCATGACGCATCGTAACAGATCTCTAAGCTGCTTTTCACTTCACTCTCTTTGAAACCCTGCAACAATTACATACAAACTTGTAAACTTAACTTAAAACCTATTGTGCATAATTTGCCAAGATTTTCAAAAATTTATTTCGACAAGGAAGACACTGTAGTTTTGTCTAGTTGATGATGTGAAATATATCATGACATTAGCATAGTCACATATCTCCAACCTGCTTTTCTCACTTCAGCCTCTGTGAGTCCTTCCTTCCAAGACTGACAGTCTTGTATACTTATCTTAGTACCTTTGTTGTATAACTAGCAAAGACTTTTCAAAATTCTGTAGACAACAAACAGGTTATAGTGTCTAGGAGTTGGGGGCGCTAAATCTATTTTGACCTCGCCTATAATCTCTCTAAGCTGTTTTTGACGTCAGATTACATTTCAGAAAGTTATATTTTCGACATGAAATCTGATATGACTATTTAACCTTGTGTTATATATATATATATATATATATTTATATATATATATATATATATATATATATATATATATATATTTATAATATATATGTATAGTATGTACTCTGTATCATTGATATACCACGATATGTACACATTTTTCATTAAAAGGAAACGAGGCTTGCCGAGTTTCCGAATTAATGAAAAAAATGTACAACTCGTTTTTTCACGGATTTTCGCACATATCTTGCGACGATGGTCGAGAGAGAGAGAGAGAGAGAGAGAGAGAGAGAGAGAGAGAGAGAGAGAGAGAGAGAGAGAGAGAGAGAGAGCAGCCTTCGGATATTGTAATAATTAAAAATCATGTTTTAAGAACCCTAATATAGCTTTTAAAAAAAAAACAACAAAAAAACAAAGCATTAAATAGATTACAGTATGTGTGTGCTTCCTAACCAAGAAATGTACCGTAAAGTCTCGACAGGCTATTGCAACTTTGTATAATTTTTATTGTGAACACTGTAGGATAAACCCCATGAAAAGTGTAAGCATACCATTACGACGACCCAGATTCTTCTACGTTACTTGGTGTAAGTTCAAATTCAAGGGTTTCATCGAGCTCAACTTCTTTTTTTGTCTCTCTCCATAGATTTCCACCTATGAGTGTCCCTTATGCGTGTGTGTGTGTGTGTGTGTGTGTGTGTGTGTGTGTGTGTGAGAGAGAGAGAGAGAGAGAGAGAGAGAGAGAGAGAGAGAGAGAGAGAGAGAGAGAGAGAGAGAAGGAAAAGCAGAGGGGATGTCAATGAAATTGTATACCATATTTAATTGATTTAGAAAACGGGGATTATTAATATTTTTCGCGTTATTTTATTATGTCGATAATGATTAATAAGTGGAAATTTAGCACTGATCTAGAGAGTATAGAAGCAATAACCACTGTTGAAACCATGTTTATATATACGTATTCATGCGCCATGGGCGGATCACAATTAGATTTACCAACAGCACTGGTATATCAAATTCCTTTATAGAAACACTTTAAAAGGCATGTTATTTTTAATGTATGTAGTATAAATATATATATATATATATATATATATATATATATATATATATATATATATATATATATATATATAGTCAAACCTGTCAATAGCGGCCACCCATGGGAAAAGGCAAAACTGACCTTTGTACACAGGTGACCTCTATCACGTCTGAATATAATTATCGTTATTATTATTATTATTATTATTATTATTATTATTATTATTATTACGTTATCAAGATTGCTTTATGCGCACTGTTCATCGAAGTCATAAAATACGCGTATTATATAGTTCTCTCCCAAATTTATGTGGCATATAAGATTACTGTATGTTGCTCACTTCAATCCATTCTAGTAATTAAATCATCAATTACTTAAAATAATCACCGATCTTAGCTTTTGTGCACCACGAGAAAACAATAATTTCATTACTGATTGGCCTCTTACATATGACTGTAAAACAGAGGACTGACTTTTGGTTGGCCAACTTGTATAAGTTAGGCTTAGAAACAGCTGTTCACGCATTAAAAACCATAACTGGTCTAGTCAGTTTCTCAACTTGCCGAGATCAAAAGACAGTCGGCTTATGTGAGAAGCCTGTGATGAACAGGAAAATAAAAAAGCCGTATATGGCTTTTCTTTGGGATCGATGAACCGAAACTTCGTCTTCCTTTACAGACACATTTTAAATATTGAATGACCCCTGACCTTAATGAAAAGGGATGTATCTCCTATGTATATATATTGTTGATTATATGTATAATTATTTATAATGATCACATGCTTTAGTCATGACATTTTTTCAGGCATGTTGAAAGGGATTATCGGCAGGCTCGTCGAGTTACTGATCCTTCGGCGATTGGTTCATAATACATTTTAGAAAAGATTTAATAAACATTTTCACTAGAGCTTTTAAACAACAGTAGGCGATCCGCCTGTTCAAACAGTTGGAATCACACAGCTGTGTTAATTCAACTTAAATGTTAAGGTTCTACGTTTTAACCAACAACATCAAAAGTGTTCAAGAGTTTTTGCTTTCCTCAAAAGCCCATGTGTATTTGAAATGGATTGTGTTCAGCTAGGGTATAAAGCAAATTCTTCTGAAATATATTGCTATTGTCACGTTTTCTCCTCCGTTATATGCTCTTGATAAACAATATAATATTTATAACCAAATTAATTCTATGCTTGCTCAACCATTTTGCGGTAAACTCGGTTGGTACTCTATATCTAAAATCATATCATCATCAAATGTATCAATGGGTATCGATAAATTACGCATATGGAGGGTTTGGCATTTGGAACATAAAAAGTAGTTTTAATAAGTTGGATTGTTAGATCAATCATTTATTTTTTTGTCATTTTACATCCCTATAGATTCGAGAACATTAAAATTCACAATTAAAGCAATTCCTAAACGAATCATAAGTTGTGCATCACAATTAAAAATCAAATTTAAAATTACAAGGCCAGTCAGACAATGGATGTAATTAGCAAACACTAATTTGAAATATTTTACACTTTGGAAGTAATGGCACAAAGCTCTATCGCATTGAATTCAATAGTTTTACAGATGATATAAATATTTCATGATCTTAACATGAAACTAACAATGTCAGTGATGCCTGTTTATTTACAAATTTGGAATGGATAAAACTGTGCTCAAAGCTAGTTGTGTTGAAGAATAACATTCAAGAGAAATAAAATGCTTATTTGAGGAGTTTAAAAGTAAAACGATATACCCAATGTTTTAGGTAAGATGCAGATTTACAGATTACATTGAAACAGGCAACATTAGCAATGATAGCCCGATTGTTAAAAAAGTGCAGTATGAAAAAGGAATAAACTATATATTTTATTTGGGTAAATCCACAAATTTATAGTCAGCTCAATTCACAGTATAAGTCGAAGATATTGCAGACATTATAAGGTCGATCAACAACGATTCAGCAAGATACATAATTTATGAAGAACAAAGTTAGATTTAAAACAACACATGGTGACTCAGTATATTAATTAGCTGTTTAGAATCAACCAAAGGAACTGGCAAATTTGACATAAGTCCTAAATCATTCATACGTTTGAACGATTGAAGAGACACTGCAAATTGTTGACAATAAATGGACCTATTATAGAAGTCCTCTTGTAGCCTTGTTGAAAAGACATAGAGAGATTTTATCAAGTATAAATTATTATCTGGTTGTTTGAAAAGACCAACGTATGAGTGTTTTGAGGAGCAAGGCACTGAACAGTACTGCGACATCTTTACAATGATCTTGAAGTCAGTTGCTGACACAAATACCAGTCAGTTGTAGGAAGAATTTAAATCGAAAAAAATAAAATAAAATAAAATACGCTAAATTGAAAGAATTGCTAACTGAAAGGTCTACATACATATTACAGTTTGATGACGGAAAATTACAACAACAAAGTTGATGGAAAAAGAAAACATCGAATACTTCTCAACTGTAGTGGAAAGGTTTAATAGAGCTTTAAGACTAGAATGTGTAAGTATTGCACCCAAATTAATTCAGAAAATGGGTTTAGGTTTTATCAAAACTAATTGGGGGATGCAATCAATTTAGTCATCACGCATGACACGAGTTAAAAAAAGAAACAAAGAAAAGAGATCAAAATTACGGATACGTTTGAAACACCTAAATGTAAAATATGTGAAACAGTTATTAATTGGAAATTCAACAAAGTTTTTTTCAAGGGCGATCTTCCTAACTGTAGAGAGGAAATATTTAAAATCAGTCTACTACTTTTAGGTGGTCCTGTCGTTTACAAAGCTGAAGAATTTAAGGAAGAGGATACAGAGGGCATGTTTTACGAAAAACACGACAAACAAGATCATATATACAAAGCTGAAAATATTTTAAACACAAATCGCGTGAATGGTAGAAAGTATGTTCCCGTGAAATGGAAACGATGTGATGAATTGCTTACCAGTTGGAAAGCAGCTGAAATCAATATATGCCATTAAATCAATGATGTGTCAAAGACACATCATTCATTCCGAGACGACCGAAGAACAATCCATAAATAACGGTATCAAAGAGCATGAAAATGTAGAGCTTTTCAAAGACATTGAGTTTTAAGACTGTCACAGATGTGGTAAACACGAAGCAATATAAAACAAAGGAATTAAGCATGCCTGATAGGTGAAATACCACAGGAAAAAATAAAGTACATTCAGAAACATCACATGTCAATAACAAAATGGTACACATGTCAAGCATAATAAGGAGATTACAATGTAGACAATGTCTTAGCAGGGTAATAAATGGCATCACAAAACTATGAAAAGATGTAACATTAAATAATATGAAGCTCAGAAACGTGGTGTTCATCGATGGCAACGAAACCATCGAAGTTCATTGGAACCAAGGTCTCACTTACCAACGTTGTCAACTATGCAAACACGTTTATGTTTCAATTTTTCTATCAAACTTAAGGCATTGTACATGAAGAGGAGTGACTGCCCTATCCTTCTATCTTCATTTGTTGCTAATGTTTCATTATGCGGATCTTATTATAAAATGTTTATTAATTTATGAATCATGCTTTGTAATTCTTTAATGTTGTTGGTTCTCTCTCTCTCTCTCTCTCTCTCTCTCTCTCTCTCTCTCTCTCTCTCAATCTCATCTTGACTTTCGGGTGGGGGGGGGGGGAGAAGGGTCCTTTATATCCTATTGACTAATCCAAAAATGTTTTATTCTCTCCGTGATCTAAACCTAAGGATGTTTTGTAACATGACCGTGCCTCTGGAATATAAAGCGACGCATTCGACCGTCTTGCAATTCATCGTCTACCAGACAACAACCATGAGTTTAAGCAATAATAGCCGATTACATGCGGCATTGGTCCAGTTAGAACATAGCAAGTGCTACTAGGCCGGATAGAGGAACTAGACCTACTTCGAGGAAAAACGAGACTAGCGAAGACCACCGGCAACCTTTTCAGAATGGCAAAACGTAGAGTAATGAATGTCACAAACAAAGAAAAGGAATGTGAAAAATAGGGCGTCGGAGACCATGGGAGAGCTGCAACTTCAACAACCAGAACGGCAGCAGAGGGAACAGCGACAACTTAGTGAGGAACAGTGGTAGCTGTTCTAACAGTTGAGCCTGTAGCAACTGCAGCAGTAACAACAACAGCAACAGTCGCCACCGGAACAGTTAATCCCGAGGGCGGAGGATTGGGAGAGTGAGGATTATCAGCTTGACTTTGCCCTGTCCATCTCTGTAGATCCATGAAGACGGGATAGGTGGGGAAATAGATGTTCTACGTGTGGAGCCCGGCTTGAGAGGTGCGGGCACTCAAGAAACAGCCCTATAGCTTTCATATTACGGCCGCCATCTAGAGTTTTAAAAGTCACTTAGTATCCCCATGTTAATTCAACGGGCTGCAGATGAGCATGATACGTCATTCTAGTGAGTATGTTGTGTTAAATGATGGTACTCTCATAGCTTGTTTTCATTCGTTTTCTCTAGCAGATATGGCATGTATTTTTCGAGTTAAAACATCGTTCTTCGTCCTCAGTGAACACCTTAGGTTTTCCATATTTTCGGTCTTATAACTTTACAATTTTACTATAAAAAAAAATCGTTAAATATCTTCAGTACAGTTTGCCGGTCTGTAATCCATTGGTTTATATACCTTATAGATTGATTTGAGACACTGATGGAATGTGTTAGGCCTTTTATTTCCAGGATAATTCTGCTTCGCACAGGTTCTGCCTTTGTGTGTCCTTTATTCACAGGTACACTGATACTTTAAAATCACAATACATCACATTTGGCACTTCTAATTGATATTGATAGTTTTCTTAATTTTACAAATGAACCTTCTTCTTGCATTATATATATCGAGTTATCTACATTGTATCATAGTCTTTGTGTTTAGATAATGTTTCTTTTGTACTACAATTTAAATAATATACATGAATGTTAATAAAATCATACATATTAAATCAACCGGTGATAGAAGGGCTCATTTTACCCACATACTTATATAACTTGTGTAACAAAAATGTTTGTACCTCGCTATCTATGCCTCCATATATATTAATCAAAGGATAACCAGACTTAAAAGGAAAATTCAGTCTATCTGAAATGAGCACGTCTTTTCTGAATGAAAATATAAAAAAATCCATATATTATGCCTTCTAGATCCACAATGTCTTTTGCACTCGAATATAAAGTTCCCAATTTTTCCTACTTATCTGATTTTTATTTTCACCCAATCCAATATGTATTATTAGTATTATTATTATTATTATTATTATTATTATTATTATTATTATTATTGCTCATCCGCTTATATTTTATCTCCTTCTCCTTTGCTGGCGCTAGGAATTGTTACAAGGAGTAAAAGGCAGAAACGTTATTTGTTCGAGGCTTGTCCCTTCGTCTGTCGATCCATAGACTGCCTGCACATTCATAGCTTGACGCCTTGATTGTTTTAACCCCTTCCTTATTCCATCCTTTTTATCGGTAATTATATCATTTTCATTAATTACAACAATAATGTAAACGCCTTAAATGTTCTATCTTCAAATTAGGTACCCTAATACTTATTTACAAATTAGGTACCATAATACATATTTACAAATTAGGTACCATAATTCTTATTTACAAATTAGGTACAATAATACTAATTTACAAATTAGGTACCCTAATACATATTTACAAATTAGGTATCATAATACATATTTACAAATTAGGTACCATAATACTTATTTACAAAAAAGGTACCATAATACTTATTAACAAATTAGGTACCATAATACATATGTACAAATTAGATACCTTAATACTTGTTTAAAAATTAGGTACCATAATACATATTTACAAATTAGGTACCTTAATACTTTTTTACAAATTAGGCACCGTAATACATATTTACAAATTAGGCACCATAATACTTATTTACAAATTAGGCACCGTAATACTTATTTACAAATTAGGTATCATAATACTAATTTACAAATTAGGCACCGTAATACATATTTACAAATTAGGTACCATAATACACATTTAAAAATTAGGTACCTTAATACTTATTTACAAATTAGGTACCATAATACTTATTTACAAATTAGGTACCATAATACATATTTACAAATTAGGTACCATAATACATTTTTACAAATTAGGTACCATAATACATATTTACAAATTAGGTACCATAATACATATTTACAAATTAGGTACCATAATACTTAGTTACAAATTAGGTACCATAATACTTATTTACAAATTAGGTACCATAATACATATTTACAAATTAGGTACCATAATACTTATTAAAAATTAGGTACCATAATACTAATTTACAAATTAGGTACCCTAATACATATTTACAAATTAGATACCATAATACTAATTTACAAATTAGGTACCGTAATACTTATCTACAAATTAGGTACGATAATACTAATTTACAAATTAGGTACCTTAATACTTATTTACAAATTAGGTACCATAATACATATTTACAAATTAGGTACCTTAATACTTATCTACAAATTAGGTACCTTAATACATATTTACAAATTAGATACCTTAATACTTATTTACAAATTAGGCACCATAATACATATTTACAAATTAGGTACCATAATACTTATTTACAAATTAGGCACAATAATTCTTATTTATAAATTAGGTACCATAATACTAATTTACAAATTAGGCACCCTAATACATATTTACAAATTAGGTACCATAATACATATTTACATATTAGGTTCCCTAATACATATTTACAAATTAGGTACCATAATACTTATTTACAAATTAGGTACCATAATACATATTTACAAATTAGGTACCATAATACATATTTACAAATTAGGTACCATAATACGTATTAACAAATTAGGTACTATAATACTAATTTACAAATTAGGTACCCTAATACATATTTACAAATTAGGTACCCTAATACATATTTAAAAATTAGGTACCGTAATACTTATTTACAAATTAGGTACCCTAATACATATTTACAAATTAGGTACCATAATACATATTTACAAATTAGGTGCCATAATACATATTTACAAATTAGGTACCATAATACTTATTTACAAATTAGGTACCATAATACTTATTTACAAATTAGGTACCATAATACATATTTACAAATTAGGTACCTTAATACTTATTAACAAAGTAGGTACCATAGTACTTATTTACAAATTAGGTACCTTAATACTTATTTACAAATTAGGTACCATAATACATATTTACAAATTAGGTACCATAATACTTATTTACAAATTAGAAACCATAATACTTGTTTACAAATTCAGCCCATTTTTTTAAATACCCCAATTACAAGACCTTTTTGAATATCTCCTTAAATGATTAATGAGAATGTCTGTGGAAGGAAAATAAGACAAAGTACATCAACGACATGATCATAAAGTTTTAAACAATTTTGTTTTTTTAGAACAGCATGTCGAAAATAAATGTTTTTTTGTGGAGGGGGGTTGCAGAAAAAAAGGAACAGATAAATACAGTGTAATCTGGGTCGGTCTAATATTAAACAGAACTTAGCCAATTAATACTTTTTCCAGCAAAATACACAGATTAATGATAGAATATCTTATTTAAAATATCAAGCTTCCATTTCTCGCTGTCTTGATCCCATTAATAAATATCTCATCTAGTCATTCGGACATTGAAATATTGGTTGCAGTAAAGTCATTATTATTATTATTATTTTTATTATCATTATTATTATTATTATTATTATTTAGATTATTATTATGATGTAGCAGTAGTTGTTGTAGCAGCGGCAGTAGTAGTAGTATTAATAGTATTAGTAATATTAGAATTATTATTATCACTATTACCTTTAGAATAACAACAACAACAACTACTACTACTTTATTCCGAATACTACTTCTTTCTAAAGTTAATGTTTTAATTGGACATGATATTATTAACCAACTTATAAGCATGATCAAGTTGATTTTTGTATGATGGAGAGTGATTTTCTTATCGCAATATACACGTAACTTCAGAAAGATCAGATGAATTATTGGCAGCTAAGTACTTATTATTACCTATATTTATTCTTCAACTATATGTGTGGTTCTTGGTAATTATATTACAAGTGTTACAAATGTCATCGATCATTGCGACCAATCGTTGCAAATGTCATCGAGCGTTGTGGTAAGACGGTTGCAGGCAGCTTTAACAACTGTATCAAAAGTTGCACGACAATCTTTACAATCACTGTCAAGCATATAAATCGTCCCCTGTAACGGAGAGACATAATTTATCATAGCTGAGTTAACATTGCGTTCCGATTCGTTACTGTTGCGTTGCGTTTATGTTGCGCAGCGTTGCTATACGAAACCGTTACGAATGTTTGTTTTTTTACAACTGATTCTTCTTCTGCAAACGTTACAAATGCCATTAATAGTTATATTACCGTCCCATTTTGTCATTGACACTTCAGTGGTAAAATTCTGCATCACAGATCGGGAATCTAATGTCTTTAAGTATTTGCATTCATACTTCGTACATCAATCAAGATGATGATAACTGAGTTTTGTAATGACGTAATTGTGCGATTTACAAAAAACAAAACACAACCAAAAAAAAAGCAACACAAATTGAATTGTTATTTATTATATTTTATAAGTAAATGTAACTCTCAGGAGCAGCAAGTAGTCACTGCATTGATTGATACCTGCTACGAACACAGCAGACTGTAAAGGTCAAAAGAGCGTCTCAATATTTCCGTCGAATTTCAAGGTCATCAGCGATGTGGTATGGCATGCTTTTTGTATTGATCGACCCCTAAAAAGCTGAGTGAACCCGACTTAATATATCTCCACAAAAACTCTCGGATATTTTCGCAAAACAAAAAAGTTCTGCCTCTTACCCTGTCTTTTCTTTGTTATAGCACTTTTTTGTGTGTCGATAATTCATTGAACGAAAATTGCGATAAGACGCCTCAGTGGTAAAGTTATATAACTGAGGACGATTAGTACAGGAAATATATCAAAATGGAAAATGTTCTTCTCGCTGTTGTATTTCTTGTCAAAGAAAGGGTGGAGCTATATAAAATATGCTTGTTGAATATTGTTCAGTTTCTTTTAAGAGATACAAGATACAGTATAGTTTGTATATAGTTGGACCTGGTTTAGCTAAGGGTCAGAAAAGGATCTGTGATGAGTGGCAACAAATATTTATAAAGTCGTAGTCGAAAGGACGATGCGAGCAATTAACATAGTCGTAATATCCAGGCACATGCAGAAATGGACATCCATTCATCGGAATCTTGAATAACCCTGGGTTTGTAAAATAAAACGCTCGAACTTCATTCTTGTATACTTAAAATGTAATCAACAATCACAATACAAAGAAAACCTCATTTTTAGCAACTAAATCCGCCAACAGCAATCACAGAAACTTGACTGGCTCTTATCAAAGACTTGCAGTTCTTCATTTTTACTCATTGCAGTATGACACCAACCAAACACTGTGCGAAAATCTGGTGATTGGATATCAATTGCCTGCCTGCACTGGGATATTATTATTACCTCAGGCATTGATCATTTGCATCATTTAGACTGAATGTTTGAAGAAATCATGAGAGCTACGTTATCTTCCTTGTCTGTCTCTGAGTGCATATGTACATGCATGCGTTGCTGCATGTGTAATGTGCCGAACTTTCTCCAGAATTTAAACTGTGGAATGGCTTATAAATACGCGACATTTTCAAAATCTGATGAGCAAAATGTATTGTAACTCCTACTGTAGGCGGGCGCAGGAAGTGTTGATAATGGAATCCTTGGTTACGTAGGTGCTATTGAGTGAATTAAGGAGAAAATCAGGGGAACATGACATGTTACAGATATCAAGGCTGCATTTTAGCATTTCCAGCACGTTCAAAACTGCCAACAAAAATTTAAACATCAGTTGTACGAGAGCCCTTTATTTTCAACGATATGTACTTTGTTTCCGAAATACATCGTAAGGTTCTATTCTTTGAAGAGGCATGGGTGTTAATGCCGTGTTTGACCTTCGCTAATTTAGTTTTTACTTGTCATTTGTAATTATATAATGTATCTGGGAAAACCTTCTGCCTCGGTGTATCCTTGGGAAAGCCACAAATGCGTTTAAAGTGCCGTAACAAAAAAAACAGCCAACATATGCTCCTTGCAAAATGTATCTCATTCTTTTTCACTTGGCATAATGATCTAGGCTTACAGGAGCCTTTATCGTTGTCAGAAACAAACTGCTCTGGTCAGAATAATTATTTTGGACCCAAAGTCTGACAAGACTATATTAGTATTGTATTTTTTATTGCTTTCTTTTTTTTTTTGTTCTTTTTTTTTTTTTTTTGGCAAGAAGAAATGTATTTAGAAGAATTCCATGACAGCGGCAGATCTGTATAATACCTTATTCACATGCACAAAATTTGCACACGATGTTCATATTTGCACATGTGCAAATTTACACAGGTATGTATTACCAATTTTGAAATGTGTTCAGAAGGATTTTATGACTGGTATGAAGATAAAGACATTTTAGGTATAAGAATAAGGAGATAGTATATGTGATTGAAAGTGCCATCGATTAAAAAAAAGTTATAATGATGATGATGATAATGACGACCAAGACGATGATGATGATGATGCCGATGATGGCAAAAGAAAGAGGAATAAAATAATAAGAAAAACTTATTGATAAAAGATTCTTACATTATTTTTGATCTTGTGTTTCTTCTTTGTTCAATAATAATAATAATGATAGTAATTATAACTCCCTCCTTTGGGCAAAGGAGGGAGTTATAATTACTATCATTATTATTATTATTATTATTATTATTATTAACATCATCAGAAACAAGTGAGCTATATATGTCTCGGTTGTTGAGTTATTACTACTATTATCATCATCATCTTTCATCAGTCAGAAGAATAATCAAAATACAAATTTTATTTTATTTTTAGCAATTTTGGACGTTTAATTCACTATCGTGCGTGCACACTCACACACTGTCATTATTTGTATGTGTGTATGTGTGTGTGCATATATATATATGTGTGTGTGTGTATATATATATATATATATATATATATATATATATATATATATATATATATATATATATATATATATATATATATATATATGTGTATATATATATATATATATATATATATATATATATATATATATATATGTGTATATATATGTGTATATATATATATCTTTGCATGCAATCAGGAAGACAAAAATTAAATACTGGCCACAACCTCCAATTATTGTTTAAACACGTGCACGAAGCTAGTCCTTCTTCTGTCTCAGACAGAAGTTAAAAACAAGAAAGCACACACACAGACTCACAGACACACACACATACATACATACTCACACACACTGCAAGGATAGGGAGCTGAGATATGAGAAGACCGAATCGGGGTTCGCGTTTTCTGATTTTCCATTTCCTATGAATGTTATGCTGTAGCGCAATTCTAAGAAGGGTATATAATATTGCTCACGTCTATCCGTCCCTTCTTACACCCCTATACTCAATTACACGTTAAGCATTTCATGGACTGAAACCAAATTTCATATAGGGCTTAATATAGAGAGCACATTGGTCAGGTTTGACTTTCACTTTCTCCCACGAAAATGCTTCAAAGTTAAGGCACACTTCAACTTAGATTTTGCCCATTCATTACGAATCTGGTTAACTCTCTACAACTTTTGAAGCACATGATGGATTGACAGGATTATCCATGTCCTCTAAACTCATATCTTGTTTATTTCATTCTTTTATTTTCCTGTTCCAACGAGCAAACAAAAATAATGAGAAACATCTTCTTTTCTTTTTTTTAAGTACATAAATTGGAATGGCTCGCTTTTAATCTGCCGAGTTTAGCATGATGAGTACTTGTACCTTATATCCAGGTTATATTCTATCAAATTACTTATAATCTACTCACCAGACCCATCCATCCATACATGACCCATTCCCCCCCCCCATCCGTCCGTATATCAATGCATCCACCTATATATTAATCAATCCCTTACAGTCGCTCGACACAAAACATTTGGTGTATAAAAGGATAGGTGTAATAAATGTGTGTATGTATTCTAAAATGCTACCGGGACTGCGCAGACATGTACAAAGAAACTTATCTTCAAAACTGAACTTAGCGAAAATGAAAAATATCATTTTAAAAAATTGATTTGCTTATCTTGAAAAGAACTGAGTAAAAATACACGTGTGCATAAGGAGCAAATTTACACACGTGCAAATATGTCTTTGCACTGCTTTTGGTGATTGTGAAAATTTACACACCAAGCATTTATATACGTATGCGAATCCATTCACATGGCAAAACTGACAAACGTATGCGAACATACATGAATATATGAATGTAAATTTTCATACGTATGTAAACTGGTATTTGCAGACGGAACATAAGATGGAGAATGATAAAATGGTACCCACTGCTGACTCAGGGTATGCGGATCTTCGGTTCGATCTTGCTCCTGGTCGTTGCTGTTTGATATCTTCAAGTGTACTGTAAGCTTGGAATGAAATACTTGTAATTTTCAATTACAATATCATTTACTATCGCACTGTTTGCGAAAATATTAGTATATGGATAATGATTGAAACGCAAAATTTCATGCTCTATGAGCAGGTATCTTTTATAAATGAAATAATGAACAGCAGTTCTTGCATTTGGTCTTCCATGGACAGGTTTCCTTCCTACGAAGATGATCTTTAAGGCAAATTTCGCAGTAGGTCGCTTAATTATTGTCTGCATGTTGTCTTCATTAGTAGGTTCCCATCTAACCAAAGGGAATACACACTCAGATCAGATAACGCATTACGCAAAGAGTGCTCAAGGTTTTAGTCGTTTCATCTGGATACTGAAATCATAGTACATGACTCTTCCCAGCATTTTTCTCCTCCACGTGATCGTTTCAGACGTTTTAGGTAAAGATGTAGATTGGATCCTCAGACATATTTCTTCTCATGGATTATAACGGTTGAAAGTCTGGCATAATATGCTCCAGGGTATCTTGTTTGACACCATTTGTGATCGAGATTATTACTAATTATTACAAAGTATCGACAAGTCGGGAGAGTCCGCTAATCTGGAGAGACAACAAATTCCCTCCTCGCAGCTAAACGGTGGGTGTGTGATTTACTAGTATCAAATAACTGAATCGTGCAAGCGCGATAATTTGTCTTGCAGATTATCTTGAATAAGCGATTGTGTGATTCTATTTCAGAACAACAATAATCCGGTTAGAGTTTTTACCAAAAACCAAAAGGATATAATACTCAATGATTCCAAAAATCGAGATCATTATTATCCTGAAATTCGTGATGCGGCCGGCTGCATCCATTGGTAATAGAATTGTCCCGGCTCGGTATGATGTCTGGTATATTACTAATGTACAATACCAAAGCACGCGTCAGTAGCGGAAACCTCTGTACAAAGGATTACACCTATCTATCCGTGAGCGTGAATGTAAAATTGGATTAAGTACCGGGATAGGAAAACAGGACTATATTATGTTTAATTCTATCTGACTGGATGTGTTTCTTTACATTCTGAGAAGAAAATTGTCAGTGATCATATATGGAAGAAATTTATATTAGATTCTTACTTTTCGTATAATGTGAATAAGTTGCAAGTAGTGAAGATACTAATGAAAAGAGATATAGCTATGTTATTCAGAACGTACCAGTTAATTTGGCACTGGATATTTTCCACATGTGGATTATGTCTACTGATAACTCTTTCCAAGTCAGAGGGTAAGTCATACCTTTATTCATTCACTTTATTTTTATCCAAATCTGGTTCCTTCCACTTATATATATATATATATATATATATATATATATATATATATATATATATATATATATATATATGTATACTTCTTATTAAAAACAATAGTGTGTGTGTGAATCAGATTTTTAGAAAAGTGACAAAAAACACCGGGTCATTGTGTGTAACTCGAACTCGACAATAAACTATGGATGTGGTGTAACTATTCCTGATTTGCATGCGGTCTGTACGTTAATATTTATATTTATTGACTGCTTTCTATTTTTACAAGGTCTCTGTTTAAAGTATCAAAATAAGCAGAAAATATCTGACACGTTCTTAGAAAAATCGTTACAAAATGAATCACTAAACTGTCGCGGCTAAATGCGAAAAATGCAATTACTTGCTACTAATTCGATTGTCCACATAAAAGCATTGCACAAAATATTTAAATCTCCTATACAACATCAGAAGAAAAATCATGTATATACTATACTAATAAAATGCTATAAAAGCAGATATATACATTTGCGTGCAAGGTACGACGGCACGTAGGTAAGTATGTTTACTTAAATACGTTTCGGTACAACAGATCAAAACACACATTTTCTCCAAATTTTCGACACATCTAGTAAAAATATAACAAACATGTAAAACAGGTAGAAAGTTTTCTTTAAATTTCTGTCCCAACCAAATGATAAAATGGCGTATTCTGATGACGGCGAAGAAAACTAGTGATATTACTGCTGGCTGTAAAGCATACGGCATACCTGGCGTGATAATCTAACGATAACGATAAGCACACACTGCTACACTTAAAATGCCAAAATGTCATTCAGGAAACAGTGTTCTGGTGTTACTAAATTAGCAGGGAATATGGTTTATCTGTAATGTAATTCTTAATTCCCATTTGGTACAAGAAAACTAAAATTGCGTAACTCGGAATCTTCAGCGACACAATTATTATCCCCGCGCTTTTAAAGAAGCTAGGGATATTGTGTTGCAGTTTGTCCGTACCTACGTATTGTCGGGCGTACGTACGTGTGTAATGTCCTTGAAATCCTCCTCTACCGTAAAATAGAAATCATGGGTCAATGATAGTCCTATGGGTGTAGATTGCGTATTATTGTTGGAATATTGATTTCAACCCTGGGGCTGGGGCTAGTGGGGTGATGTTGATTTTACCAAAACAAATTAATCTGACTCAGTTTTCGATATGCACGTGATTATTCACTACTTTTCAGAATCAGCCAAGTACACAGCAGTGTTATCCAAGTATGTATGTATGTATGCATGTATGTATGGGGTTCAAAGACACATCAGTACAATTATAGCTATATAGTGCCGAGCCAAAGTTATGTAGCAAAATAGCAGAGAATAAAAATTTAGCAAAATCCACAGGAAGACAAACACCTCCAACCAAAACTAAATATTCACCTTAAGACAAAATATAAAAGGTAAAGACGTTGCTTAACCTCAAAAAAGGCATAGAAAATAAAGATAAGAACGGGTAAAATCCTTACAGAAAAAGATCAACAATTTGTCTATATAAACCGCAGTTGTTTAAAAAGGTCAAGGCCTTCTCAGTTGGAACAATATCAAGCGAAGCATCTCTCAGCAAACAGATCGCCTCTGTTAGTCACCTCTTACGACATGCAGGATATTTTCGGACTATGCAATCACAAAAAATTCCTTTCTTTATTTTAAGAGAGGCCCCACTGCCCAACTGTTCGCTATGATTTTTTGACATGTATTGTCTCTTCTTGATGCTGACATATTCTGCAGCAATGCTATTTATTGTTGTATGCAAGAATTAGTTGACACTAGGCAGACATCCACTGGGTAACAGAAAGCCTACTTTGCAATCGTAAGACGGTGCACTGGAAACATTATATGAATTATGGAGCACGCTATGAATTTTCTTAAATTGCATCAACAACAAATGAATATCCTAAAAATACAAATTGTGAATTTTGTCTTCTTCACAATGCTACAAAAACACAAGTTACGTCCATGTAGATTAAAGATGACAGTTTTCGCTCGTGAAACAAAGCGGGAATTAAAATAAAACAATTAGCGCAACAACCTTTACCATAAATTTACTAATGAAGATATATATATATATATATATATATATATATATATATATATATATATATATATATATATATATATATGTGTGTGTGTGTGTGTGTATGTGTGCCTGTGTGATTGATAATAGGTGAATATATATTACAATATTTGTAGAATTTAAATGAGTAAATTCATATAAATAAAAGCGAATCAATCAATCTGTAGAAAAAAGCTTCTTTAATAAATGCTAAATAAATAGAGGATATTTGTTTGTATCGAGTGAATAACTGATGTATTTCGTCGAGTGGGTGAAAATACTAAAGTGTTCCACCCACAAGATGAAATATATCTGTTATTCACTCGGAACAAGCAAACGTTTAGGCTAGCTAATGTGTATGGGGACCGACTGTTTAATTTCGGGGGGGGGGGGCAGGGGGGTGAGGGGGGTGGAGAGAGGCCGGGGATTTAAAAAAAAATTATTATATCCATTATATTAGTTGAAAATAAAATATCTTGTAGTAGAAGAAAATAATAATATCCAAGCTCGAAATAAAAACCCAGGCCACCTCCAACCCCCGGAAAATTAAATAGTCGGTACTTATAAGATTGAAGTAGCAGATTTCTTAAAGTAATGTCAGCTGTTAATCGTTTATGTTTTGTTGTATTTTGAGTACATTCGCACAGAAAATATGAGTAGTAACTGAACTCTCTTTCCTAATTCTAGGTAAGAAAGCTCAAAATTTAGGATAAAATAGAGGAAAAAATATTAAGTTCATAGTGATTCGATCATGGTTCTTTGCTACCACTGCAACAAGTGATTGACAACACGGTGAATGAAATTCTTTCGTCATAATGTTATTGATGTTTATTAAAAAAAAATGTTTTTGAGTAAAAAAATAAAATGAATAATTATCAAAATTATTTTTCTTGGAAAATCCACTAACTCGCGGACTAGCATAAAATAAATAAATAAGCTTTAACGCAGTCAATCTGTTTTCAGTTACAGCAGACAAAGATAACTGCAGATAGACTTGCAAAATGAAACCTGTGTTGGATACGAAGAAACCTTTGATTTCTGAGTTTGAGCTTCAGATTTTGCGTCAAGCAATCGCACACATTATTTTCAAAGTTGCTTTTAAATGACTGAAAGTAGAAACTCAATCTCACACTCAAAAGTTGTTTACAGACACACACACACACACACACAGAGTTCAAGCTTGAACTCGGAGGTAATACGTACTGCAAACAACGTACCCATATCTACCTTAGTAAATGTTCCAGCAGATAAGGGTATACACTTCTCACTTTAGGCAAGAAGGGTTGCTACTTATAAAAACTACATACACGTAACTTTATTTCAAATTTCTCCATATCTATAAGACACAGATATATAAAAGAAAACACATAAAGTATATATTTTTGTAGGTCATGAAAAGAAGAAGGCATATCACTTGAGAGTGAACAACAATTACAGTTAAGAGACCTTACATTTATTACATTTGTCAGAAAAAAAATCATAATACGAGATGCTTGAACATGCATAGTTCAAATACTATAAGAGATATTTACTTGTAAATTTTTGAGATTATACACCTATCTAGAAGTTAGTGAACGGTGCCTTGGATTTTTTGGTATGTGAAATATTTTTGAAATTATAAGGATTTGAATTTTGATGTTTGGTACTCCTGAAAAATTTAATTACTTCTATATTCTGAAAATGATATAACATGAAAACGAAATATTTCTTCAAAAATCCCTGACACGGTTCATTAGAACATATATCCGGCTATACAATCACGAATGTTATTATAATGAAAGAGAAGTTGTGACAAATATAAAAACGTGCTACATTGTGATTGTTTATGCTTGTCATTTTGTAACATTTGCAAAAATGTATAATGTTACATACTTATCACGTGAAATATAAAACGTTATGATCCCCAGAAGACAAGAATGATTCAGACCTCACATTACCGACCCTACAAACCGTAACATCATAAAGAGAACGAAAATAATTCTTCCGGCCCAGGCTCTGCACTTTGCTGCTCGGTCAGTGTTATATACAATGATTTATGGTACTTTTACAGTTCCATAATGATCTATTGTTAGGCTATGCACGACCTGTAGCAATTTCTGGCCTTCGAAAAGGATTCCAGATGTTTAATCTAAGAAACTATAAGATAAAAGCTGGCTATGCCGGACATAATCCAAATTAAGTCAGTCACAACGACTTCTTCTCCACCACAATGCCAATAATATACATAAAACATGGCGTTGATTTGTACTTTAGTACTTGTAGATAACGTTTATAAACAGTCACTGACAAATATTAACTTTCTTCAAGATGTGAGTATACAGTAAACAGTTAGTTATTTGGATAACACCGTTATTAAATGAATTACCGATTACAAATGGCTTTTTTTTCTAGTACAAAAGGCATTCAACAGGAATTGGTTTGACACTCTTGGACACTCATTCGAGAGTAAACACACTGTATAAATTCGGATGAATTTTACCACTGCTGAGAATTTAGTAGATCGCCAAACCAATTAGGTACATCAAAATAATATTTAAAATTGGGCATAAAGTGGATCTCATCTTCTGGAGTATTTTGGTCGCGTAATGTATACTTTCTATCATCAGAACATGTTCTGTGGCAGAATGTGAAACATACAACTGCTAGAAGATTTATTTTACCCAGCAATAGCGAAGTGCACGTTAAAACAACTTGGTGTATGTGGGTATGGGACCTAAATATTAAATGATACATAATCTGACCTATCATTAAGACAAACTTGGTGGGGGTGGGGTGGGTGGTGGTGGGGGAGATTAGAATAAGGAGATAGAGAAACATGTTACATGAAACGGAAATACACAAATTGACACGTCCATATACATAAAAAGAGCAGAAAAATTACAATATGTGTACAGTTGTTAGACACAGTCAACCCTGTATACATCGTCGCAAGCAACGGGCGATAATCCGCTACGCTCCTTTATTATCCGTGGCCGCCTGTTCAGAGATTTCCTCGTTTCTCAGGAATATGCGTAAACCTGTTTAACCAATAACTGCGAGCGCGAGTAAATTTTACTCGCCATTGTGACTCAACATGACCTTTCACGCTGTTTGAATGAGCCAATCAAAGTTTGTCTTCCATGCACAGTCACTTACCGATCGACACAACGGTCATTTTCACTGATGTGTAGGAGATTGTTAAATTGTGTTTTTGACGATGTATTTTTGTGTATGCGTACTCATGAAAAACGAGGAAATCTCGGCACAGGCAGCCACGGATGATAAAGGAGCGTAGCGGATTATCGCCCGTGGCTTGCGACGATGCCTTGCATGTCAATGTTTGCGTAAATTACTATGTAAACAATATTTGTAACATATCAAGTACCATAATGAAATCGAAGTCTTTTAGGTACTTTATTTTACAAGAAGAAAAATATGCAATATGCGAAGCTTTAATCAATAAGATTCTTATATATATATATATATATATATATATATATATATATATATATATATATATATATATATATATATATATATATATATATCAATATATGTATTCATGTCTAACCATTTGCATAGTAATTTTTTGCTGAACAGCTTTACCTTTGAATTAAATTTCTCAACTTTAAAATATTTACTAAAAGTCTGAATCAAAACTTCAAAATTTAAAGGTGATTTCGAAAATGTTGATCTTATGATTAAATGTTTTGTCATAAATGTTTTGTAATAACTGATGAGTATAGAAAGGAATCAAAATGTGGGTTTGCGATCAAGCCCCGGTTTGTGAGAATAATGGAAATAATGTCGACAGGAAGTCAACCAGCCTCTCATCCAGTTAACTTCTTAGTGCTTCTGGTATCGAATGAGTAAAAAAACAAAAAACAAAAAAATCAAAACAAAAAAAAATATAAACAAAAACCAAATGATAAAATAACACGCAAACACGCACCCACACACACACACAAACATACAAATGAAATGATCAGACTCTACTACCACTTACCGCTTACTACCAACAACATTTCTTCCGTGGGCAAATCTTTTTACTGTGTATGGTCATTCAAGCCATACACATGGATTCATTTTTAAAGATGTCTATCTGCATACCTTTATTGTTCTACTGTGAACAAACTGTAAAGGAAAATGCAGTAGTAATTGTTTAAAATTTATATTTTAAAAGTTGAATCTTGAAAAGGAAAAGAAAGACACTGCAATTTATAATGCCATATTGTTGCATGAAGTGTTGCTTCACTTACTACCTGTTTAACCACGTTCCATTGTATATTAACCAATTTCCTTTCGCTTCTTCGCAGTTACTCTCTCCACATTTTGAGAATAACATATTCTGTTTTATTACCGAATTACGTTAGCCAGTGTTAGGAAATTTCCAATTACAGCACTCCAATTTCTCTTTGAATGCATACAGGTGTGCATTCTATAAATAGTTCTTCTGGGCCAGATGCAAACCCATAAACGACATGAATCATGAACTTGAAAGAAAATCAACCGGTAAACAATTAATTACTAGTATTATAATGAAAGAGAATCAACTGTGTAAGCAATTACCTAGCATTCTAATGAAAGAGCAAGTTTTGACCCCTTAATGATTGATACCTCTGTAAACACATGTAGTTGAAAAGACCTTTTAAGATCCGGAAAAAGATCATATTTCATATTGATGTTACAGTTGATGCATAACCGGAAGAAAGGCATATGTAAATATTTTCAAAGTTTCTGTTATATACTTACAATATGAAAGATTCTTGGTCATTCATATATATCAGAATAAATGTAGCTAAGTTATACCAAATTGGAGATTTGGATTCCTTGAATGGTTCCAGACCCATTGGAGATTTGGATACCTTGAATGGTTCCAGGACCCGATCAGGTTCTGGTGACTGTGATTGTATTTTGCTTTTTGTATACATTTTGGGTTTAAGACTTGTTTACGCTTAGCTTGTAAACATGATATCTTAAAAATAATGTAGCCAAACCGGACCAGAGTGGACATTTTTATATTTTCAGACTTGGTTAAGTTCTTGTGACTGTGACTTATTGGTTCAATAGTTTTTACACCTTTTTCAACTTTTTGGACTTTGTGATGAAAATCTTAAAAGTACGATTGATCAACAATCACTTGAGGGCGGTAAATGCAGTTTGAAAATCATAGTAATAATTATGTTGATGATCGGATTAGATTTGTAGGCCATTATAGCAATTGTTTAAAAAATTTACATTCTTGAACGTTTTTTTACTCACATATTTGACCAACAGTTTGATATCACTATTAAAAAAGAAGCTCTTCAGGTAGATATATTAAATTTGTTAAGCAGATTTGTATTTTTAGGTATATAACCCGATTAAATTTTCAGGCAATTACATTAGTAATTTTGCATTTTCACCACATTCTTGAACGTTTGGACTTGTATCTTTTCTTGACAAAAAGCTTGGTCGCACAATTTAGAATAAAAAACCCGAGAGGTGGACAAATGAAATATTCGTATGCAAATTTAATGATGTTATTAGATTTTCGTACCATACAATTTTTTTAAAATTTAGTTTCTACATTTTTTTTTTAAAGTTTGGGACCTTGACTTTTTGGGTCTCAAGTGGGACCATACGTGTTTTGCAAACACAAATTTATTTTTCTCCTCCAAAGATTCTTGATGTAGCGTGGATTTATGCATTGAAGGGGGACGGGGGAAAGGAGTGCCGTCTACTAAGCATGTAAGATGTAAGGACGATCTTTCAATTCTTCCACCTAATTACAGTGAAACCTGCCCTTACCAGACACCCACATATAAAGGACACCTTCTCCTAAAGGGTAACACTGTATCTTTGAGCTTTATAAATCTCTATATCAAATAAAAGTTTCATAAAGGACAAATATAAGTGACCCCTTGTGTTCCCTCTGTAGAATGCAACAAGTATCGCTTTCAGGGTCGTACAGGCGGCGCAGGGATCCTACGAGAAATTCCCCCCCCCCCTTCTCCCGAATCCTCTCCCCCCCCCCCCCCCCGCCCCAGGTGTAGTCTCCAGCTATCCCGGTAGGCAAGTCTGAACCTGAATCGCTTCCCTTGACACTTGTATCAACAAAGAAAAATGATATAAAATTTGTCTTCACAAATAGTTCCCGAGACATCTTACACAAATGTTACAAAAACACACTAGTTTAACCACTTTGAAAGTATAATTCAGTGTAGGATGAAAAAACAAAGAATGAATCAATGAACGAAGTAAAGAAAATAGAGCTCTATTATCGTTGCTGAAAATTTCACCATCTGTTTTTCTTAATTTTGTTTACATAATATGAATTTAAGCAGTATTTCACAAGTTTAAAATGTCATGTCCTATTCTTCTATTCTTAAGCAGCGCTAAAATAGTGATATTTAGTAGATGTATAGTAAAAGAAAATTGATCGCTTTCGACATCAGCAAGTCTTCAATATAAAATCTGTTAGGTCTATCAAAATGTTTTTTTTTTTTTTTTTTTTGGGACGGGTGGCTTTTTTAAGGAAAACTAAACACACATCAGTTTGTATCAAATAATGCACCCTTTTCGTCTCTGTCCATTTTAAATAAGTTTCTGAGACAACTCAAAAGCTCCTAAAAGAAATTGAAATATTTATTAAGTTACAGAACGTTATTCAACTCTACATTCCTTACAAATTATAAAGCATGCCAGAAAATTAGATACATGATGGAACCTGATATCGAAATATGCACAAAAGACTAGTCCATGAAATACAATCCCATTTAGACTGGTTCTGAAAAACCATCTTACTTTTTTTTTGGGGGGGGGGGGGAGAGGGGTCGGTACATGTATGTGAAATTTAATAAAGTTGTCGTCATCTCTAAAATTAAAATACTAAATAGATCAAAATGTGAAGGGAATTTTATCAGCAAAAGACCTTAGACAGTTTAAACTCATTAGTTGTGAACTCTCAAGGAAATTGTGTAAGCAAAGGATACTAGACACCTACGATGTATTAGTTATGCCAGTTAGTTATTTTGTTCAGATTTTCGTCTAGCTTTTACAAATTAAATCTGATGAAATTATACCTGTGCAATTGCACCTGCTGCACCTCCCCTGCCTATCTTCATGTCTTACTCGTAAAACCAAAGAGTTATTACTGAACGAGAGTTGTTAGTGAGTAGGAGCTCACAGGCTAACCACCACTTCTGTGACACCAGTCAGTTTATTTGAAAGTGGCCAACTGATCAAGATTGTAGATCACAACAACCCAGCTCTTTGGTGTGTGACATAACTGATTTCCCATATATACTTGACATACACGTCTGGTGGTATTATGTTAAAAGGTGTTATAATTTGAGCACAGGCACTATTTTTATATAGGGTTCAAAAAGAGGTCATTGAGACCCAATTTTAATGTGAAATGTTTTCATTCAAAGATGCATTCTTAGCATATATCTTGGGCTAAAAGGTGTTATAATTTGAGCACAGACATCATTTTTAAGCAATTTTCAAAATCCTGGAAATGTGTGGAATCTTTTAATTTTAGGATACGTTCTTAGTGTAATTTTTATAGCAATATATGAAGAGGTACTGGAATTTGAGCCAATAAATAACTGTCACCACTTTTTTGTACTAAATAGTAGTGATCCAGTGCTGGTGTGTGATACACACCCATCCCATTTCAAGATACACACAAAGGGTAAATTTAACGTCAATAGATGTAGTGGTCTAAAACATGCAGCTCTGACACCGAGGATGGGCACCTTTTTCATAGCAGCTTTGAAACAAATCCTGAAAAGTACGCTATAGTGACCCGATTTTGGTTTTAAACATGCCCGTCCTAAGGTTTAACAGTAACAGTTTTTACATTCCAATCATTTTATATAATAATAATAATAATAATAATAATAATAATAATAATAATAATAACAACAACAACAACAACAACAACAACATTATCTTCACCTGCTGCTGCTTTTGTCAACTAAGTATGATCCTTCTTTTTTTTTTTTTTTTACAGAAAAATAAATATTTATGCAATGGATGTCCTTAAACAAAAACAATCATCAATTAAGTTTATGACATTTAAATACTTGACTATTTTATTCTTTTATAGTGGAGAGAGAGAGAGAGAGAGAGAGAGAGAGAGAGAGAGAGAGAGAGAGAGAGAGAGAGATTATTTGCTTGCATTCTCAAATAGACAATATTAGTCAGTTTCTGATTATGCAGATAACGTGTAGTCATGTACACTATTAAAAGTCTCAATAGAGAGATTATATGACTTCCCTTCACTCTCCACGTTTATTTCCAGTAACGATGACTTTATCTATCATACTGAATGCATATCCATTCCTCGGTCACTCGTTTGGGCGAGAATATCATTTCAGTTTAAAGTTGCTGTAAACATCGATATGAAACCATGTTAGGAATGTATCAAATAGACCATTAATTATCCAATGGTAATAAACTGTTTTGAGATGCCCAAGCCATGTTCCATTCGTTGGACGCGTCTAGCTCCGTTGTATCTGGTGTACTGTATGCTATATTTTCTTTCTCCGTCTTCTTGATCGATCTATTTCCAACTGTACAGCCGGTTTTTCCACAAGACACGTTTCTCTTTTGTGATCTAGGTCTTCGTCACACTCATGTTTACATGGGGTCATCAGCTTCTACGGTAAAAGCCGTTGTTGTTCATATACGTATACAGAGTTCCTGAGCACTATTTATAGAACTAAAAAACGACGTCGCCACTTTTCAAATCTGAAAATTTTACTTCGATTATCTATGTAAGTCCAAATCTTTTGCATGTACTTTATGGGTCAGAAAGTTGTGTTTTTACAAGGACAACAATTTCCTGCAGTTTCATTTTGTTTCATAATATAGAGTAGCGGTCATTTAAGTTCAATAAGGTTTAATACAGCTTTAATACAACTTTAATCACATTGAATACAGCTTTAATCAGTTCAATAAGTTTTACTTCAGTTTTTAAGACAGCTTTAATCAGCTGCTAGGTTATTTTTGGAATGTAAGATATATTCAGACTTACGAAATAAATCCGACACCACAGTCCTTAGATGAAACATTCTGGTCTACAACTAACACGTTTCAAGTGATCAAGTATAATGCGTCAATAATCTCGGTTTAGTCTTCTTTTCTCATGTGAAATTATATCGCTTTGAACCTCGCACATTTCGACATTAAAATGTAATTAGGAGCTAAGGGAAACATCATAGTATTGTCGACGATCTCATAAAGTATACCCGTGACGGTGTTTATTGTTCTTTACATTTTATTGTATTTTTCTTTATTAGTGTTCTCTCTCCTTGACACTTCCTTTAGGACATGATATTTTTGGCTAGAACGTATTAAAGAAACACACACCTGACGCGGTTATTTTACCTAATAACCGCAAAATTATCTTACTAATTTATAGTTGCAGTCCGACCACCACACGTGAAGTTTGTGGTAAGCACCGGATAACGCACATTAAGCCATACCCGAACGAAGAAGCTTTTACTGACGAAAGTTCTTCTTGGCATATGTCAATTATTGAGTAACTAGCAGAGATCTAGTGGCCGAACAACAAAGCTCGATTTTATGGCGAAAATAATGTCACGTCAAGTACATTTTTGCTCAAAATATGGTAGGGGAACGCTGTTCATGTGCAATTTGCCACAAGTTATCATTCAGTCGTTGTTTATTCGAAATTTTAGTAGAGCGCCGATCAGTCTCATGCAGATTTTTGAGAGAAGAACTGCTAAATTACTTCTGGCATTATATATATATATATATATATATATATATATATATATATATATATATATATATATATATAGAGAGAGAGAGAGAGAGAGAGAGAGAGAGAGAGAGAGAGAGAGAGAGACGCAAAAATCGTCAGGTGAAGACACAGCTTCTTCTACCAAACACTAAATATCAAAGCCTTGAGAATCCTGGACTATTCCATATGTGAATGACAGGGTAATCTACAAACATGAGTTAAATTACCGTCGGTGTGGAGAAAGTGCTGAGCTGGTGTGAGCACCTCCCCCCCCCCCCCCCAAAAAAAAAAAAAAAAAAAAAAAAATTAAACCAAAATTAACAAAATTATTTTAAAAAATTAAAAAAATGAGCGCGAAACAACCGGAACGTTCCTAGAGTAAGCTGAGCGCGAAACAACCGGAACGTTCCTAGAGTAAGTTTTCTTTACAGTTAGACGGTTCAAATTATGCACTGAAAACGCTTCAAACGTAGGAGCTTCCGGAGATTTCGCCCCCTGTACCCCACTAGAGGTTCCATCGCACAGACCTCTCGCCCACCCCTCCTTACGATCGCCCAAAACGATATTTCTGGATCCGCTGATAATGGTAAAAAAGAAAATGGAAACAATTAAAAACGGTCTTTAACACGAGTAAACTTCATGTATTTTTTGTATTGTTGTCTAATTAGCAAACTTACAATAATCACAGATGGACTAATCTCTGTCATGACAAATTGTTGTGACCTACTTACAGGCTGAGGACAAAGGACAGAAACCATGTGTGGCGAAAATCGACGCTGTCTTGGACTACATACTACAATCTGTACTAAATATAAATTATATCCCAGTAAAGTTATGCGTGGAAGAGGTCGTAAAGAAATTTTATGCGATGCGAATGTTGTAGGGGATTCTAAACGAGAGATAATAATAATAATAATAATAATAATAATAATAATTCAAATAAAGGGTTAAGGAATATTTACTTACGGTAAATATTGTCGTAAGAACTGCTTACGGGTAATAAACTGACTTGAATTTTGATAAGATTGTATCGGGAAGGTACCATTTTTTCATTTAGGCCAAATTCACGATGAGTTTTCAGTTGATGTATCGAGTATCGTTCCTTACGTGTGCGTTCTATACCGGTTAATCCCGCGTCAGACTCAGTCAGTTGAGTTGTAGTGGTTGGCTAGTTTCGCGTTGATTTTGATTCAAATGTGGCTCTTGTGGTTATTCATTGTTTTCTGAAATAAACGGACGTACATACTATATATATATATATATATATATATATATATATATATATATATATATATATATATATATATATATATATGAAAATCACTGATTTCCATTGCATGGTATCAGCTGGAAAATACAAAGCGTGACTAGGGCTAAATGATTTTCGTCATGGTTTCAATCACAGCTGATTCATGAAAGGCTAGTCACACTGATTAGGTCATGTTTCTGATCACATGTAGTTAAGGCTCATGAGCCAAATATACCTACACATGTGATGCTTGCTCCAAACGATTACTAAAACATCTTGGCAAGATATATATCGTACGATATACAATGTATTATGTTCAGTCAACTAACTAATTTTATAACTAGTTCAAATTAATAACTCTTAAAAATAAACACCATTTTGCAGTCCATAATATGGCACGCGATATCACGAGAGACAGGCACACCTCAGACATGTAATATGTATGCGCATTCCACTTTCGTGTAAGCAATAAACCAATCGAGTTTTTGTCCTTCCTATTTTGCACATGTTAAAGATAACAGTACTGTTGAAATGGACCTTCTAGCAAAGTGTTGCAATGGGAAACGGTGCAAGGGATGATTGTAATGTGGCGAAATACCGCAGTAAACTACTTACACGTACTATTGTGGTGAATTAAGACTGGTTTCAGCAAGAAAACAAGTCTGTGAAGAGCTTTGAGCCCAGCATGTTCCTTAAGAAGAGACAATAATGCTTGGTAATTTACTTCATGACATCGGTTTGTGCAACTGACATTTTAGGAAAGGAAACGAATTACCTAACAGCGAGAATGATAAAATATTTATAGGAGCTTAGATTAGGTTTCACACTCATATTATGCAAGGCTCGAAGCAGTGGTAAAATTATTCATTACGTCACTCAATCGGGATTTTCCCACTTTGTCTCTAAAATACTTGATTCATCGTTTTGATTTGTTCATCACTGAGACTGTCTTCGGTCAGTCATTTATTGTTTAACTAGCTGACTAACCAAACAAACAAACTACCACCCAACCAACGATCCAACCTACCAATCACCTAACAAACTCACTCATTCACGCACTAACTAAATGTACTTCCTATCAGTTAATCAGCAAGTACAACGTGTAGCCACTGCCAAGAAGGGGGAAAACCAGAAATACTAATTTCTAAGAAGGTAAATATGTTACAAACAGTGTTATTGTTTCATTTATGAAACTATGAACGTCCGTGGACTTAGAAGACACAAGTTCTAGATGGATAAATCTGATAAGAATGCGATGGTTCTGTTGGTAAGAAATCTTCGAATGAATAAATGCCTTTGTATTTAAACGGAACAATAGATTGCCATCATCTCAATCTATAAATGTGGATTTTACAAACTTAGTCGAAATCTCTTTTTTGTGAAGGTTATTTAGATGCAGTGAATTGTTTTTTTGGATAGTCACCTAATAAACTTCAGATTTGAAATTTATCCTTTCATGTCAAAATATATAAATATGTGCGTAAAAGCATACACATTTACAGACGGAGAGGATAAGAGATAGACACATATACCGAGACAAGTGTATAAATTCAGACATGCACACCGTGCATTCGATTAATGGTTGGACCCTAGAGGAAGGAAAAGGAGAGAGAGAGAGAGAGAGAGAGAGAGAGAGAGAGAGAGAGAGAGAGAGAGAGACTGCTGGATGGGTCGCTAGACAGATCAATCGACTGATGAAAAATTCAACAGAGAGATACTTCACCATGGTCAACATTTGTGTCCTAGTTACTATTAAATAGTACGTACTTTTACATATTGTTTTTACATGAGAATTATTTATGTTATTTCCCATATTTTCTTGTGGTTTTTTTTCTATTTTTTTTTTGTTGTAATAGAAAAGTATTGATGGTTCGTAACGAGATTATCATTACAAATAGTAATTATATAATAACACCACCTCAACGCAATTGATTATCTCATACATATATTGATCTCTCTTTCTATCTTTCCGTTATTTAATGGCCGAGTAGACTTGAGAGTCGGTTGGGAGGTTGTGCGATTATGGATAGGACGTTCGTGGGACATGGAGTTACCTTGTTGAGCATGAAAACCGCATCATCAATTAATACGACAAAGTTAAAACTAAAAGCCAACTTGTTGATACTTTTCCAATAAAGAGTGAAATTTAGGCTTCTTTGTAACTCAAGGACACCAGAACAGACAAAGTGCCTAACGTATTTAATAATTTGAAAATAGATTGATACGCCAGGATAAATGATCACGATATGGAGCACATTATATTTAACAAGGTCATAAATATGCACAATGTTGTCTGACATCGGATCTGTAATGCTGTCTTCAATTTGCCGAAGTACATACAATCAGTAATAACTGTCAGTCCTAGACATCAAAGCGAAGTGGGACGAATATTGCTGCTACTCGCTGCCAGCAATAGATGCTTGTTTTTCAATACGCTAATTCATATCCGAACCAGAGGGTAATATGTGTCAACAACTCAGCGAAAAATGATAGTATCTTACAGGGAAAGAATTTCGACCGAAGAAAAAACCCAACAGAACAATCAACAAACAAACATGCGTTGGAATTAATCACTGAAAAGCACTTCCACCCCCATACCGATGCCGAGGAACATGTGAAGGTATTACGCTACCGAATTAGTTACTAAGTAACTGCACTTCTGTAGTATACAAGAAAATAAGTATGTTCTGTGATTTCATTCAGGAGACATACTGCTCTGTGCAGAAGTGTGTGTGTGTTCCTTATACCGAAATTTAAAAGCCTAAACAAAAAAAAAAAAAAAAAAAAAACGAAAAAATCTACTATTACTACTACTATTTGCAAACAACATCGGCTGACGGGTAGCCACAGTGTTTACAAGTGGTGACAGCAGTGAGTATTAGAAATGCGTGCCTTTCATTGTTTAAACAATATAATAATAATAATGGCCTTCACATTCGCTTCCACTTTTGAACATGTCTCAGTTACACTTGCTCAACATATGTTCGTATGTTTTCTTTCTAATTTTATTGTACTGTTTTTCCGGTTACATATAACTTTAAATGTTGATTTGATTTGCTGCAAATCGGCAGTTGTTGTGATTTATAATTTCATCAATCACTCAATTCTTGCCTACAATAAACATTGCTTTACTTGTTGCCATGTAAACGGACGTAATACCAGAAAAGATACTAGGCATGTAACACGTATGCTATACAGGGCATGGATTGGGCTTTTCAGCTTGAAAATATACTAGGCATTGTAACACGTATGTTATACAGGGCATGGATTGAGCTTTTCAGCTTGAAAAGATACTAGGCATGTAACACGTATGCTAGACGGCATGGATTGGTTTTTTCAGCTTGAAAAGATACCAGTCATGTAACACGTATGCTATACAGGCATGGGTTGGGCTTTTCAGCTTGAAAAGATACTAGGCATATAACACGTATGTTATAGAGGGCATGGATTGGGCTTTTCAGCTTGGAAAGATACTAGGCATGTAACACGTATGCTATGCAGGGCATGGATTGGGCTTTTCAGCTTGAAAAGATACTAGGCATGTAACACGTATGCTATACAGGGCATGGATTGGGTTTTTCAGCTTGAAAAGATACTAGGCATGTAACACGTATGCTATACAGGGCATGGGTTGGGCTTTTCAGCTTGAAAAGATACTAGGCAGGTAACACGTATGCTATAAAGGGCATGGATTGTTTTTTTCAGCTTGAAAAGATACTAGGCATTGAAAGTATTTATGATCTTAGTTTTGATATGAATGTTGTGAGAATAATTATATGCTTGCTGGTAATTAGGGTAGCCATAAAATTCACATAATTTATACTGTATTTTATTGTATATATATTTCAATACGATATCATGTAAATTTGTCCAATTTGCATCACTTTACTTTAGTGTCAGGGCGAAGTCGAATTAGATCAGTTTTCTTCAAAATAACGTTACTGTTGTGTATAGTACTAACTGTCTGAATCTTTCTCGTACTATTGCTCTGTGGGGATTTTGAAGTTAACTCTAGATTGGAACACATCGTGGCTTTTCGACAACATTCCATCCTAGAATACTTCGATGGAGTGATAGAGCATGAAAAGGGGAAACTCCCCAGAAAATGGCTGAGAACTCAGCTAAAAGGCGTTAGGCAAAATAGAACCCTGTCAAAAGCGTTATGATACCTTTATGGAATTATTTGCACAAGTTCGGTAAAAGAAAGTTCTAGAGTGAGTTAATGCTTGAAACTCCGGAATGTTTCCGGTAAGAATAAGTCATCTCAGTCGAATTGCCCGATTCGGACCATCTCGACTATTTCTGCGAGACAAAAAGTATGTCTTAAATGTATATCGGCGCAGTAATTTACAGAAACATCATATTCGCAACAAAGAAATAGCAATCTATTCGGACAACCTTAGCTATTTCTACGATTGGATTTACCGTAGGATAGACCGAGAAGTAGCGAATGACAAAATAGTTCGATGCATCGCAAATTCTCGGCCAATCCTTGTTTCGTAAATAACCAAGATGGTCTGAACGACAGCTAATGACAGCTATCAGCATATATTCGAGGTATGATTCGTAGGATTGACCTCGAAGTTGCAAATGGAGTAAGGAACGCTACGATGGTGTGGTATGTGCACATGACATCAAAGGTACATACATATGCAATGGTAGCTACTGTAGTATTTCCAAGGTGCTTTCAGGTCATTGGTTGAAAGGCCCGAGCGTGTTCCCATTCTTTAACCCTAGGTCAATGGTATCGACTGTATTTCGAATATGCACCTCAATATTGGGAGCATACGTCACAAACAGATTATTTAGAAACAATTTTAATAGATTTTGATATGTTTTATTTTGATGAAACTAATCTGAAACTATGGCTTGCATGATCTGCGAAGGAAGGGTATATTATTTATGTATATTAGAAAGGCGATACCAACATTCTTAGCGATGACAGGCTAATTTCTTTATTGAGTTATGTCGGCAAGTTACTCAAAAGAATAATATTTAAGCACATGTATAATTATATCTACGAATTAAAAATTTTTAAATTCCAGCCCGGCTTTCAATCAGGTCATTCAACCACGTATCAGTTAATTTTGATAAATATGTAAGTATCTGGATTCTAACGAATACACCGGCATGGTATTTTGTGACATATCTACGACACTTGATAGGTTCCGGCATAAATGCTAGATACACAAGCGTTTATCATACGGATATAGTAATAGTATAGAAGAAGAAAGTTCTGCAAAACCTAATATGTTTTTTTTTTGTAATTTCAATTTACGCACAGAGGTTACTTCATTTCATCGTTATTACACAAATTTATCAAACCGTAACACCTGGTATGAAGAAAAGTTATAAAGTTATATTAGTTCTGAAATAGATGATCAAAAATACATTTTGCATGAAAAACACAAAACAAAAGAAAACAAACGCACACGACAGTGTACTAAAATAGTAAAATGTATACAACAATTGACAAATATCTTTGCACCTAAATAAACATCACCAATAACATTAACAGATACATCACCAATAACATTAACAGATACATCACCAATAACATTAACTGATACATCAGCAATAACATTAACAGATACATCACCAATAATATTAACAGATACATCACCAATAACATTAAGAGATACATCACCAATAACATTAACAGATACGTCAGCAATAACATTAACAGATACATCACCAATAACATTAACAGATACATCAGCAATAACATTAACAGACACATCACCAATAACATTAACAGATACATCACCAATAATATTAACTGATACATCACCAATAACATTAACAGATAGCTTTCACAAAGCAATTCAAGCTATAGAGACATCCGACACAACCACAACTTGAAAAAAAAATATGTTCATACATCAAAAGAATGCAACATAAATTGTATAACAGACTTTATTAAAGACATCAAAAACGTTGCAGATATTGCGAGAAAGGCTACATAATAAAAAATGCACAGAGTAGTATTATAACAGGCATTGTAGATTTCTTTTTACTGACATCCGTCAGCGCCTTTTATACCGTGATAGTAATCCATAGTTTTAATATTTTGATCTCGATCGTCGCATATGAGTGCATGTGCGGTTGGTTAACAAAATATAATTTCACGTGTGATTTTTGTGTAAGTAAGCTGTTATGCAAACAGTTACTCGACTTTTACTGTCTGAAAATCCACTATGCGGTTGCGTATTTGTGCGTGGAGACCGCGATGGTTTTCCCCTTCCGCCAACACAGTCTCGAACTTGGCCGCGCTAATGATTTTATCTTAGATAGCCACCGAGTACAGTTTACTAATCGTTCTGAGACTACTTTGTGCTGCCGCCAGAAGTTCCGAATAAACACGTATTCGCGAATGTAGCCGTATCAAAATTATTTTACTAGCACCACCAGAGATACTGGTTATTATCGATATAACTGGACAATAATTCCATTTGATGCACCTATAATAGTTGTCGTGTCCCACCACGCCAAGGCCAACAGTTGCAGCGGCAAGCCCACAAATCGCATCAACGACCACACACACGTTTGTGTTTCACAAGTAGCTCGGTTCTCTCAACGATTTCATCTCGCAGTTGCAGTTCCGCTTCGATTATTTTTTCACGTCGGTAACATTGAGGGACCATTATAATTCTTCTATTAATATTGTCATCGAGTACAATTGATCAAAAATCGTGTCTTGTTCAGGTGCAACACGCACTCGCACTTCTAACCAATTGCCCTTTTTTACTGGTACAACTGCTGTACAATCATAGAAAATATCTTCATCTGTAATACTTAAATCTCCGGGAAGTGCAGTCAATAACCGGGTATTTTCACGTGTCAATCAATGATTCCAAGCTGCTTCGAGATGGTATGTCTACACCAGGGTAGTCCCAACAGTTGATTTCTATTTGGCCCTTAGCAAGATTATATTGCAGTGTACTCGAGGGTCTGGTAACACCATTTTGAAGCAGATATTCGTCGACAAGCGGAACAAAATCAAGACCACGATATTTTTGATAATTTATTAATATTCCCAATCTAACCCACCTACCTTTATTTCCGGTCATGATAAACAAGTATGAACCGGACTCACGCACCTTTAAAATGTGACGTTTAGGTCTATCAAAGCTATTATCAAAAGAATGTAAAAAAAAGTCGGCCATTTGCTAAGGTTACAAAGTCAGTTTTTTCCTTACTTCGCTGATTAATATTCCTTGAATTTGGCTCAATGAAGTTACTACGCGTGGCACATCTGCGATCTATGCATCCACGTATTGTTTCATTCCACCTTTAGCCTTTAGCAGTATCAACAGAGCAATAGACACGTTAGAGTCTCTGATTCCCCCGTTTTCAGTGATTTCAACCAGGTTTTTCGCGACAGCTCCTCGCAGCCTTACAATAACATCTTGAATATCCACGTTAGATGTTTTAAGGTTTCCAGTTTGATCTTGGAAAATCACAAGCTCGCACGGGTTGACGTCAACAACAACCCGGATGGTAAACTCAGTCAAATCCACTTTGGTGGCAAACCTGCTCAGATTCGCATGGGCGCCTCGTCGTCGGACGGTTGAGCGTCTGTAAATGTTAATATGCAATTGTATACTATTAAGTGTACTTTAATGTAAAATTAAAGAGTGCATGCAACGCTTCGACAACAAGATGACCGCATATTGGCCTGTCTAGCCGAGTTTGTAACGGCAGCGTTGAATAAAACAGCGGTTGTCGTCCGCCTCGGGTTAAGTATTCGTGTTCTCGATGTCGTCTAGATATATATGGTTGATTATCTGCATTATTGTATGTATCCTTGATAAACATCATAATTGGGCCAGCGGATCTCGCGTAATCATCTCTGTATCTGGCGAGTCCCAATATCGTCGTGGCAATGTCGACGTTGTCGAGAATTATTTCGATTTCCCATCCATGAATGGAATATTTTGCGTTGTTGAACAACGCCGTGATGCCATTGTTGACAAATCCAACTGGGCCATTAACAGGATAATTGTTACCAGTGACGTCTTTACAAGTTTTCTCTCAAATTCCAAGAAAGCCTCACGCGGAAGAAAAAAATCTACACGTGTCCTGCACTTATAATTCTATTTTTTATTCATTGGGGACCCTAGCCGGGTACGAATAATACTGAAAATCTTTTTTGATCCGATCTACCAACACAGGCGCGTCCATGTCAAACACGGTATCAGATGTATCTTTGAATCGGGCCATCGTTTACACTTATACATTATTGGTTTTGTCTAATACCTTTCTGTGAGACGGCTTTGCCGTCCTCGTTATGTCCACAACCGTAATCCGCTCCCCATTGCCATATTTGCAATCGCCGAATCAGACAGACGTTGTTGAGCAGCTTCATTGATGATTTTACCGACCTGGGTCGGCATTGTTTCTGTTGATGGAAGTGTAATTGCTTTTGGTGGTGCTCGAGTCACTAATCATCATAGTCGATCTCGAATCGATTGGACCGCTTGCAATCCTAGATTTTTCAACCGATCCGCAGCGACGTTTTCGATGCTATCAACGACTCGCATTGCAACTTGTTTAGCAACTGGCGCGAAGACAAGGACGCGAGCACTTTTGGCGCTCCTGCAAACAATCCCTGCACAACATCACAAAGGCCAGTGCCGTACGGGTTTTCTCGCGTTAACAACACGCACTAGTATCACACGTCCACGTACGTATTTAAATGTCAGGTCGATCTCTAATGTACAGTTGTATCGTCAATGTCTCCCCGCGCAGGTCTAACACGTTCTCGTCCTGGTCCATAATGGTAAAACGAATATGCGTCAACCGGGAATTATAACCTGGAAGATACACAGGTGCTGCGGGAATAATGGATATCAAATCACCCGGTTCCATAATTGGGGAAAACCCAAACAGTATATAACCCTGAGCAGCTACGGTTGCAGAAGTTCCGCTTTCATAACTGCCACTGATGGCGCCATAGGTTAAATTAATTTGAATCGTAGAGGTAATATTGACGATGTCAGTCGCGACATCGTATCGCATGCGTAAAAATCGTTTGTCATCGTGAATGTCTTCAGGCCAACCTAAAATTGTTCTTATTGATGATAGTACGATTTCAGCCGCGTACGGTCAGATTCTATCGCGATGACAGAGTTGAATATCGGCTCGTGTTCACGTATAAAAATTTTGAGTCTTTGCCGGTCACCAATATGATTCTCCATCGAATCTCTTCATCGATCGATTCTATGTCGTGCGCGTCCGCGAAAAGTACAATATTATTCCAGGTGGCGCCACTGTCTGCCGAAAACACAAACGACTTTTTTGCACCAAGACCACAGGGCGGTTGTGATCGAATATTGGGCCAACTGTAATAAACTCGCAACGACGCCAGTGCAATCTCGAGTGTGCGTGATTCCCCCGCGGCAATTGGTGTAGAACAAGTCACATCGAATTCTGGTTTTCTTGATGAGATAGTGACCATCGAGGTAACGCTCGGGGTTGTATTTACAACAACAAGCTGCAATACAGCATTGATTTCACGTAAGACACTAATGTTATGTATGATGTTTATATAATATTATAAATATTTTGGGAAATTATAAATGTTTCTTCACTTTAATATTTGCTTAAATCTTAGTGTTTATCAGGAAAAACATGTTTAACTAGTGTCCTTGAATTAGGTTGTTTTGATCAATATGTTTTCTCAATTTGAAGGTCAAGGTTGAATTTTGTTTACAGTTAGAATTCCATTAAGATGACTCATATTCTAGAACATTCTGTCATGTGACCAATCTTTATATATACCATGTTTGGTGGACATTTATTCACTTTTGACATTACCATCAGTCTTGTAAAGAGCTATTACAGTTGTGAAAATTCATTCCAAATTCTAAGAGAGGAATTATTTTAAATATTCATTGGATTATAACAGTGCTCACAAACTTTTGGAATTTGGATTTTTAATTGATGATTTTGGAATTTATGTGAACTTATTCAGAGATTTTGGAATACTTCATTTTGACATCAGCACATCAAGATTACTAGTACATCAGGACTTTGGAGACCATAAGCACATCATAACATTCAAGGACACAGCCGTGAATTCGGAACATTCTATATTTAGGACTTGTGATTAGAACAATCATTCTTATTGGATTATTAGGATTTCAAAACACATTACTGTAAGTGACTTTTTGATTTTTCATTTTAATTATCTAGTAATAAATTGCTTGTTGATTTTTACTTGATTTGTTGGTTTCACTTTCTTTCTGTTACATTTTTCTTAGACCATAGAGTCGTAACAGAAATTGGGGGCTCGTCGATCCGGGATCTGAATTTCTTTAAAGCATATTAGAGATATTAAAGTTATTTTTGAAATTCATATTGATTTTGTCTCGGAATTTTTTTTTGTCTTTGGCAAAGATTTTTAATAGAGAATTTTTTTGTGTGTGAAACCAACAAGCATTTACAATGGCATCTAATGTTCAGAATTTCATTTCAAAACCTATCCAGGAGGGGTTAGAGTGCATGAGAAAGGATGAGTTGCTCGAGCTTGCCAGAAAATACAGATTATCTGAGGCAAAAGTATCAATGACAAAACAGGAGATAAAGATTATTTTGATTCAGTATTTAGTAGGAAGGGGAATTTTTGATAGCAGTGCTTTAAGTTTGAAGAGAAAGTCTGTATCTGGTTCTGACAGGAAATTAAGGGAATTAGAGTTAAAGAACCAGATTGATTTAGAATTGGCAAAGCTTCAGATTCAGAGAGAGAGAGAGAGAGAGAGAAAGAAGAGAGGCAGATACAAATGCAGATGCAAAGAGAAGAAAGGGAAATGCAATTTAAATTAAGAGAATTAGAACTGGCAAACAGAGCACACTCCACTCCTTTAAAAACAAGTCCAGGTTTTGATGTTACTAGATATATTAGGTTAGTACCCCCTTTTCAGGAAAAAGAAGTAGATAAATACTTTCTTCATTTCGAGAAAATAGCTGAAAACTTGAAATGGCCCAGAGAGCATTGGACTTTGTTATTACAAAGTGTACTTATTGGCAAAGCTCGTGAAGTCTACATTTCACTGTCAGTACAACAAAGCACCGATTATGATGTGGTTAAGGAGTACATCTTGAAAGCTTATGAGTTGGTACCAGAGGCATATCGACAAAGGTTTAGGAATTGTAGAAAAGAAACTGGACAAACTCATGTCGAATTTGCAAGGGAAAAAGAACGACAATTTGATAGGTGGTGCTCAGCCAAGAAAGTTGATCAAGGTTATGATAACCTCAGACAGCTCATATTAATTGAAGAGTTCAAGAGGTGTATCCATAGTGATGTTAAAACCTATCTTGACGAGCAGAATGTGGAAACTTTGGAAAATGCTGCTCGTATGGCTGATGATTATTCCTTGACTCACAAAATTTCATTTGGCAATAAGTCGTCCTCTCAGCAGTTTTCTGGTAAAAAAAACCATTTCAATCTCATTCGAGTACTTCCAAATTTCACAACAGCACAACTGTTAGGAATCAAACATCTGATAAGACTGATCAGAAATCCTTATCTCTTCCTACGTGCACTTATTGTAAAACGAAAGGGCACGTTATTTCTGATTGCTTCAAGTTGAAAAATAAGCAACAGAGTAAAGACAGAGCTTTTCCAAATGCTCTTATTTCTACGAGGTCTAGGTCACGGTCTTGTATTGAAAGCAATACATTTGTTGGATCAAACAAACCCCAGTCTGATTCTATTTTGGAGGCTTATGAACCATTCATGTCAGAAGGTTCTATATCACTTATTGGTGATTCTGCCAAACCTATCCCAATTAAAATATTAAGGGACACTGGAGCTTCTCAGAGTCTTTTATTATCAGGTACTTTGCCTTTGTCTGAGGAGTCTTCTTCAAGTGAAAGTGTTCTTGTTCAGGGAGTAGAGTGCGGCTTTGTAAATGTTCCTCTCCATTGTTTAAATTTGGCATCAGACTTAGTTTCTGGACCTGTGACTGTTGGGGCAGTGACTTCTTTACCCATAGAGGGTGTTCATTTATTACTAGGCAATGACCTAGCTGGAGATAAGGTTGTGGTTAATCCACTTGTAACTGACAAGTCTTGTTTGGATCAGAAAGTTGATCCTGTCGAAACTGAAATCCCTGATTTGTACCCTGCTTGTGCAGTTACTAGAGCTATGGTAAAAAGAGCTCTTGAGAGTGATGTTGATCAGGATATTATTCCTTTAGCTGACACATGTATTGGTCAGTCTTTTGATGAGGTCATTTTTTCCTCAGGTATTGATCAATCAAATGGTATTGATCACAGTGATCCTCTTTTGGCAACTCATTCTCTTTGTTCTAATCAGGATGACAAACGACAATCCCTTGTCGTTGAACAGGAGCAAGATCCCGAGATATCTTGTTTGTTTCAGAGGGCTATTAGTGAAACTGAAGCCACACAAGTTCCAGTGTGTTACTTTGTGAAAAATGGGGTCCTTATGAGGAAATGGAGACCACCTGATGTACCCGCTGGTGACGAGTGGTCAGTGAGCTATCAAATTGTTGTTCCTAAGTCATATCGACAGGAAATTCTTAATTTAGCCCATGAAACTCCTTTGGCTGGTCATTTAGGAGTCCGTAAGACTTATCACAAGATCTTGAATCATTTTTATTGGCCGAAACTCAAAAGTGATGTTTCTAAATACTGCAGATCTTGTCACACTTGTCAAATGGTAGGAAAACCTAATCAGAAGATACCTAAGGCTCATCTGCAACCTATTCCTGCATTTGATGAACCATTTAGTAGAATAATAGTAGACTGTGTTGGTCCTTTACCTAAAACCAAGTCAGGCAACCAATACTTGTTGACCATCATGTGTGCATCTACAAGATTTCCAGAGGCAATTCCTCTGAGAAATATAAAAACTAAAACTATTGTGAAAGCTTTGGTGAAGTTTTTTACACTTGTTGGCCTTCCCAAATCTGTCCAGTCAGATCAAGGGTCAAATTTTATGTCTGGAATTTTCCAAAAAGTTATGCATGAATTAGGCATCCAACAGTTTACATCTTCTGCCTATCACCCTGAAACTCAAGGTGCTTTGGAAAGATTTCATCAAACTTTGAAGAATATGATTCGATCATATTGCTTTGATACAGAAAAGGATTGGGATGAGGGTGTTCATTTGTTGTTGTTTGCTGTTAGGGAATCAGTTCAAGAGTCGTTGGGTTTTAGTCCCTTTGAACTAGTTTTTGGTCATACTGTCCGTGGACCATTGAAATTATTGAAAGAGTAACTTCTTTCAAATGAAGATTCAAAGATTAATCTTCTTGATTATGTTTCTGATTTCAAATACAAGTTGTCAAAGGCCTGTGAAGTAGCAAGAACTAATCTTCACACTACCCAGTCAAAAATGAAATTAAGGTATGACAGAAATTCACAGGAAAGGAGTTTTAAACCTGGTGACAAAGTTATGGCTCTCTTTCCCATTCCTCAGAATCCTCTTCAGGCTAAATTTTATGGTCCTTATACCGTTGAAAAGAAAGTAAATGACTTAAATTATATCATTAACACTCCTGGGAGACGGAAACAGAAACAACTTTGTCATATAAATATGTTAAAGGAATATTTTGACAGAGATAGCCCAGCTAATTATTCTGTTAATTTAGTTGTACCTGTCCCACACAGTGAAGATATCAACGATGGAATACAATCAGACTATAGTGACTCTGGTATAACCAATCTTCGGAATTCAGAAATCTTGAACAACCTAGACCAGAAACTTTCACATCTACAACAACAGGAAAGAAATGAACTAAAACAGCTATTACATGACTATGAGCACTTGTTTCCTGATGTTCCAACACGAACAAGTAAAATTTATCATGACGTTGACATTGTAGATTCTGCGCCTGTGAAACAGCATCCTTATAGGATGAATCCTCTCAAACAGAACTATCTGAAGAAAGAAATTCAGTATTTACTGGAGAATGATTTCATAGAACCAAGTAAAAGTAACTGGAGTTCACCATGTATTCTTGTTCCCAAGCCAGATAATACATTCCGTATGTGTACTGACTATAGAAAAGTCAACAGTGTCACCAAAACTGATTCATTTCCAATCCCAAGAATGGACGATTGCATTGATAAAATTGGAAATGCGAAATATGTCACCAAGTTTGACCTTTTAAAAGGATTCTGGCAAATTCCACTGACGGAAAGGGCAAAAGAAATTTCAACATTTGTAACTCCAGATGGACTTTATCAATATAAAGTCTTTCCATTTGGAATGAAAAATTCGCCTGCAATGTTTCAACGTCTGATGAACATGATAACATTTGGTCTTGATAATTGTGACGCTTATATCGATGACGTCATTATCTACAACAACACCTGGGAAGATCATTTGGAAACCATTCGAAAATTCTTCGATCGACTCAGCGATGCGAATCTGACAATTAATTTGAGCAAAAGTGAGTTTTGCCATGCTTGTGTCACATTTTTAGGACATATTGTGGGACAAGGTCAAGTTAAACCTATAGAAGCTAAGGTCAAAGCTATCTCTGAATTTCAAGTTCCAATTTGTAAAACGCAACTGATGCGATTTCTAGGTATGGCTGGATATTATCGGAAATTTTGTTCCAATTTTTCCAAAATTGCTGAACCTTTGACAAGTTTATTGAGTAAGAAAACCAAATTTCATTGGTCTGACAAGTGTCAGGAATCTTTTGACAAGTTAAAGCCATGCTTAAGAATGCACCAGTTCTTTCTGCACCAAATTTTAGCCAATCATTTAAATTATCTGTTGATGCAAGTGATGTAGGGGTTGGTGGAGTATTGATTCAGGAAGACAAAAGTGGTGTGGATCACCCTGTGTGTTATTTTTCTAAAAAACTAAACAAGCACCAGAAAAATGATTCCACAATTGAGAAGGAATGTTTGGCTTTGATATTGGCTTTACAGCATTTTGAAGTGTATGTTACCTCAGCTCTTTCTCCAATTATTGTGTACAGTGATCACAATTCCCTTACTTTCATCAACAAAATGAAAGATAAAAATCGGAGATTGTTGAGATGGAGTTTGATATTGCAGGAAGATAACATTGACATCAAACACATCAGGGGAAAAGACAATGTGATTGCAGATGCACTCTCACGTGCCTAGAAATGTAATATTGCTTGATGTAATTAAGTCCAGTATCATAAAACATGTTCTTATGTAATTTTGGTTATTGTAGTATTAGATGTATATTCAAAAGAAAGCTTTATTATATAAATCTTTCTTTTTCTTTATGAGGGGAGGTGTTATGTATGATGTTTATATAATATTATAAATATTTTGGGAAATTATAAATGTTTCTTCACTTTAATATTTGCTTAAATCTTAATGTTTATCAGGAAAAACATGTTTAACTAGTGTCCTTGAATTAGGTTGTTTTGATCAATATGTTTTCTCAATTTGAAGGTCAAGGTTGAATTTTGTTTACAGTTAGAATTCCATTAAGATGACTCATATTCTAGAACATTCTGTCATGTGACCAATCTTTATATATACCATGTTTGGTGGACATTTATTCACTTTTGACATTACCATCAGTCTTGTAAAGAGCTATTACAGTTGTGAAAATTCATTCCAAATTCTAAGAGAGGAATTATTTTAAATATTCATTGGATTATAACAGTGCTCACAAACTTTTGGAATTTGGATTTTTAATTGATGATTTTGGAATTTATGTGAACTTATTCAGAGATTTTGGAATACTTCATTTTGACATCAGCACATCAAGATTACTAGTACATCAGGACTTTGGAGACCATAAGCACATCATAACATTCAAGGACACAGCCGTGAATTCGGAACATTCTATATTTAGGACTTGTGATTAGAACAATCATTCTTATTGGATTATTAGGATTTCAAAACACATTACTGTAAGTGACTTTTTGATTTTTCATTTTAATAATCTAGTAATAAATTGCTTGTTGATTTTTACTTGATTTGTTGGTTTCACTTTCTTTCTGTTACATTTTTCTTAGACCATAGAGTCGTAACACTAAGTGTTTCAGAACTCATTATTGTGTTAGTCGTATAAATCAACGATGTCTTCAACAAGTTAATGCATTAACAAGCGAAACGTTCCATCATTGTTGAGCAACCGCTGACAAATGGATGCGGCCTCATTGATGACTTCTGGTGGATTTTTGCCTACGCGAACCGACCCCACGAGTATTTCCAACCGATCCGCAAGGTCGCGAGGGTCACACGGTCCACCAAGGCCGCTTCCTTTCTTTGGTTGTTCTTTCAGAGCCTAGGCAAATTCTTCGGATTTAGGTAAATCTTCAAGTTGTTTTTTCCGTGCAGGTATAGGGAAATCTTCGCGTACGGATGCAGGCGTTTGTAACAATGGTTTTTGATAACCGCTTGCTAAATTGTTTAAACTTTTTTATGTGTTCTTTCCACGCTGCAGTTTTTCAATGGTTGCAGAAGGTATTTCTTCTGTAAGCATTTGTTCTGGCACATATGCACGTCTTTTTTCTTGTTGTTCCAGTGCAAATATTTGTTATGTGGGTATATTTGTTATCATATATTCTTTCGATAATTTCTGGCCTTCTTCAATTTTTCCACCGTTAAACGCATTAAATGTTTGTGCAAAATGATTCCATCTGTCACCGGTAGCCTGTTTCTTTCCAGTAAACTTTCTAAATACCATTTTCGGTCATGTGTTTATCATGTGTCTTTGATGGTATTTTCAATATGTAATCTTTCCAGTTATCAGGTCTGTTAAGTGCGACATACACAGGATTCTGAAAGATGCGCTGGCGAGCAACTTCATTAAAGTATTGAGCCGGTGTTTGCATCTGCGACTATAACATATCCTTGACACGTTTGCGGCCGGCTATAACACTGCAAATCAGTTCCTGATGTTCGCGGGCAGCTTGACTGCGTCTCTTTCCATACTCTGCTATGGTATCACTGGCGGAAAGCGGAATTTTCTCGGTTTTTAACATTTTATATATTTATTGTAGTTGTTAAATTGTTTTATATAAACCGACTCCATATTTTCCCCCGGTAGAGCCGGATGTTCTAGTCAATAGTGAGAAAACTATACGAGTCCGAGGTGGCCTCCGCAAACATACGCCGAAACTCATCCCACGAGTGGTCGCCAGAACACCAGGTCCAATGAATGTTTTCGAAACCATGTGCGTCAATGCCATGAAATATCATTAACATGTGACAGTTGTCTCGGATTACTTTATGCACGTGTGCTTATGGGTGCACTCCTTTTCGCGTTATCAACTTTAACATGTCAACGGTGGCACCATATCAACTGGTGATTTTGAAGCTTTCCACTGCAATGTTACTAACTAGCTTGTCCAAGCTGGAATTCAAAAACTGCAGCGAATCAATGAACTGCAACTGATACAGTCTAAACGTCATGTATTTTGCCATGTTGTTGGGGATGACTCTTATTGGTGCATTCGATGCCGTGGCTACTGTCTGCATACTCAGGTGTCCATCATACCCACGCAGGTTATGAAACACTACAGGGATTCTTATTTTATTTGGGCAAATTCGCAGCTGTAAATTGCATGAGTTGTGTGCGGCACCTCTGTACGCACCAGTGATATGACAGTAGTTGCGAACTTTGGAACTTGCAGTTCCATCGGTGGAGCTGAAAGCTCCTTCACAGATCCAACAATGAGTTCTCTTGGAAAACTTAATAATATCATCGCAGGTCATAATCATGTTTGCGGACAAATAGAGCTGTTGTCGAATCCATTCCGCTGCAACAAAAATCTCAGATGAGTTTTGGCCACGATACATCATTGGTCGCACTGGTGCTCCATCGCATCTGACTATAGTGTATCAAAACCCGCATGGACTTTGCTCCGCAACTTGTGCTGCATTTGTTATAACCTAAGGAGCGTTGGAATCTCGGTTGGGGAAACAGAGCTTCCCACGGGAACGTTTAAGCATTCAAAGTCCGCGTAGATGATATAGGGTACTTTCACTTTTTGTTGCACCGCAGTAAATTTTAAAATGTTTTTGCCGGGTTCTCGCATAGTTGTACACTTAGGTTTTCCGCTGATTCCATCGTAGTAAACGTCATGGTCAGCGAGCAACTGTTGCGGAAAGATTCTTTATCCACACGTAATGAGATAGTCACTCTGAAGCATTAATGTCGCTTATCAATAGCAAATCAATTTCGGTCCGTCCATGCGAATTTTTGCTTTGTGTATATGGGGATAGTTCAAGCGGATAAAAGCCTTTGTTCCAAGCGAATACGTTAACGGCAATACTGGGGTTAAGTTATTCAAACCTTGTGAGTATCGCCTTGGTAACATGCGCCTAAAATTCAGTGACAACCAAAATTAAGTTCACCCAAGTATTGTTTATATTTTCGCGGCTGATCTGTATTATCGCTCGCGGGATGTAATGCGGCCTCGCACGACGTTTCAAAGCATCGGTTGTCCTCGTTTTTCACGTTTACCACTGACCGCGGTGAATCATAGTCTGGCGTTGGCAAATAATTTGATCGGCGAAACGGTTCGTAAGGAGAAGTTTGTAGTTGAACTTCAACACATCTGTCAAGAGTCCACCCCGAACCGATGTTGGTCCATTTTTCCAACGTGTGAAGATTATTTTCAGTAACTTTATCGATTGCTTCATTGGCAGCCTCGGTGTCTTCGCGGTTGGTGATTATAAGTGGACCAGCATGAAGCCCCGGGGTTGCGATTTTAAATCCATCCTTGACTGATGACCTATGATTAAGCGGCATAGTCAAATGTGCATGGACAACAATAATAATTTTAATACTGGGGGTGCCAGAGAGTTGTAACGTTAATATGATTTCCGGGCGCATGTTCGATACAAGTTTTATAATGTCCTTGTTTGGCGCCTACGCGTTTGGAATAATCACACGGTAGTCACCATAATCACACTTACGCTTGTATAACTTAAACTCGGGGGCTTCTTGTTCATGAACATACTCTGCTGTTGCCGGTGTAACCGATTGTTGCGGTTGTTGTGCAATTAGTTGTGGTTCAGTTACGGGTCCTAATAACGCAGTTATATCAGATTTTTGGCATACGGCTTGGTATTCGTATCCCACGCTGTAACGCGAGTTGTTTTAGTTGAATTACAGCTGGCATATTGTTATATAAGGGGAAAACTTTGTCTAATTGCAAATTCCGTCAATAAATTGTTTGAGAATTTATACTTTACTGGGCATGGAAAAAGTAGTTGCTTCAGTCCTGGCTATTATTTCATTTGCTTCTGTATCGTTTTCAACAGCGCCGTCGGATGTGTTGATGTCTGGTATTTCTACAACAATAGGTGCTATTGCTGTTGCGCAGGCAAATCTTTGACGGCGTGCACGATAATACTCGCGAACAGATCCGCATGGTCGGCAAAGCTGATTACGCGACTTTACTCCGACTTGGTCGAGTACCCTGACAAACACGCAACGCTAGCAAATGTGATTTACAGTAATCGTAATGACATATTTTGCCGGATAGTTCATATTTTTAAAGACATACAAATTTGAATTGATTTCATCTGCGTTTTCATATTATAATCATCTATGTTTTCGATAGATGGTGTACGTAACTTTAGGCGTATGTGCTCTGCACCGAATACAATATATTGTACAGATACTCGCAATGAATAGTATTTGATTGAACGGCCATTTACTGTAAAAAATAACTTTACATTTGTGATAGTAATTTCCTAATTCTTGGCAGTGCGTTGTAAACAAACTCGGTCACCAGGCTGCAGCAACTGAGGATCAAAGTCAAATAAATGTTTGTGTTTTAATATAATTTTCTTCTATTCGGCATTTGGCCAAATCACTGCATACTCATTAGTACGCGCAGTTACTATATCAACTCGTAAATGACCGCCGCTTGTACAATGACATCCGATAACGTAAAATGTCGTGTACCGTTTTTTCTATATTGACTCCGTGGTTTTTGTGTCTTTGCATGAGAATCTCTTTCCGCAAAACTCGCCAGAATGAATACCCCGCTTACGCTCTCGCCATTCTAAGTTTCTCACAGAATTATGAAAACGTGCGGTTGGTGATTCTATATATTAATACGAAAGGCATCTCTCTAATTGATTTATTCTTGATGACCTTCATACTACTACTATTACTACTTCTACTATATTCGCTCGATGCTTCAAAGTATTCATCCGTTTCACTAGTCAACGTCAGCGACTTAACCTTTTCTTGCACAATATCATATAATGACATTCAGGTGTTTTGTTGTATGGTTCTCCAAGTCTGCGACGTTACGATTCTAAGATAATTCCCAAGTTGATTAATTTATCAAGATGCTCCGGATACATATTTGACAAACCTATATGATGCATTTAAACAAAACAACGACTTAACTTTTCCTGTAATGTTTAAATCACCCCATTGGTCTGGTAAAATGATGCCACAATTGTATATATCCATTAACCCTTTTAAAATAATATGCGTGTCGATCTGTAAATTTTGCGCCAATAATATTTTCGCATAAACTCTGCCACAGTCAGTGTAAAATATAGATGCAGCATATTATTTTTATACAGTATACTGGCGATCAATAATCCTATTCCTGCAGTACCACAGTTGATACAAAATATAAGCCACAGTCAGTATAAAATATAGCTGCACAAAGAAAACAATACAAGCAAAATATTTTATACAGTATACTGGCGATCAATAATCCTATTTTCTGCAGTAGTATTTATAGTTTCACAGAAAAGGAAACTCCACATTGTAGTATAGCCACAATCAATAATATAGGCCTGACTGAAAACTTCACTTGTGTGTGTATTGTAACATTTCCAAAAATAGTGATCGGTTTGTTTATCACGCTAGCGTTGATGCAGACAAATATCGAAGATTTACTCGGTGGCTATCGAAGATAAAATCATTAGAGCGGCCGAGTTTGAGACCGTGTTGGCGGAAGGGGAAACCCATCGCGGTCTCCGGGCACAGATACTCAAACGCGTAGTGGATTTGCAGACAGTAAAAGTAGAGTAACTGTTTGATTAACAGCTTGCTTACACAAAAATCACACACGCGGACGTGAAATTATATTTTGTAAACTCACCGCGCTTGTACTAATATGCGACGATTGAGATCAAAATACTATAAAAAAGGCATTGACGGATGTCAGCAAAAAAATCTAAAACACATATTATAACACTGAAATAGCACAATAATATATGTATAGGAACCTATTCCTTTCAGTATCAAACTGTGTACAAATAAATAATCTATCGTGATATTGGATATAGAAATTGGATACGAAATTAATTTAAGGATGTGCTCGATGTACATTTTAGATTGTTGACCTGTTTTTTGTTTTGTTTTTTTGTTTTGTTTTGTTTTCTGACAGCAGATTCAAGGCTTCCTTCATTGTAAGTTTTGGTCGGCTTTAGCAAGACTTTCTCCGAAAATATTTATCAACTTAAAGTTGTTGAATGTTCTCTTTTTATGTTTGTCATGCTTTTGTAATTGCAGCCTTGCGCATTGTGATCATTTATCTAATTATGATGTTTCCTTGTAATGCGTTGTGAACGATTACACATGTCCCTTGATGATTGAGGCTAAGAAGGAAGCTGTTTAGACAGCCTACCGATTTAGGTAGAGAAAAAGTAAGTAACTGAAAATCATTTGTCACTTAAAGTAACTGACAGTGACGAATATGCACTAAGTTGTATCTTGCACATCATCTGCCGTTAAATTAGATGAATCCACATCTGAATAATTTCAGCTGGTATCAATATATCAAAATGGTTCTGGACGCAAATACTAATCTTAGGGCTGAGGAGCCATTATGTGTAAACAAAAATCAGATTGACATGAATATTGTGTAATGAACAGATATTTGCAGTCAGTTCGAGAAAATGAAGATGGAAATAAACAGAAGGCTGGATGGAAGAGAAAAGTTCTTATACCGAAAGAAAAGAAACTGTTTATGCAAATGTGAAAAGTGAAGATTCATTCAGTGAGAATTCACGTAAAATAAAATAATCCACAATATATTATTGTCGGAAACATCTACTAAAACAGTTTCTGAATTCTTCTTCTTTTTTTCTTTTTTTTTTGAGAGAGAGAGAGAGAGCTTGACGAATTCTTAAGTTCACAAATTGAAAAACGTTTACTATATGAATTAGTGGATAGAACAGCTATGGATAAAAAGGTGGAAAGTTTCACGAATTCTTAGGCGAACAAATTGAATAAATTTGCACCGATGACTTCAAATGCTTTATTTACATCTGTTGCTCTAAAATATGGAGTGAATGTAGCGAAAAGAAACAAAAGAATTTTATTATTCAACAAATTTTACGGCTATCGTTAACAAATCCGAGATGAGTTTTCTACTCGATACATTGATCAGTGATGGTTTCGCTGCTGACGTCAGAGTCACGGAGGGATGCACCCTCCATATTTGAGGAAATACATTTGCCAAAACGAATACATGGATAGCTTTAAAGTTTTAATGAGATATATATTTCACCGATATAAACGATCTACTCGTCTCTAAACAACTCGAATATATCGACAGATGATCATGAGTATGTTCAGGATGTGATAAATTATTGTAAGCTGTACACTCGAGTACGACTAATACGTAAAGAGAGATGCATTGATGCTATGTGACATTTTTGAGGAGTTAAACATATATATATATATATATATATATATATATATATATATATATATATATATATATATATATATATATATATAAATACTTGACTCCGTGCGTTATTTAGTTTAGAGTTTTGGATAATGATGCTAGTTTGAAATTAACAGGACTAGAATTATAATTGATAACAGAGCATGACAAGATTAGTTAAAAACTAATTTTACACTGTTTCTTGTCAGTTTTTACACTTATCTTAGTCAATTCTCGATACACGTGATTCCTTGTTGGATCCAGTGCAGTCGAACGGACTGTTATTCGCCATATGATTTCTAATCTTTATATATATATATATATATATATATATATATATATATATATATATATATATATATGTATATATATATATATATATATATATATATATATTGCATTCTTTACTGAGTCCGTGTGTTGAATTATTATCGCTGAATTTACTCATAACGAAATGGGACCTGAACTAATTGCGCCTGATTCTTTCCCCCGTGTGTATTATTTTATTAATCAGTGGATAGTCACAAGTTATATAAATGAACTTTTAATTCAATCAAAAGGATGAATGTCGCATTATAAGCATTCTCAAGGGCCCCATTGACCTCTCACTTTCAACCAGTGCTGTTTCAGCTTACACACAATTTAATGTATAGTGATAGAGTGCTAACCGTTTGTCAATAGAAATCCTCGTCATGCAGCAAACCCTGGTGTACGCTAGGTTAGAAGCCAGACGGCTCTAATACATTCGATATATCTTGAGAAGATAAAAAGATTAATATAGTTGCACTAATTGCCTATGAAATATCGAACAATTAAAAAGATAAGGGGTAGCGAATGATACGAAGTTTTAAAACGGCAATGCGATTCAAAACTTTTGCAATTGCACCAAGTATAATTTTTTTTCTTTCTTGCCAATTCTAATATAATAAACGTGGTCTATATAATCACCGGCAGAATATGTTTAAAATACATCCTGTGCAAGAATTTTACGCAATAGTATAAGACTATGTAATTACCTTGAGAGGTTGTAAACATCACATGATTTTTGCGTGCACACAATGGAACTGTATTAATAGCACACAATGGAAATGTATTAAAAGCACACGATGAAAATGTATTAATAGCACACAATGGAAATGTATTAAGAACACAGAATGGAAATGTATTGCGAGTAAAAAAAAAATTTAAAATCTTCGTTATATGTCTATATGGTTGAAACAGTTTTAAGAAATTTCGTTGATGGGGAAGGAATAAAATAAAATACCACTTCCATCATCGTATGGTTTCATTTAAAAATTCACTTCTTATGCTGTATTTACTTATTGCCATAGACCCCTAACTATTACTATACTACTGATGCTAATACTACTACCGAAACTATTTTATGTATGAATATTGGTGATTCAAAGATGTGAATATTCAATATCCCATTGAATGTATACCTAAAGAAGTAAATCAGTACAATTTTCAGGGTATGAATCTCTCCACAGAGACATTTCCACCCTGGTCTTTATAAAATTATATATATATATATATATATATATATATATATATATATATATATATATATATATATATATATATATATACACACATATATATATATATATATATGTGTGTATATATATATATATATATATATATATATACACACACATATATATATATATATATATACACACACACACATATATATATATATATATATATATATATATATATAGTACATTTCGATGTTATAAGAACACACCTGTCTTACAAGTCCACAGAACGCATATATGCAATGCATGAAGAAGTTATAGTTATAATGACCGCGTGAATTTGTTTTGATCTGACTTTTTCATTGTGTTGATTTTCTTAGTACATGTACAAGCTTTGATAACCTAATCCTGGTAAAGTAATCTGTGCCGTTACATACGAATAGAACAATTATTATGGGTGAATAGTCTGAGTTACGGTTATCGAGCAACAAATGAAATTCTACCAAACTTAAATATTTTCTTTCCTATAATCCATGGGAAAATCAATGGCAAAAGTAATTCTTTGTTGACATTTGCCTTTCCTTCTGCATATCATGACCTTTCAATAACAGTTACCAAGTTATAAATGTTGAATGGTATCCATCACCATGCGCAAGCATAGTCTGGAAGAAACACCCCTTTGTAGCAAACATAGTCACGCTTGCACGTCCTCAGGAGATCCAATAGAAACATTGAACACAGTGTTACTTCTTTTTCTATCTTTTATAACTGGCTACAAATATCGGTTCAAAAAGGAAGGTTTAGATCCTGTATAGCTCCTCCCAACCCCACCCCTGCCCTAATCCCTTGTATTCCCATTGTGATGCAAATTTTCATTTAGTACGCCTCACCAGCCCTTTTTGACGTGGTTATTCTTCAACGATATCTTTGTTTTTCCAGTTATTTCTACTCCCGCTACATGCATAGCCGTATTAGGTCCACATGCATGCATGCAATGTTCATGTCTGTGATATATAATTGACCATTTCTCTTATATTTAATTTATAGGGCATATTTTTCAATTCCTTAATTAGACCTCGTCTTCATGAGCCCCAGGAATAAACGTGCACATGTTCATCAACTAGATATTAATTTATGACGAAACCAAAATTAGACATAAGAGAGAACACCTGGTACGGACTTCATCTACCAGTTAATGGAGTGGTGGAATCTTGAAGCCAACTCGCAATATAGAACTTACAAAATAACGCAATGGACTAACAGATCTGTTTACAATACAGATTATCTATCTTTAAGAAATACTTCCTCTGCACTGTGATGGCGTGAATTCAATTCCTTAATTACATGGTATAGCAGTATTGAGTCAGATCTAAATTAACACTCCATAATAAAACGCCACGATATTGTTGAGTCGGGTTTTGAAGTAATGAGCAAACTAAATTGGATTCCAGCTTTTATGGAATCTCTGTCGTAAGAGTGATAAAATATTTCATGGTGGGTGCGATCCGATCGAATACATGAGGCAGTAGCACAATCATGGCAGTATAACTTCACCCGTGTAATTGAAAAGCCCATACCCTGAGGGATTAACATAGGCTGCATTTGATGAAAACCCGTGGGATGCATTGGTCTTGGGCAATGTCCCTTGGATTTATCTACTCTTCCTATGATCCTCATAATCACGAGACTTTATACAACTATTTCCCAATTCTCCCTACCATTCTTTTCTATCTGTAATATAAAATGATAATGCATTGTTACTATATTGACTCAGTGAATTAAGTGCGGTCAAGTGTGCAATTAATAGGCGAAGGCAAAATAAGAATTAAAGTATATAGCGTACACAAGAAAGTACTGAAATGTTGAAGTTTATGTTTTGCTTCAGAAAAGTGAGAATTTTGCATGGTTCTACCATCCCGCAAATCATGGCAAAATACCACGCCTCTATAGAATGCTGCTACTCGTTACAATCATTGACTAAAGGGAAGTGCTGGGTTTACTAATGTTAGCTTACTAATTTCTTGACAATCTGCAGTATATTGCCCTTATTCATGCCTCGTTGACGAGCACAAAGGCAGAACCATGTAGTCCATTATTTTAGCTGATATATCTTTTACTGATGGACTAAAAATTGTCAACGGCTTCAAAAAGTACAAGAACAAACAATTCAAACTTCAACATTAAGTCAAGTCCCGAACTTCCCGTTAAAATCAATCAAGTTACTTAGAAAAATCCATCCAGCTGTTTACTATCAGGTCTTACTGCACTGGACTTTAATTTATAATCTTAAGTTCAGTTAATTATTAATTATGAAACATTTCCATGTTTTACGGAAAAACTGAGGTATGTAAGTACATCGAGCCTTATGCATGCGATGAAAATGTAAAGGCATCATGTCAAAGTGGCCACTTGAACGTACTGTCTATACTCGCGTATAACCCAGGTCCAAATGCAAACAACATAGACCCTGATCTGCCGTCGCATATTGCGCCGGCAGATCAGGGTCTATGTTGTTTGTTCTACTGATTAATCCTTACAAACTGCATAGACCCAGACGGCAGATCTGGGTCTATGCAGTTTGCAGTTGGTATGAGCTTATACTGAGTACATACGGTATGTTAATACGACCTTTTACTATTTGTATTGGATTGTAAGATTCAATTACAGTCGCTCTTTATAGTATCTTTCTGACCAATTGGCTGTGATTGCACTTATGAACTACGAATTAAAATGTTTACAATTGTGTTTTGATACAACCGACTTGAGTGATTCACCTTTTCATAATTTTACTACAAGTATTTCGCCATCACTGGAATTCACACACTCATATTTGTTTAATTAGAATTCGTTTGTTCACACGTAATTAAGACGTGAGTAAACCAAAAATGATCAGCTACGGGAAACAAGCCAGTATATTAAAATCACGAATATCTTAAAGACGATAGACAACGAATTAACCAACATAAATATTTCTCTTCCTACAATCCACAGGAAAAATCAATGGCACAAACTTCCTTCTAATGTTGATATTTCCTTTTCTTTTCCATATGATAACACTTTAAGAAGCTCATACGAATAACAATTAAATAAAATCAATCACAATGAATCGTTAGATTTCTTCAATAGTAGTCCAACTGTTTCTTTGGCCTGAATGTTTTTCAATACATTGACAAATTATTGCTGACATGAATTTTACTATATTTTGTTGCATCAAACATTATGAAACATAAAATGTGTTTTAGCCAATTTCCTACTAAGATGGAAGAAAGATCATTTTGATGGCAGTGAGATCGGTCATGATTTTATTTTGGAAGCTATTGGGCAGAATTTGGCTCTCACCTAGAAATACAGGTAAAAAAAAGATAATTTCCATACCTAATCAAAATAGTATGTCGCTTGAAGTACATGTATGTACATGAAGAGAAACCTTTATCAAGGAGTTCATTTCAAACTAAAATAATACAAGCGTAATTATTAAAGATCAAATATGAAGAAATTGTCAGTGATTAAATTCATGCATTTTGTGTGCCAACTGAAAATCCACTTTTGCCGTCGAATTTACTCTCACCGATTTTCGGAGGAACAAAGAGGTAAAGATACTGTCAAGTAGCATTATCTAATTATTGATTACATTATCTCCCTTAATTCAGCATCTGTATACAGTCGTTTGTGACGTTGCATAGGAACAAGCCGATCATCCTAATATTGTAGAAAACTAGAGGTGTGCGGTATTACCGGTATACCGGTTTACCACGGTGTTTTTTTCCGTTGGTACGTAACACGGTACTTTTTCACTCTACCGTTACTTCGGTAGTTTCCGTCAGTACGGAATGTACGTAAATTCCCGAGTAATCTTGTTACGAATTTAATGATTTTTACAGCATGTTTTCATTTTTCATGACAAAATAATTCAAATTTTAAAAAAATAAAATAAAACCAGTTGTATTTGTCACAATTAATTTTGAATATTACAAATATCATTATATTTATGATCCTTTAGTCACATGTTTGACACGTGCCGCGTATGATAACGTTGTGGCCAGATGGGATGTTGCGGAAAATATTCGGGCCAAATCCGAATTTTGGAAAAATTTCGTATTAAAAAAAAAATATTTTTAAAAAATGTCAGTTTTTAGTTATTTACAAGCGTATATTAATGTGTTAAGTACATGTATTTCTTGGTAAGACTGTGAATCATCCTAAGATTAGGAGAGCAGTTGTTTTCTGTTTGAATTTTACGTCATTCTCACGTCTACAAAATAATTTCTCGTTTGTTCACTAAGTGTGTTTTTTATTATATACTTTAGTGTGAAATATAGAAACTTACTGGCGAAATAATTCTCAAATTTTTTCTTTCCTATATTTTCACACGTGAAAAATATATCCTTATATTTTCACATGTGAAAATATAAGATTTCCCATCATGCCATGCGACGCTGGATTGTGTGTGCATACATAAGTTATACCTGCAGCAACAAAAACGAGCACTTGCTGAGCTAGAACAAATAAACAAACACTGAATTACATTTCGACATGGAAATTAATTTTTGCTGACGAAATTTGAGTCGATGCCGTTCCCGTCTCTATGAAGTTATTTCCCCTTACTTCCTTGACAACAAAGATAAACCCGCTGTGATGCATTGATGAATCGGACTTACTTTGTGGTCAAATATGATAAAATGGTTTACAAAATTTCAAAAATATAATTTACTGCAACAGATTAGGTCAACCCAATCATACCGATATATTAAGTCACTGATATTTATATGACCAGCGTATGCAAGTGAGGTGAATTTACAAAAAAGGGGTGGGTGGGCGGTGGAGTGTGGTGCTAAATAGTACCGATATATTAAGTCACTGATATTTATATGACCAGCGTATGCAAGTGAGGTGAATTTACAAAAAAGGGGTGGGTGGGCGGTGGAGTGTGGTGCTAAATAGTGAGTTTAATCTTCTCAGCTTCGATGCTGGAGAAACTTTGGTATATAATAAAAAGAAAATTTTCTTTTCCTGTGTTAATACCGGATATATTTCATCTTATGGGACCAAAAACGGTATATTTTAACTCATGGCTTCGCCACTCTTTAAAATATCACGTTTTTTGTAGCACACGATGAAATATATCCGGTATTAACGTAGGAAAAGAAAATATCCTCTATATATTTACTGGCTCTGTCTGATAAATATCTTGCCCGCATGTTGGCATCCCACTCAAAGATTCCATGCCTATTATATCAATATGTGTAGCTAGTAAATTGTAGACTTCAGTGTCAACACTTCCTATTTTTATCAACAAGCTCTCTAATGTCAGCACAATGTCATTTACAGGGTGTCAGCTATAGTGTAAGCTTAATCATCCCACTTTAGTTACAGTTTTTAGATGACAACTTATACAACAATTAACATACATATAGCAAATTGATCTACTATAAGGTACCGATCATTTAATTTTCGGGGAAGGGGGGGGGGCTGCGATTTTCATTTGAGCAGAGATATTTTACTTTCTTTTATCTCAAGATAATTCAGTTTTTCTTTCAAATAATATAATGGATATAACATGGTGTTATTTTGCTATAAAACAGAGAAATACATTTTGTCCAGCTATTGACAGACAATATTTATTTTTTTTAAAAGTGTCAAGCCCCTGCCCCAGAGCAATAAATTGTTGATCCCTAAATATAATTGCGGTATACCGTGGTACGTATCGCGGTATGTTCTGAAATACCGTGGTATACCACGGTACAAAATTTTTCGTAGTACCCAGCTCTATGTGGAACTGTAGTAATGATTTCTTTTCTTCAAGTAAAAATAATTTTTTCATTTCCCCCATACTGTGAGAACTTCTGGTCCCTTTATTTGCTATTCACCACTGATAACTAACATAATTGGCAATCATCTCATAACTACGATGAGAGGTGTAAATATTGTATGAGTTTTGTTATCAGAGTGAATTATCCAAGAAGAATAACCCAACTCAGGCAATAGAACTATGTCAGTTTGATACAGAAATTTCTGCACTTTATGAATTTTATAAAGGGTGAATTTAATGTATATTATATAGATATATGAAATTGAGGTATTAGATTTTTATTTCCTATTTTTTGTGCTCGATACTTCTTCATTCGCATGAAATAGCACATGAAGACAACCTGTTAAATACAATCTCTGTTATAAGATTACACAAAGTTCTAAGAAAATTATTTTAGTTTTAAAATCAGAGTCGCGAATTTGGCGCTAAGTGAAGTTTTATTAGTCATTTGAATTTATTTAATTTTTATAAAGAAGAAGCAAGCATAAAAAACTTACAATTATACGCTTTCAGTGTCCGAAATACACAAAATATCCAAACTATTATAACTGCGATTAGAACTTATTCATTACGTAGAACTTATTCATCATATTTCTTCTTCTTCTTCTTCAAAATTATCCACCAACAACAAAAAGAAAAATAGCAGCAATAATAATAATAATAATAATAATAATAATAATAATAGCTGGTGATGAAGCAATAGATTTATAAAACACGCTAATTTAGCCTTAGAGCCCTGTAAGCCTCTTAAAAGCTTTCAAATTAGTACATTCCAATCTTCGCCCCAAGTAATCGCATGCAAGGCATGCTTGTTATACGTGAACATAAAATCTACGTGAATTACAGTCAAACCGTCTGTATGGACCACCTGTGTCAAAAGATGATGTTAATTTTGCTTCTATATAAAGACCCCTGCCTGAAAAAGACGACTTTTATATGGTCCACTGAGTGGTCGTTGTAGAAATTTTAAGGTCAAAACGGCTACTTTCAAAGGCTCTGCTATAAATGTCTTAAGGTCATAACTGGATTTTGATATATTAATAAAGGATACCCCTGAAAGACAAATCTGGTGACAATACAAACATACGGACGAGATATAGACGTTCCGTTCAAGCGCATATTCTATGTTTAACTTCTTGTGGATTAATGTACTTGAGGATGAAGGTCACAAGGGGATACTAGAAGTCATATAGTACATACATTAATGTATACCTTTAACCATTCTTTGTTTGTTTGTTGTTTTTTTTTTTTGTTTTTTTTTGTATGTATGTTTGTTTGTTTGTTTGTTTGTTGTTTTTTTTTTGTTTTGTTGTTGTTGTTTTATATTTATTTAACCTTAAGAGAATGAGTGCCAAAAAGTCATACATTCACCGTTATTGATGTTTTCCTTGTATTATATCTGTATGCTATTTCAATACTCCTTTTCCCATATATTCATTCACTGCATTGAAATCTATCAGCAAATATATGCACATTTCATTGTTTTTAATTGTCTTCAAATTTGTTGCAATGTTATTGATAATGCCATGATGTCGCACAACGTAAATTATTTATATAGATAAATATGCTGCATGAATACATTGTATTTATCTTCTGTAGGGGAGTCGCGGTAGTTCCGTTGGCAGAGCGTCGGATTCGTAATTGAAGGCTCGTGAGTTCGATACCCGGGTATTGAACCAGCGACCCGTGGAGTACGAGTCCGACTCTCTATCAACCGAACTACCGCGGCTCCCTATAAATAAAGAACTCCGCGTTATGTTGTTATGACTCCCTTTCAAAAGGCACTTAGCTCCCATTTCCTCTGCATGATATAGCCATTACCGTGTTAAAAGTGCCGTTAAAACAACAAAAAACATTACAACAAAGAATTTTCCAGATGCACTGAATCTCTGTAGATACTTTTTGTCAGAAAGCAAACTAGTTAGATACCTACGGAGTTTGATTGTCAACGTCAAAAATTTGCATCAGACACATGCACACACAAAACAATAAACATCAAAACGACGTGAATCTAACGAATTCTACATGTTATGTCTTTCATATATATAAAGTTCCAGAAAGTGATCAGGTTAGGCTCAAACTAAAGATGCGCTGTTTTTTGTCAGTATATATATATATATATATAGAGAGAGAGAGAGAGAGAGAGAGAGAGTTATTCGCATTTTAGGTAGTTTATATATATATATATATATATATATATATATATATATATATATATATTTATATATATATATAATGGGGGGGGGGACAAAAAACCTTAAATTCAAAACTTTGCGACTGCTTCATATTAACAGCTTATATGGTAAATGCGGTATCAGAGACAGATAGAGGATTTTTGGAGGGAGAGAGGGGTTGATTCTACCGGCACTTTTGACACATTACCGGCTATATTCTGCCGACATAAGTGCCTTTCCAAAGTACACACTGAGCCAGCCTACCCGGGCCGGCCTGAGCGGGTATTGAACAGGCGACCCTTGGAGTACGAGTCCGACTCTCTATCAACTGAACAACCGCGGCTCCCTACAAATAAAGAACTCCACGTTATGTTGTTAACATTATTTTGGAGGCCATTGAAATTAGGAAAAAATTCGAATCAGAAAATAAAAGGAAGATAGTAACTGAGATTATTTTTCGATAAAAGAAAACAGTAGACAAAATCGTTGTCTTTGGTATATACTGTTATAATACACAACTCATTTCACATTAATTTTAGTGCAGACAATGACCAACATTCATGGTCTCGTTAATATTTAAACCAGCACAATTTATGAATGATACATGACGTTAATTACCTTAATTAGAATTGAATGCAACTATAAGTATTTCAAATTTCATCCTGTCCTTAAATTTAATGAATATATTAAATTAATTAGTATATCACTATACTTCAAATATTTCAAATCATACCTTCTATTTCTGAGATTTTGAGTTGCAATGACATTAATCATCCAGATATATAACCTATTTTAATTTTGTTTTTATCTTAATGGCTTTAACGGTGCGAATTTCTTTTTATATTCTATTTTTTTCTTCAATAACTAGCATTTACCTTCATTATGAATATTCAAAATTGGGAAAAAATGCGATATATTGAAGTTCGGAATCATTATTTTATTGAGTTTTATTGCATTTGGTGACTCATGTAAATCCCCTGATAATTTATGTTGAAAATAAATCTAGGCACAAAGCACGTCTGTTTTATTCAAGAAATAACACGTGTAGGACTGCGATTGAAATATCAATAATTAAATATGAATTATCCTGCCGCATATAAACGCCATTGGCTTCATTTCTGAAGCAGATTGTACTGCAGAAGATAATTGAGGGAAAGCAATAAATTTGTTCATCAGAAGTGCAAGCAAAGTTGACAATTTAAGGTATTTATTCGACAAAGTATATACAGTAATCCTTCCATATAAAACACTTAGTACTATCTATTAGGTTCCTTCTGTGTAGAGCGTAAAGAAGAAACTGATGTTTCTTTAACATGGTAAAATCATCATATTGATGGTTGACCCAAGAGATGACGGACACCTTACAGGCTACACTGTACTAATTAGATTCTTTATATATTTCTTCCATTTTGCTTCATTTGCGATGAAATCCAGTGTATTAGTTATAAGTTCGAATGCACGAAAACTATTTTAATGATGTTATGCACCAACCTGAACACAACATACAGAAAGAGCAGATCGGGTTACGTTTCATTTTCTGGAAATATTTGCATTTGCGTAAAATCTCTGCGATTTTTTAAGTGCAAGTGAGCTTTAAGGAACAGGTTAGTTACACCTATTTGCTATGTGAACCAAGACAAAAGTCAAAAATCTCAACCCAGTAAAAAAAATTTTTTCTGTTTAGGCTTTAATGCTAATATATATATATATATATATATGTGTGTGTGTGTGTGTGTGTGTATGTTTGTGTGTGTCTATTTTTGTGTGTTTCTTAAAATATATTTCTTCAAAAAAATCTTTCGTTTGAAAAGGCCAATTTTATTAATTTTTGGTATAATTTGAAATTGTTGAATTTAAATAAAATGACAAATATAAAAAAAATTGCCAAAATCTCCACCCTTGTTGTTGCTCTGGAAGTAATATGCCCACAGAAAGTTTAAATTGTCACTTATATTCTCTCAATAAATGGATCTGGAGAAAGTATATCACTTTTGTGCACCTAAAATGGAATATGAGAAGTTTTCAGAGCCAGGAAATTCCAGAAATACAAAACTGCATAGATATAAGTTGCCTTAAAATTGGCATACTCACTTTGGAATAAAAAAGAGTGTCATAAACTCATTCGCATGTTGATTTCGAAATATCAAAACAAATTTAAACTGTTGAGACTAATGAAGTTAGAAATCTGATGCCTTTTGAGTCAAACATATATTTCACACAATCAACCAGACCAGGCGCACCAATATATGCCTTATCATAGCTCTGTGTAATTTTGAATCGACAAATTTCAAGTCTTTTCGATACCATTTAGTCAATAAATGGCACAGTTAATAATTCTTATCAAGACAGACAAAGCATTACTCCTTTACTGTGCATGTGCCTGAAAAAAATGCAATAACAGCTGATTGGCTCAATTAATTTAGTTCTACTTTGAATACTTATAAAGTACAAGGAAAGCAAACTTGTGTTTGTGTCTTATGGCAAATTATGCATACCGCATATAGTAAGAGATTTTCTTTTTCTTCTCATATAAAGTATTTATTCACACACGTCGAGGGTTTCAGAGCACTACTTGTGTAATTTTTGCCATAAAAAAAGAAAACCGTTTTATATTTTTGAATACATTTTGACATTTTAACACTAGACGCCAATGTTCATTAAAACATTTATCGTACCATATATGTATATCTGTAAATTTCTATTTACATCGGTTAAAGTACATTACCGTTTTACTGGAAGTTGACGTTGATTAATCTATTTGTGGAAACCAAATATTGGCTAAAAAAATTTAAACGATTGCAAAAATCGGGTGACACGTGCAATGCAAAACAAAACAAAGAATTAATATCGAAATATTGCAACACCGTGATAATTACTACCTTTCTCATGAATGCTCGCTCTTCAATTGTATTTTTCATTTGAATAAAGAAGTGTGTACAAATGTTGCATGATATTTATATGATGACAAAGTTCAGGCTTTGCGTAAATATACTTATAAAACTTTGTTGAAGTCTGTTTAACAAAGCTATAAATTGTGAGTAATTTTACCAGTTAATAAATGGATAGCGGCAAGTTCATTGGGTACATTGTTTGTTAAGGTCATTTTATTTTCTAGACAAAAGCGTCATTTTATTTTTCATGCACATGATTTTACGCAGTTTATCAGAATATTGAACTTGAGATGACTGTCAATTTTTTAAAGAAATGAAAAAACATGAAACTTACAAAAATGATGAGTTTGTTTTCTTACAGCACTTACGGCATTTCATGTGTTCGCTACTTATTTGAACCTTATTAATTTATTTCAAACTCCGATTAATTTTATATCAAATAATGTAGGAGAATCGACGGAATAATAATGCTGTTTTTCTTATACATCTGGCTTCTTCCGATAACCGAATCGATAGCCCCAACAATTTTCATTTTAAACTATTCTCTTCATTTAGCAATATCGGCCAGATTCATTACTTATCGCCACATTTTACATCTCTACTGAATTTTAAACTCTGACAAGATCGATTTTCCGTGCTCTTTGGTTAAACAGACGCAAGCATCGTCGCATTTCTTTATACGTATTCATGTAGGGTTCATTATAATATTTTCATTTAATAACCAGATATGAAACACATAGTTTTGAAAACGGAATATTTTAGCCAGTGAGTTCATTAATTATGATATACGTTCTTTTGTGATGTAAAATTATAGGTTAGCGTTATATTTTGGGATAATTGGTTTCTCAGCAAAGTAATATAGGGGCATAACAACAAGTATGTTCAGCACTTAACAAAAGCCTCTTTATTGTAGCTTTTTTTCTCGAAGGAATATATGCAGGCGTATGTATACCTAAGCGGCATCAAATGTAAGTGCCTTACATGCTCGTGATTTTAAATGAAAAGTTTAAAATCGTATTGTTGTGTTATCTGTGAAAAATATTAACGTGCACAGCAAACATGTCATACATATTTTTTTAATATGTTAGCTTCCCAAAATAATGAAGATATGCATGACGGGAAAATTCGACAGATCGTAAAAAAAAAGAAAAGCAACAGTGCTATATTATTTTATCAAAATATCAATAATATCATGTATGCTAGAGAACCGTATCTATAACAGTAATTTGTCCTGTAAGGTACATGCAGGGTTTTTAGTGATATTCCCATTTGAATAAAACGGTCGCATGCTTCGATTCACAGAAATTGTAGACACTTTTTCTTAGTTTCACTTAACATTACACAACATAATCCCGTAAGTGAAACCTTTCCTATTTCTCTTTAACACGAGTAGAATGAATATATATATATATATATATATATATATATATATATATATATATATATATAGAGAGAGAGAGAGAGAGAGAGAGAGAGAGAGAGAGAGAGAGAGGAGATATACATGTGTATATATATATATATATATATATGTGTGTGTGTGTGTGTGTGTGTGTGTGTGTGTGTGTGTGTGTGTGTGTGTGTGTGTAAGTTTGAAGCAACTCAATCTCTTCGTCAGGGTAAGGACAACTTACAGAAACAAAATCAACACTCAAGTCAATAACGGAGAGAAAGCATGAACTATTCACATTATTCACAAGTTTGAATGACAGGGGAAATCTACAAAAAGGATGGCGAAAAGAAAAATCAAATGAACAAAATAAAAATAAAAAACACACACACACACACACACAAAGTGGGAATGCAAACCATTAACACTAATATCATTGAATGGCACAAAAGTTGGAAAACTGAGCAGAGAAAGTAACAAAGTTTCCCTATGATGCAAACAAAAGCAAGGTCCTCCTCAGGGAACAATAGCATGCATACACAAAGACAAACACACACAACACGTGACACGTGTAGAAGCAAACGACATTTGATACAAAGCTATTAGCTCAATAGCGGCATGCTGTTTAGGGTGACCTAGTGATCTAGGTTATTGCGAGTATTTCGTGTTTCATCTATAACTGTGTATTATTCACTTCTAGCTTTTACATCCCGGATTAAGCTTTGACCATTGCTGGAATGTTTCTTCTCGAGACCAATATGGATCAAATCTTCAGACATTTATTTATTGAATCTTTGCAATATTACATTTAATCACCATTTTAATTCGATATTGAGCGTAAATTCCAACAGTGTATTAGGTTCTGTCGTGTACATTTCCAAATGACCTTTCATGGTAGCAAACTAAGAAGAACCAAATTCGGAATAATGGAAATGCTACGAGATTCATTCAACAGATAGGGTGTTTCCTTTATGCTAATAAGTAAATATACCTCATTATTTATGATGCTGTTTGCTTATTCATTCCAGAATCACATTGTGTTTTAAATTTAAATGCAATTAAAAAAGTGACATACCAAGTTTATGGAAATTAAAGGTTTAAAGAGTGTGGATATGATCTCATGAGTATTAGTTTATTTATATTAAACTAGCAAGTATAAGCGACTTAACTGTAATATAGGGACGATTCGCCAAAACATTACTTAAACTACCCTGTTTGTTGCATGTTTATGTTTCATATTAACTTAATGAAAAAGTTAGATAGGTATTTTCGAAACAGTGTTTTTAATAAAAATTAGAAAAAGGAAAACAGTAAAGGTGAGAGTGAAATTAGTGCCCGACTTGAAAGTATGCAGATCTGTAGTCTTTTATTTGCATAGAATGTCCTGCAAGTAAGTTGACAGTAAGATACATTATTACCGGTTGAGATAAATTGTGATAAGTGCTGAATGAAGGGTAGCACCAATGACGTCACGTTAAGAATGGTAACTCTACTGGTCTTCACTGGATATGCAGACGCCTTTTTATCTCGTAATTAAACTGCCATTTTATGTTTAATAAACCAAATGACCAATTCGATGCGTTTAATAATATTCTATTGTAAACTTTAAATTTGACAAAACTTGAGCTCCAAGCTATTTGCTGGCTCATGAAACCTTGAACATGTAATTTTATTGAAACTATAATTTTGAATTTTCCAAGAAGAAAAAAAAATGGCCCTAAAAGAAAGGGTTGTCCGTTAGTTTATATTATCTCTCTAATGAGCATGTTTCAGAGAGAGAGAGAGAGAGAGAGAGAGAGAGAGAGAGAGAGAGAGAGAGAGAGAGAGAGAGAGAGAGAGAACATCGATTGTCTTGCCAAACAAAGAGAATTATTCGTCACTCCATATAAAATGTCAATAAAATTTAATGCTGCAAGGATGATTACATCTGTTTAATTGCAATACATTTAACAAAATAGCGTTGTGCAAAGCTACATTATATGAAACGAGATAGCTGGAAGAAAAACTCGTTTTATATCTTCAGTTTAATAGAGTGACCGGTTCGCATCTGCTTCATCGCACTCACTTATTAGTGGCGGTAGGGATGTTCTGACACTTGGGGCTAGAAGTTCAAGAGACTTCTGAAATGGATTGCATTTATTTATCCACACTTCTGGATAGGGGCTTCTTTTCAGTGTCTAACACGGGATAAAAATAATCCTTGCAGACAATGGAATGTCTTTTTACCAGGTAAACTGAAGCCATATATCTAACAGATCAAATAAAAGGAGATAAAAGATCCATGGTAACAAACTTTATTAGACCTATTAACATCCCCATGTGTTCTGGTTAGTCCAGTTCACAGCTTACTGACACGGGTATTCAATTTAAAAGGGTCAGTCTATAACTGGGTGTCAAAAACCGTCTCAAACTGGGTCGGGGTCAAAAACCTCCAGGGAACTCTCATTTTTCAACACGAGTGCACCACGGTCCAACGAGTTACAACTACAATACTAGACATTTATATAAGGCGTTTTAATAGTACACAATGCCAATATGGCCATTATAAATTTCAAAAATGAGAAGAAAAATCCAGCCCCTTTTACTAATCTAAAAAATAGAGTCATCATAATGATTGACATGCCAGAAATAAATATGCTAAGTGAATGAAAATATATACCAAAATTGTATTTAAATCCAATCAGCAGTTTTAAAGCTGTTAAATTAAATGCTGACTTTCTAATGACTATAGAAACTTTGAGTTACTTTCAATTGACTATCATCTTGTCACATAACCGGAATGAACCAAACAATGTCACAGGTGCGGACAATTATTGTTTTCACAGTTGAAGAGGTTACAAATATGACGACATCCAGCGCATCGGAAAAGTCGTCAATTGTGGAAAAGACGTCGAGATATTATCGTACAAAAAGTGATAAAACTCTAAACTTTGGAAAATACCGATCTTGTACACATTTGACATTTAATGAAATCGGTTTTCACAAGCAGTTCATTTTTCATTAATCTAGTTGTGGGATGGGACTAGTACAAAACAGAATACGTAATTTATACAGCCATGAAGAGGCAGGAACTTATCAATGGGCGACACCTTTCAATAATAACAACAAAGAACGCTTATTGCTTGGAGGTAATAGAATGGCAAGCACACCCGGGTACTACTGAAGAGTGATTACTGAAGGAAAGTTTTTTTAATTACAAGTAGGCAATTGGTTTAAAATTGTATACTTTTTAAACCATTAAGCTACAACTAATGCAATCAGTAATATCATACTTCTGACGTCAGACAGCACCCTAAAGAATATCGAGGATATCTCAAGGCGGCATAGCCGTTTCAAATATTAATGGTTTTAGTGGAAGAGAGTAGCACAATGCATGGCTATGAATGATATTTTAACAAGTGTATCATAAAGCAGGGTTTTGCATGGAGTTTGGACAGCCTATCTTAACTCAAAATATCTAACTATAAAACCGCTTCTGCAGGAGTGTTCGACCCTTGAAAAAGTATAAGGTTACTCCAAATAATAATAAGGGATTTGGTGGCAAACTCATTGCACATTAATCTTGCATGTTGTATTTGAATCAGTGACACATACTCACTGTGCCTAAATCAATGATATCGCAAACTGCATTTGATTTTGTCGGAGAGGCACACCGAAAAAGGAGCAATTGATAAAACTAAACCATCATTTTCTCTTTGTTTAGTATATTTTTCCGCCTGTTAAATTTTGCGGTGTATTGAGTCATTTGGTACTAACTGTTACATAGCTATTATTATATCTGTACCTAAACAATATTGATCCACCAAAATGCTTCAACATCAGTAGATGGAAATGACAACTCATGTCATCACTTTGTCGCCAAATAACAAAGACATAACTTTCTGCTATATGGGAAAAACAAAATTACTTTATATAGCATGCGTCCTAAGTGAACACCTTTATCTTGAACGCCTCGACTATCCTTGGTTTTAGTTAGTATTATCTACAAACTTATCGGAATAAGTTCATTTTTTTAAATGCCGTGTAACATATTGAAAGTGGCAAAATCTTATACAAAACCTAATGACCTTTTCATCTAATATCTGTAATGAGATTACGAGATACTATGCAAAGTTGACTTACTTGCCGAACATGTGAAAAAGAAGTCTGATGGTTGATTTTATAAGATGTCTAATAGAAGATTTTATACTTGATTTGTGTTTAATTTTTTTGGAGTAACGTCGGACTTCTAAAACGCCCGACATGACTAAACACAGCAAGGGGCTTGTAGAGCTAAAATAAGCTCAGATAACCTTTCTACAGTTTGTAGGACCAGTTAGAGAAAATGACCTGCTGTACCCAGTGCCGGATTAAGCTATTGCGGGGCCTGTAGCAGCTATTGCGGGGCCTGTAGCATCAGTGCCCGATTAAGCTAGTGCTCGGCCTCCTAAATTTAAAAAAACACATAAATATTAACACTTGAAAGTGCGGGGCCCGTAGCATATGCTACTTTTACTGCAGAGGATAATCCGGCACTGGCTGTACCGTATATAACTAGCTACACTAAGCCCTAGAAGATGGCCCCTTCCATTCGCGGTCTATAAATAGATTAGGAAAAGCTACGAATGCATTATTAACATGCGATGAAGGTCTTAATGGAGATTTAACATAATCAGGAGATGCAGTGGGTCGCAAAATGGCAGCTCCCAAGTGAAAATGTATGTGAAACAAATCAATATTCGGATAATTTCTTTTGTTAGTAAAGCACATCTACAATTTACTACTTTAAAAAAGCCTGACGGATTTATAGCAGCATTTATTTCGCTTTAGACCAACTGGTCTTTGAGTTCATATATATTAAACAAATACAATAAGTAATGGAGAACGAAGCTATCCATATAGAAATCATGATCAAATATATTCAGATTTATAAGAACCAGTAACATTCATAACATGTCTCTCCACAACTGGGAGAAGATGCTACAAAGTAAATCAAACCATCAGCAAGTCAGAACAGTATTGGTACCTAATGTTTCAGCCAAAGTAGGTGTAATAGTGATCAAGTATAGCAATGTAGGTAAATTTAAGGAATACGTCATTTAACTATCAGTCAAGAAGGGTGTAAGATATAATTTCTTAAAATGAAAGTTTTACAAACAAAGTTTCTCAAGTTTTTGGTGGCAATCTCGTTGTTCAAGTGGCTTGTCGTTTAGCTCATCTGCCAGTTTCGATATGAAATCAGTGAGAAAATACTCCAAGTCTTGTGAGACTATGTCTGCATGTTTCTGAACACTAACAGTATTCAGATTTGTTTTTAAAATTCAAAACATTCTGAAAGATATACATATAACGAGCTCTTGCTGAAGAAGATAACAAAGATTGCCAACCCTTAATGAAAGTATCCCTAATCCATGATTTAACCAATGCCAAAAAATGTTTTTCATCACCAAACCCCAGACAAATCCAAGCTTTAGAGAATCCCAAATTATTCAAAAGGTTCATAAGCAAATTCGCAAAATTATTTTTCTGTGGATACGCAATTAGAACATGTAACAGGATATATTCCTTTCTTCCTATAAGAGTTTTAACTTCTGAGCCAGTATTTAATTATCCGAAACTGTCTTATACATATCAATGTCATTCGACCAACGTCTCTGAAACAGAATAATTCTAAGCGGATTATTTAATTTGCAGTAAAAAAATTTTTTTACAAAACTGTAAATGCAATCTTTCTACTGCATTCCTTTGTATAAAACCGCACACTTTACTTCCACAATTAAGTATCGGAGCTGCAAGCTTGTAAAAAAGCACACATATTATATAAGGTGATTAACGTGTGGAGAATTGTATTCTTCTATTTTGAACAAAGCGTTTAGAGCCTATTGTGCAAGAGTTTGTTGTGTTAAAGTGATCAATCCACTACACCGTGCCTAATAAAGTAAATTTGTTTAAACCTGTAAATTCACATTTCCATATTTAAATTCTAAATTGTGTGGAAATCTGCCCTTCTAAAATACTAATAGTTTAGATTTTTTTAATGTTCCCTGAGGGTTTTTATCACTGTCAATGATTATATAAAGTATCTGGACCTAACTGTAAATCTGCCTCGGTATTAACTGTTATAACAATATTACCTGTGTATAAGTGCATGAAAAGTCTAAACATGTGCATATTAATTTTTCCTACACATTCAGACATAAACACATAAACTCCATCTCGATATATATATATATATATATATATATATATATATATGTGTGTGTGTGTGTGTGCGTGTGTATGTATGTATGAGCAACAAAAAAGGCGACAACATTCTCCCTGCCTCACACCAGTAGTTCAGATAAAATATTTCAGCTCAGAAATTGAATCTGTTAATAAAAACTAATGTACCTAACGTTGTTATAAAGCGTTATGCCTCCACAGAGTTTTGCCTTGTGCATCTTCTTTCCCTTTTTATTTATCGGGACTCTATATCCTTTTAACCGTTAACTGGGAAACATATCCTTTTTATTTATCGGGACTCTATATCCTTTTAACCGTAAACTAGGAAACATATCCTTATTAAAAATAATGTTCAAAAGAGTGACTAAGAATGGTAACAATATATATTTTCCGCAAATAAAAAATTAATTTAGCAATTTATCCTGTCCAACACTTTTGCCTCTAGGTAACTGTTATTCTCCTGCAATATTTCTTCATTAGCAATTTTGTTCATCAAATACTATTTCTACCTAACTTTTGAAAAATAGTATCTACACAATCTGCAATATCCTCATCAAGGGTGAAAAGGAGGTCATTAATCCCTAATTTACACATTTAAAATATCAGGCAAATATAAATGACCCTTTGATCTCCAATACTTGTTATTGTTAATAAACTTTGCAGTAAATAGTCGGTCAGATTGTTGCTTATCATTTTCATATCTACATCGTATCACGCTTGCCTTAATATTCCTTCTCGCATTCACTAAATTTTCTCTGTTACTTGCAGTGCCTTGGTCTATATAACAATTTAAATAGTGCAGAAATCTTCTATGTTTGCCCTCGCATTCCTCACTATACCAATGCAGTTGAGAGACCTTAATTTCTTCAGACACACTTCTCTGTTGAGAGAATGCTTTGACGAACAATTAATCAATAATGTCACCCACAATTTTGGAAAAATAACTAAAAACATAATTTGCGAATTAATCATTTGTCATCTAATATTTTATATATGTTTCTTCATATTTCTATTGTTTTCTGTAGTAAACTCATTAAACAACCTAGAGAAATACTGACTCTCTAAATATTTATCCCACACATATATTTTATCAATATCCGTTTAGTCAGTGTATCACACATATTTTTTTATCAATCGTGTCTTATCGGCCTCTATCGCAGTAATGTCTGGTATACTACATTCCTGCTACAGTACTGGTATTATTGCTACATATTTCATACTGAGTCATACTAAAATCACCGTCATTGTTAATACTAACTTATAAACAAAAATGGTCTGCATATACATTAGGCTTACGAATAGTAAATTCATTAATCGTTCAATTCTTCCAAGAAAAAAGAAAAGAAAAAAAAGGACGATTTACCAGCCAGAACATAACCAACACACTACACTCTTGGCTATTTACGCACGTGAACTCCCCCTTTTGCTTCCCTGACCCAGATCTACCTTTCAAATGTCGAATGCCCTTGCTTTTGCATAATTCTACTGAGCTAAGACCGCTGGGTTTAAGCCCTGCCTTCTCTTTAGAAACGCGTGGGCCAATATTTCCATCAACACTATAATCATTAGGTGTATCATTGCGCACGAAATCAGAGGTTTTACCAGCACGGCAATTAAGGTCTCCAACAATTCAGTTTCCAACTCTCAGTCTGTACAACATTATTCTAGAGCATATCAAATATGCTATTATTATAGAGCATATCAAATATGCTATTATTATAGAGCATATCAAATATGCTAATATCATTCGAATATTCACGCTAAGAACCATTGGGCAATACATAACAAAGATTAAAGAGCAAGAACAATATTATTCTCAAAATTGGAAAAGATTGCTTTCAATTGTACCTACGCAACCTAAAAGCATTCTGTACGACGCAGTTTTATACTTTTCGCAATACTAGATCCATAGAAAATAAAAATCAACCGGATTACCGTTTGGCAGTTGGATTTCTCTCTTCATGGCACCAAAGAATATTAAATATTATCTACTTTCAAATTGGATAGTAAAGATGTGCAGGTTTCCCAAAACAGAATCCAATTATAGTATTCCAGAAAAGATCGACGGTTAGAAAATTGATGTGTATTATTACGTTTGATTGATAAACTCTGTACATTCAGCGCCAAGCATTTAAAGTGCACCTTCTCCCTTCTCTCTTGACCTATCTTTATAAGATGGTGGCTGGTCAGTATCCTGACTTGCACTGGCATAACTTGCGCCGAAGCCGTAACGGACGCAGAAGCCAAAACGTTGCCACATGAACATTAAGTTGGGTCATTTCATCATTAGAGACAATTGCATCACCCGCGTCTTCTCTGTCTGAAAATATCGCAGACCGATTATAATCTGCATTGTTGTTAAACGGGTACATATTGTTGTGAGCCGTTATCGTTGGCTGGCGGATGATATTAAAGCTATGCTGCGGTTCACTTTGGACGGGGGGGGGGGGGACTCTTGTATTCTTCGCCTCTTCCCAGTATACGTCTTCTCTACAAGGTGTTTCAAGTAAGAAAAAGCATCCTCAACAACAGCGACATTGATACAAATTTCGACAGGGTACTTGATTTTTAAATAAAATGTTCTCTCCATACTTCTGTACGAGTTTTTTGTATTCGGGCCAGAGCCCGCATTGCGCCTCATTCGAGTTTCATTTAGATAATCGCTAATGACACCCTTTCCAGAATTTGTTTGTTTATTAACCTTGCTAATAATAGTCTGTACATCCTTATTATCACGAAAGCATGCTATAACAAGGCCTGTCTTAAAATCATGAAAGCATGCTGTAACAAGGCGTGTCTTACCGGGATAAGACATGTCCTGTCTTTAGCAAACTCCAAAGCTATATGAATGACATCATACAAGTGTTGCTCAACACGAGACGCAGACTCCTTGGACTCATATGGGAATAAAGTTACTTCTACTGGATCTGGCCTCTTGATCTAAGCTTCTAAATTCAAGATATTTCATTCTCAGGTCAAAATATTTTACGTTAACCTTCAACTCAGCATTTTCATTCAGAGTTTTCTCTAATGGCCTCACCTTCTCACCAAGGTCATCAAGTTTCACTCTTAAACATGACTTAATTAAGTTTATCAGCCACAGAAAAGTTCTTTCAGCAAATAAATAGCACCTACTGACTGATGCTGTTGTTTAGCTTTGTTCTTTTCCTGCCTTTTTGCTGCCGAACGGGGGGGGGGGGGGGCGGACGGGGCGGTTACCACGGGCGCCCGAGGTCTTAGGGCGCCAAAACAACTGATAAAACTTCGGGTCTCGTATTCTGGCCCTTTGGGCCATCATCGTCGCCCCGGGCGCCATTTACCCTTAGTACGCCACTGCTCCCGAAACCTGTACTCACTTGCACCCGGACCTTGATTACCAAGCCAACGTTGTTTAGCAGTGACCCGCGTTACACGTCGCGGATCACTACCTCATATCTAAAAATAGAATGTAGCTCCAGCTTCGGACAAACAGTTTACATAATATGGCGGGCCAGTACCATTATTTACATTATCACATAGTTGGTACACTTATAGTGTGTGCAGTTTAATATTTTTGGTATGTTAACGTGCTAACATATCACTTTATGAGAATCTGATTGATTCAAATAAGCCCATGAAATTCTTGCGCAGTATTCGCTTTACTGACTGGCTGCGACCGTAGGAATTTCCTGACCCCGCCTTCTGGAACCTTTTTTGTTTTTTACTTTACTATTACTATCAACATTTTGGCGGCCATTTTTCGAATCGATTGCCCGAGGGACGTTGCGAAAAAAAGGTTTCGTTTGTCGGAATATTGTCAATTAACCCCACAGGGGCTCGGTACAAATAAAATTAACAGTATCGGTCAATGGATAGATGACTGGTATGTCCAAATGTAAAACTAGAACATTGGTACATTTTACCCACCCCCTAGTACTAATATTAGCACCCCTACTTCGTGGACCATCTCGAGGCTACGACATCGTAGCTACCCGCTCCCAGGACAAGCGTGGTTTAAATGTTAACCTATGGGAGTAAATAAACTCACCTCTGTTTAGAGAAGAATGTGGACAAATGCCGGTCTCGCAACTGACAGAAAGTTTTGCAACCACAGCATTCATCCAAATCAAATAATGCAAATATCCGGTCACAAAAAACATAAAATCTTAAATCCCTATTATACACAGTAACACCTGTATAGTCTAGATTTAGTAAAAGTTATGCATCAAGCCATCATCCCTTTAAACGAATATCCAACAACTGGAATACAACTTTAGTGAACTCGATACACTTTAGGTTGAAACATTGTAAACAGTGTCATCGAAATCCATGTATACAGCGCGCCAAATATTAAAAGCGAGCGAACTATGTGACCTCACACGGGAATTTTCATTGGAGATGCAGTGTTGAAAAATTATGTTGTCCGTGTCAAATGTTCTATTGATTTGGAAGGACAGTTTCTCTTTCAATTATAATTTGTAAAAATAAATCTATTTCTGAATGTTACTGGTTATCGAATTGTGCATTATTGATTCAACTCGCGTCTGGGAATATTTTTTCACGCGCAAGAATTGAAAGGTGCAACGTCTGAGCCAGAATTTAATTAATGCCGAAATTCGTCTGTTCTTCTTTCTATCCAAACTCTTTCCACTAAAATAAAAACTATGTGATAAACAGAATCTCAGATGGGTAATGATTTAATATTAAATTTATGAAACTCGTTGAATAATTTCCAGCTTTTGCTCGCCAAGGCTCGTAAAAGATGGAAATTAATCAACTCGTTTCATAAATTCAACATTAAATCATTACCCATTTGAGGTCCTCTCTTTATAAAATACGGTACTTAGAGAAAAAGAATAAATCAAATTATATTTTATATTATATTGTGGTATTGCTTGAACATCATCATTAAAAAAACTGAAATAAAACTGTATTCAGTATGCCAACCACATCAGATAAGAAAATGTTGGTACTCGTGAAGTTTCAGATTCTACAAACTGTATAACACGGAAATTTAGAGATGTGTTTGAAATATTTTCGTCACCGTGTTTCGTTCACCTGATCTACGGGATGTATTTTACGTGTATAAACCTACACAAATACAGGTAGCTTTCTTATTCAAAACAGCATTATAAATAAAGGTAGAAGATAACGCTTAGTCCAATGATGAAATACATGAAAAATATTTTTGGTCAGTTTTGTAAAAAGTCTTTTTTTTCTTCTTCAAAATCTGAATAAATGTGGTTTTGCAAAAAGAACACATATTATTGTACTTAACTATGGCAATATTTCCAAACATGTCACATTTTCATATCAATTCTTCGAACACAAATTCTCAGTGTGCTTCAATATAAACTGTAAATTATATTCAAAGCTAACAGGAATTCTGGTCACTGTTTCCCTCTGAAGTGCGTGTGTCTGTGTCTGTGTCTGTCTGTGTGTGTGTTTTCAAAGCTAACTGAAATTCTGGTCACTGTTTCCCTCGTGTGTGTGTGTGTGTGTGTGTGTGTGAAATATCGTACTTAAAGACAAAGAAATTGAATATTGTTGGCAGATACCACCTGAAGCTAATGACATAAACCTGATGAGATAATATTTTAAAATCATAATCATCATTTAAAAAGAAAAAAATCTGTGTTCTGGACACAGATCTATACTCACAAGTATTTTTCATAGAAAGGATATAAACCAAATAAATGGCAGAGAAGACAGTAACCTGTATCAACGAAATAAAGATTACAAGTGATAGGATCTTATAAATTAATTTTGATTAGCTGGTCTTGTGATTAGCTGGTCTTGATTAGCTTGGCGATAAAACATTTCATCTAATTGAT
>JAQPZY010001595.1:3575000-4007500 GCA_029931535.1 Margaritifera margaritifera | reverse complement strand
TGAATCATTAATCATACAGAAAGTATTTCTACCTTGATATACATCAATCAGTAGCTCTAAACACATAACCACTTATCCAATTTATCATCAGGATCTACCATGATCACATTTTCGTCTTTGAGTAGCCACTTTCTATCCTGGGTCTTGTTGAACAGACAAAGTTGGATAAATGATAACGCTGTAATCATACAGTTTTGAATTTCAATCTCTCTCAAATTCAGTTCAAATATAGTCTTTCCACAATTAGTCACTCCAATAATTAACATTTTACTAGGCTCCTCCAAATATCGTTATTCATGCCTAGATATAGTTGATTTAGGTCGACCGTTTTGAATATTACCTGACCATCTCAAACGAAATAGACATACATTTTGTGAGCATCTACATTTTCTTGTCTATTAATTTGTTCAATGTTATCAATGTTATGGTCACTATCATACAATATATCATCAAGTGTACTCCTTAAATCAAGACTGATACAAAGAATGTCAGTGTAAACATATTTAACGCTTTTGTTAATAACGTATGTTAACTATTGTTGTTCATCGAAGAAATACGAAGTGACTTCTGTAGAATATTGTCTCTATTAAAAGCTTTGAGAAAAGCCGTATTTGGCAGTCCTTCCATAACCACTAAGTGTTTTGTTTTTCTAGTGCTAAGTTAAAGATATTTCCTGGATCACTTTTCCGCTACTTTTTGGTACAGTATGAAAGCACCATTTAATCTCATTCTGGATGGATCAAGCGTAAGGTTGGTAAAATGAGTGTTAAATGTTACGTCGATGATTCTCTCATTATGTAGTTGTGAAAGAAATAAATTCTATTTCTATTATCGTTATTTATCGATTGCGCAATTGGTTCAGATGTAACTGCTTCATATTCCAGTTAAATGTTTTCAAGTTAGTAATCTTGGGTACCAACTTCTGTCACTTCAGCGGCTTTTGCAAATGTAATGTTCAATCCACAATCCGGCGGAAAAGGATCGAGTGTTAGTATCAGAAAGTCAAGTGGTGTTGTCAACTTCACTATATACACAACAAAACTGTGCAGCGTCAGTACTAGTATTTTGTGCATAATCTTTCCAGTATAGCATCTTTCTCAATTTCGTATTCATGATACTTTGTTGAATTCTATTCGATCTTACTGATGATGGTAAGCACACATTTGTGTACGTCATGAAACTGTTGTAGTCGTTCGACTTGAAAAGACTACCGCTTCGGTAGGCTATGGTGATATCCTTCACATGGATTCTAACCAAATTGTTTTCCTACCTGTATTAGCACCTTCTTCTACCTTTAAATAAAACGACACAAAAAAACGTCCTGATATAGTATTGATACTTGGACTTAGCTTTGGTATACTAGCTTGTAATGTTTGTTCGGATTTAATATTGTTAAAGTCATAAAATGATGTGTTGGATTGAGGTATCCTTGTGGTATCAATTCCTGCATGCAATGAGTCATGTATTTTCTATATGTTGCCATTTTATTATTTATCTAGCGAAACGTTATAAAACACCAAGCTTCGCGTCCGTGATTCTTAACACCAACACCACATTTGTTCATTTATTTGCTAGTTAAATAATTGAACAATGGCTTAGTGGTGTGGTGATGACTTTGATCATTCATCTAAAAATCAAATATATAAAGATGATCATGCAAAAGAAGAACAAAAATACAAGCTGTTGATGCCATAAATCTTGTCCGTGGATTTGCAGAGCAACGTATTGGACTATTTCATGATATCACACCAACTGGAGATTTAAAACTTTCTCTACTTGTAGAAGAAGAACATACAGGAATGCCTTTAAATGAGGGATACATAAGACAATTGAAAAATATCAAACATAAAAGAAAAATAAGCAAAACACATTATTATGTAAAACCAGTAGGTAAGATAGTTTGAATCTTGACGAAAGGAAACCCCAAAACACTATATCTGGCCAGAATTGAAATACTTTGTTTGGTTACGATAGGTTGAACAAAACAAGGCTACAAATGGGTTTTATCTCTCGATAATGAAAATCCAACCTAAATATCAGCTTTAACCCACTTTTGTACAAAGACAACAAATAAAAGTAACAGATGAAACAGATATGCGAACAATATACACAAATGAGATGTTCGATCAACTTGTAAAGAGAAGCTCGGACTTTAATTTATGAATTCCACGGAAGAATTTAAAGTGGATAGCTTCTACAAGCAGTGAAAAGATTATTCACTACAAATGAGGAAAGAAAATACATTGGTTGTGTGAATACCGTAAACGTTATCAAATATAACAAGAATCTATGAAATATGATGTTGAAAAGTATGATAAACAGATTGAAAAGTTAAAAAAGACATCAGTTAAGAAATAGACCCCCGCAAAAGACAGTATTGGAAGAACATTTCGAAAGTGTTGAAAACATAAAAGCTCAAGCTATTGGAAATCTAACACATTTGTTGAAAATATTTAGAGAAAATATTAAAATGTAAAAGTTATAGAAATATCAGCGTTCGGTGAAAGATTGAAAAGCAAATTAATATAAGAGATAGGTGTAACTATTGCTAATATGGCTACAACGATATCATTGACTATATAAAACAATTATTCTGTCTATATCCAATTTGGCAAAATGTTTTGTTTTTCCATCCTGCTCCACCTTAAACTCCAGCACCAACTCCTCCAACTCCACCTATTCCTCCTCATGCTTCTAATATTTATCCTACTCCATCTACTCCACCCCCTAATCTATATCTTCCTACTCCAAGTAAATATTTTTTCAGAAATAAAAATGGCTTGAAACATTTGGCCGATTATGTATTTGAATTAACGAAAAACATAGCAGTAGCAATATCTCTTACTATTATTAGGCTAATAAACTTGGTTATTTAAGAGTGCTGGCCATTTTGATTAATTTCAAGCTGATCAGGTTATATTACTTCTTTTGGCATTAGTGATTTTGTTATTTACTAAGTTGATGACAGGTATAGACATAGCATCAAAGAAGATAAATGATTCGTAATCTACTAGTATTTAAAAAATAAGCCATAACATCTCGTGCAAACTGTCCTTTGAACGTTAGAGCACCTGATAACATTAGCATCAATGATGGTAGGACTATCGTAGCCAGCGGCGAGGTGTTCCGGTCAAATCTTATGAAGTTAATAATTTTCCCTTCCTAAGTTTCACTTATTTTGTCTTTCTCTTTGTCCTGTACAATTTCTTATCTTAATGTCAAAGATTAGTGATCAGTCTTTGGAACACCATATTTGTTTACGTCTGTATTAATTGTTGGCTTTAATATCAATTTAAACGATTTTAGTAAATCATTGTTTGATCCGATTATGCTACACACTTTCATGACCATATAGCAGGCAACACAAAGACACTGTAGCCACCAACAGGACAGTCTAATTTCACTTTTGAATATGTTATGTATTTTTGAAATTTTACCATACTATTTTCATCTATGTCGTAACCTTGCTGTGCTAAAATTAAAAGTTCCATTAACGTTGTAATAGTGTCTGATTATGTCTAAACAGATTGTGTAATATATCTTCGGTTTTGTATCTGTTGACCTAATATGCAGATTATACAAAACCTTATACTTTGATTCAATCTAGAATGTCTGCCACATAATTTAATTTTATAAGCTGACAATGTTCACCAATATTCAACAGTATATATACTTGCTCTACTGCTACATTTACGCTTGATAACTGCTAACACATAAGCATGTAAAGGGTTTCTAAAACCTGTGTGCACATTTGTGTGTCCTTCGAGCCCATAATAGATCAAGTATTTATTTGCTCTTTTTCCCCTTGTGGTATCTCTAGTCATGCTGTGGTGGAATATGAAAATTGTTGCAGATCAAATTAAATTGTTTCATCCTTACGTTATTGTTATTGTATTGGGATGCATCATCATCAGGTAAAGGCATTTTACATTTTGGCATCATTTTCCGTATCTCTAAATAAGCAGGAAAGTTGTTTACTGATGTGACTAATTCTGGTATATAGTTGTCTATTAAATCCCAGTAGAAAATCCCATAATGAGATGTCGCCATCCACACTGACCAGTTTAGTTGATACTGCCAAAATTTCATGTCACACTGTGCTCTGGATCTTTTCACAGAGTCACCATTGTCAGATTTGTAAAGCCTTTAATGGATTATATGTTAAAAAATTAAGATTCATTGTAATTTGTTTAATGATAAATATGTTTGATTTGTTAACTTGGTTAAGGTAAGTCTTCCAATTTATTGTATGAAAGTGAATGCATGAGAAGGGTAATGTGCCACATTTTTTGCTTTTACAACCTTAAGTCCGTTTATCTACGATGAAATTTTCGCTCTTTGCTAACCTACAATTAAGATTAAAACAATTACTATGATTGTGTTTTTTCTTCTTCAGATCCATTGACCCCCTATTTACCGTTCTTACAAATTTCGTGCAATTATTTACTGACTTCTCTCTATATTTCATTTCTTCCGCTGCACTATTATTTTATTCTCGTTGAGTTTACGCAGTATTTACATCTCTGGTATTCTGTATCTTGTCCCAATTTCCTCAGTTAGTTGTTATTTGTTGTATTTGTAACATTTTACAAATGAGAGTGTCACAAATACTGACTGTGCCATTTGTTTCTGTAGTTTAATTTCATTTATCACATACTTGGTTCCCTGTACATACTGTGTGTGCAGTTTAATGTTTTTGATATATCAGCATGTTAACATTTCACTTTTGTGAATCTGATTGGTCCAAATAAACCCATTATACACAGCAACACCTTTACAGTCTCGATTTAATAAACTTTCTGCATTCAGTAATGATCCCTTTACACGAATATCTGACAACTGGAATACTATTTTAGTGGAATCAGCACACTTTAGGTGGAAACATTGTAAACAGTCTCATCGAAATCCATGTACATGGCGCGTCAACAACTCAAAGCGAGCGAACTATGTGACATTACACAGGAATTTCCATTGGAGATCCAGTGTTGAAATTTGAATTATTATTTGTAACAAAATCAACTTTTAAATGTTACTGGTTATCGAATGCATTATTTATTCAACTCGTTTCTGAGACTATTTTTTCACGCTAAAAAATTGAAAGGTGCAGTGTCTGCGCCAGAATTTAATGAAATGCCGAAATGCATCTGTTCTTCTTTCTTTCCAAACTCTTTCCACTATGTGATAAACAAAATCTCAAATGGGTAATGATTTAATATTAAATGTATTCAACTCATTTCTTAAATTCAGTATCAAATCATTACCTATCTGAGTTCCTCTATTTACTACTAGATTTCAAATGGAAAAATAACTGGATCTTCAAAATCTGTATATATACACACCGTTAAAGGTGTACTGGGTTTTATTTCATCCATGTGGCTTATAACCTCTTCACATATCAAAACGTGATTAACACTGAACCTTCTGTAGGATAATCTTTTTCTCGATTGTTTGTGCAATGTGTAGATATACTGTTCGGTTCACCATTTATTCAACTTCATGGTATTTTTTAATATTGTCAATTTTAATTTGTTCCAAATATTGATTGATATTTGTAGAAACAATTAGAATTTCGGGATCGTAATTCAGATTTCTTAAATACAGTTCTATAACGATCATATAAAGACGATATAAAAGCATGATGGGAATGAATGTTTTATAACTGATAAATTGTATTTATATATAAATCGAACGTTATTTTCCAAAATCCTATCTATAGTTTTGCTGAATCATTGTAAGTTGACCTTGTACAATTTACGAGATCTTTATAATATCCTGTAAATGTATCCGAATCAAAATGTATATTTACCCACATCAATATGCAGGTTTTTTTCTTTGGCAAACTCCATTATTTTAACCATCTTGCTATAGTGGATGATGCTGTTTTTCTCTTTGGCAAATTCCATTATTTTAACCATCTTGCTATAGTGGATGATGCTGTTTTTTTCTTTGGCAAACTCCATTATTTTAACCGTCTTGCTATAGTGGATGATGCTGTTTTTTTCTTTGGCAAACTCCATTATTTTAACCATCTTGCTATAGTGGGTGGATGATGCTGTTTTTTTCTTTGGCAAACTCCATTATTTTAACCATCTTGCTATAGTGGATGATGCTGTTTTTCTCTTTGGCAAACTCCTTATTTTAATCATCTTGATATAGTGGATGATGCTGTTTGTTTCTTTGGCAAACTCCATTATTTTAACCATCTTGCTGTAGTGGGTGGATGATGCTGTTTCTTTCTTTGGCAAACTCCATTATTTTAATCATCTTGCTATAGTGGATGATGCTGTTTTTCTCTTTGGCAAACTCCTTATTTTAACCATCTTGCTATAGTGGATGATGCTGTTTGTTTCTTTGGCAAACTCCATTATTTTAACCATCTTGCTATAGTGGATGATACTGTTTTTCAATGTTATCTTCATTAAATGTAATCTATAAATCACTATCGTTCCTAAGGCACTGCTGAATCTTTTCTATGTTTGAAATCAACATTCAATGTTTATTCTCTTGTATGTTAAACTTATATCCCATCTAAACTTCTAAACAAATACATATTATCTCTTGATACCGACATTGTTGTTTTCATGTTAAATTCATTAAATATTTCTATCAACTCCCTGAAAACTGTTGAATTCAATAGGATGTAGCTTTGTGACATTATTTACGATGTGTAAAAAGAAATCAAATTAGTGTCTGCTAATTGTCTTCATAGCCAGACTGGTCTAGTAATTTATAGTGAGTTTCGAAATATCCCAAGTCCACCTTCGATATTTCACCTCTGCGACACCTTATCGTTGTTCAGTCCTAATGATGTTTAGTATTGATTTGTAATGTTCTCGTATCTTTATACGGGTTTTAAAAACGCAGAACAAAAATGATTGGTTTAGTATGGGTTTTCCTGAAACTAGTCAAGTGATCCGATTGTATGATTGGGACATGTTAGAGGATACACAAGTTCCTATTTGCTAGTCATTTGCAATGTCAGGCACATATACACATTTTGGAGACCTTTGTACTTGAGGCGTTTTTACGGTATTAAGCTGGCCCGTCATAGCAGTACTGCGTGTTAAAAATAAACAACTCTCAATTGACGTATCGAAAAATCTTCCCACAAGCATCAAAGTGACCGATGAAATCTATCCTGAAATGAGTACTCTTACTTTTCGCTAGTAACTGACTAATATCTGAAAAGCATCCTATATGAACACACATATTCGGTATATCAAGTCACCAGTAAACATTTTCTTTGCTTTGAAAACGAATGCAGCGCAAGTCTCATCTGCATTATCCCTGCAATTTTATATGATTGAGGGGAAATGTGCTAAAAGAGTTTTACATTTTATATGATTGAAGGGAAATGTACTGAAAGAGTTTTCAAATTTTAAATAATTGATTGGAAATGTGCTGAAAGAGTTTTCAATTTTATATGATTGAGGGGAAATGTGCTGAAAGAGTTTTCAATTTTATATGATTGAGAGGAAATGTACTGAAAGAGTTTTCAAATTTATACGATTGAGGGAAAATGTACTGAAAGAGTTTTCAAATTTATATGATTGAGGGAAAATGTACTGAAAGAGTTTTCAAATTTATATGATTGAGGGAAAATGTACTGAAAGAGTTTTCAAATTTATATGATTGAGGGAAAATGTACTGAAAGAGTTTTCAAATTTATATGATTGAGGGAAAATGTACTGAAAGAGTTTTCAAATTTTATACGATTGAGGGAAATGTACTGAAAGAGTTTTCAAATTTATATGATTGGGGGAAAATGTACTGAAAGAGTTTTCAAATGTATATGATTGGGGGAAAATGTACTGAAAGAGTTTTCAAATTTATATGATTGAGGGGAAATGTACTGAAAGAGTTTTCACATTTTTTGAATAGAAAATAAATAACTATACTTTGCATGCAAAACAAAACTTACCATCAGTTTTCAAAAAACTACCATGGACGGATAGCTCCCAGTGGCGATCAGAGGTAAAAGTCACGCATTGTGACAATACCTTATCAACTTTAAAAACAAGCACAAATCCCTTTCATTCTGACACTACCTGGTCACTTAACAACTTCAAAGGCAAGCACAATCCCTTTCATTCTGACATAACCTTTTAACTTACCAACTTCAAAGGCAAGCACAAATCCCTTTCATTCTGACACTACCTATTCACTTAACAACTTCAAAAGCAAGCACAAACCCCTTTCATTCTGACATAACCTATTCACTTAACAACTTCAAAAGGCAAGCACAAATCCCTTTCATTCTGACATAACCTATTCACTTAACAACTTCAAAAGGCAAGCACAAACCCCTTTCATTCTGACATAACCTATTCACTTAACAACTTCAAAAGCAAGCACAGACCCCTTTCATTCTGACACAACCTATTCACTTAACAACTTCAAAAGCAAACACAAACCCCTTTCATTCTGACATAACCTATTCATTTAACAACTTCAAAAGCAAGCACAAACCCCTTTCATTCTGACATCATTCGATAGTTTAGGTACGGTTTCAGTTCAGTGAAACAAAAAGTCCTAGATCTTTATACCTTTTCTTATTAGTCTGCGTGCTTGCTAAGCTTATTAGGTAATTAAAACACCAGAGTCAAATAATTCGACAGTCATGGAGGATAAGCATTACTCTTGATCCATCTAGCCATTACTAATCTATGAAATTATTAAAAATCGATCCGCCCCCCCTTCCCCCCAAAAAAATCCGGGTAGTAAAGCAAGAGACCATATATATATATATATATATATATATATATATATATATATATATATATATATATATATATATGAGAATTAGTTGAATGCCGCAAATTACGTGGCATAAGCCCTGGTGTTATTATAATACGTATAATAATCAATCATAAAGAACATACAACCATGTTCATAAGGGCGTCATCTGCACTTGAAGAAAAGAGAAAAGATAGAAAATATGTAACATTTTACAACGGAGTGGTCACATATATCGATTTGTTAAATCATTTTTAAACACATTTCAGGTGCCGCAGACCCACAGTTGATCCCAAAATTTCTCCCAACACGAACAAACCTAACGTTTCATACTGGAGACCTAGCAGTCTTACCATGTGCAATCAAAGATCTAGGAACGAAAACCGTAAGTAAATATTGTTCACATAAGTTATTTACGCAGCATATGACACTAAATACTATGCATCAGGTGATACATTTAATTTGTCATTCCAAGAAGGTACGAAGTCAGTATTGTATTTCGCATCGAGTTAAGTTATTACGGTTACATTCGAAGCACTGAGAACTCCTCTAACATGGTGCGTGGTAATTATAAATACAAATGTTGCGATCTTATCGGGAAGAAATGGCAATGTCAAAAGGATGTTCAGCAAAACACTGTGCACAACATGAATGAATGTCTAATTCAAAAACATTAATGATTTGCTATCAACTGGACGCATAATTTGTTTTCGCCCATAAAACTATTAAAAAAATGTTAGGAAAATGCCTTAATTCTTCTTGTCCGTGTTCTTTTACTAATGAAAGAACCTAGGAGTTATTTATTTATTTTATTTATTTTTATATTTATTTATTAGGCCAATCCTTTTCATATATCTGTGCCACAATGATTATGTTTCACGTGCTAGAGCTGATCCTGTCTACGTAAAATTGCGTCCCTTTACAACCCTAGACAAAAGAAGAAGACGAAGAAGAAAAACTATCGATCAGTGACTTATTTGACTCCATGATGTGGATTTTCAAAAAAAAAAAATACATTCCGTCACAAACTGCTTGTCACACCATCGTTAAATCTCAAAGAAGGCATTGCCTGCGAATATTGCTTCGTGACATCTCTAGAGGCAGACAAATTTAAGTACCGACTAAAAATACACAAAGTAGTACTTCCTGCATACGAAGATTGTGAATTGTTTTTTCTTCATCTGGTTGAATTATAACCAGATTATTTGATTTTCTTAATTGTCAGAACATTTCTTTGTAATAAAACATTTAGTGCCGCTTTCTATTTCTTGGCACAAAAGTACATTTATATCTCAGAGGCAACGTTTGGCTCATACTTTAGGGCAATTAAAAATCATATTTGCCGACAATTGACCATAAAGCCATATTTCTCAAATATATCACGTAGATAAAGCGACTCAAGGACTATAATCCTGAATACATGCAGAACATGGTACACCACTCTCATTGCCAACAAGTGGGGGACAAGATCAGTTTGTGATTTTGTGGGTTAATGCCATTGTTCAGCACATGATAGGCTATACATGGCGGCCAGTATATTTAGTGGAGGAAGAACCCGGGAAAACCATGGGAACTACAACCGACCCACGGGAGCTACTGGCAAGCTTTCTCACATACCCAGGTTGGCCGAGCCGAGACTCAAACCCAAACAGGTTAGAGAGTTGTAATTCATTCCAAGCAGGAAACTAATCCGTACCGCGAACAACAGGCAATCTCACCTCGTTTTCAGGGAAATTCTTCCTAGCCCATTTAGACATTCGCTCATCCATAAGAAAGGATGGGGCATGGTCGAAGTTAAGGAATAGAGAAGTATGAGAACTCACTTGCTAGGCAAGTGGAATTTAACACTCAACTATCTTTCTCTCTCTAATTAGATATACAAAATAGAGATTTATGGTTTTAAGTGCAAGTCACAATGTTTCAGCATGCCCTGACATATTAATCAATATTTTCACTACAAAGAATAGGACATTTCAGAGACATCAGGGGTTACAATCATCAGTAATAAGCAAATTTTCATTCATAAAAGTAAATTTTGTCTCCGAACATTAGTTCACGTAAAGCTAGATATACGTTACATTGCACTGTTGAGACAAGGTACTGGGTAACCATTTTTGTAATTGTAATTAGATTCGGGAATGAAATTCATTCAAAATGAAAAAAAAAGGAATATTATGACCTTCTCAATTGGGTCAACTCTTTTTAACTAGAAACATTAATTTAGATTTAATTAACTAACAGTACGAAATTTGAACTACTTGTCTTTATAGTCATTCAAATATAGTAGATAGCTAACAATTCGATAAGGAATAAGGTGCCAGTGGTAAACAGGTACATATTTTTCCATCTATCTAGCCATCATATTTGTTTATCCCCAGTTGGTACTTCAAATTCAAAGGAAAACCTGAGTTGCAATTAATTTTATGCTTCTTGCGTTTGTTACAAGCGATATGCAACACCGTTGGCTAATGAAAACAGGAATGCATCCATCAACATAATTATAGGCATTACTTCTGATATGTGTTGTCATTTTCCACTCTACGCGTGAGTCCAATAAAACTGCGTTTATATTAGGATGTATTCTGAAGTGTTCATTAAACCAAGACTTTAAATCCCATTTATATGTGTCGATGAGGATGAAAATATGTTGACCATAAATCTTGGAAATACAGCGATTAACTTGACCTAAAAACTAATGGATTCATGAATTGAGGCTTACTGGGAGTTTGCTTGAGTGTCAAAACGCCATTCTAAAGCGACGGACATAAAGCTTAATGCCTCGTCGCAGAAGTGGGGGGAAGTATAGAAGTATATCAATGCCTTTTGAAGTCATTATTAGTTGTGATAAAAGCATTTCTTGCTATTATAGAGTACGTTCAGTAATTGCTTGAAGAATGTCAGCTGTAGATTTGATATACCATGCTTCCTGACAAAGATTAAAAACTCGGTGTAAAGTCATTGTTCAATTGGTGTAGATATTTGTATTTGCTAATCTTCATTCCAGAGACTTCATTTACGGTATAATAGCTCATTTAGATAACTATATGATAACTATATGGAAATTAATTGGCGATTAAGGCTGAATAGGCTAACTATACAACTTGACGGGAAAATCTGCTTTTAAGTAACGCTTGATAGAAGGCTATATTACGTGTTTTTGGCAGAGAAACACAGATAACTATAAATATTTTGTAGCTTTCAATGTTGTAAACAATAATTCCAAAAACATATTCTTGTTTTTATAAAAGGCTTCTATATTTTATTACACTATGATATCGTTTACTGCATAACATGTATTTTTACCGCGCCTTTGAGGTTTTTAATTTCTGGGGAAATATGGTGTACACGTGTAATGGAGACAGGAAGTTAAAGAACTTGGAAGACCTACATCCATAAAGTTATGCTGTGCTCATGACACTAAAACAATGAGAGCAAACTAGCGATAAATTCACACTTGGCATAACCAAATATAGTGATTCAACATATTTGAGGCTAATTAGTTATGTAAAGATGTCGACACTATGTATGGAATGAAATTAATACAAATATTGCAGACGATTGAACAAAAATAGTCTCGCCATCTCTCTATTTATTTTGTCTCGCACTATTATTTCTGTTAAATTCTTGATGAAGAACAACTTTATTGTAATAAGTTTTACGAATTATGGACAAAAACAAAATAAGAAAAATAGGAAGAAGACAAAACAAAAGAGCATACAAGCAACATTAATTAAATTTATATAATAAAGTTTTTCTTCATCAATTTGGAGAAATGTAATTGTGTAAGAAAATAGGTCAGTATGCGTATACATGTATGCCGAAAACATGACAATTTATGTTGTTGTGATGTCCAGGCTCCATTCACATTCTTCAGACATCATTCTCTCTCTCTCTCTCTCTCTCTCTCTCTCTCTCTCTCTCTCTCTCTCTCTCTCTCTCTCTCTCTCTATATATATATATATATATATATATATATATATATATATATATATATATATATATATATATAGACTGGTCAACGTCTAACATTTTCCAAACATAACAATGTCAAGATATAAAAACCTGCTTTCTCATGCAATAAAGTTTAATGTATTTCCCACTTAATCCACCTGTACTTTTCACATTCCCAAAAAACATGAAATTCATCATTTCATCATCTACTACATGGAAACAAAAAATTGCACAATATACATTTGGAGTCGAAATTGAGAATTTGAACCAGAACCGAATACCCTGGCTTGATTTACAAAACATTAATTTTGTTCATGCTATTATTGTAAAAAGTAGTCTCTTTTCTACATCCTGGTTCTGAAGAAATCCATCCCTCTTTTCGTCATTTATCAGATTTCTACAAACAAATCACCATCATACAGCATGCATATTAAAAATGTTATGTTGCAAGAGACTTGTTGGTTCTCTTTGTGCTGGGGCTGGTATTGGTTTATGTTGACATAAATCAATCTACGTTTACAATAATTCGCTCATGAACTGCCAGGTCACGTGTAAAAAATAACTGCATATCCTTGTCTCTTTGTACTATTTACTGTTCATAACGTATAAAACTATGTAAAAATATAGAAATCTGATATGATGGCCATTTAGAATTAATTCCAATCTATATCTCTCGATAAACCGAGAATGTACTATTTCTTCCAGACATTATCATACAACAACTGAAACATAATACAGCGTCGCAGTTGCACCTTACATTGGGAGCATCTTTGGATGAGAAAAGCAAGGAGATTGAGCGAATATGGTCTTAAGAATAAAAATACAAATTTATGTATACATCTCTTTTATTGTTTCCGTTCTCATTATGTATTTCTCTCTCTCTCTACAATATTCTTCAAACTTCCCGCCAAAATGGTATGTAATTCTCTCTCTACAACCGTCTTCAAACTTCCCTCCAAAATGGTATATTTTTTTTCACAAAATCGAAATCTTGTTCATAGTCAAAAACAGCTCGAATCGCTTCTTTGCACTAGGAAAAGTGTCATCCCATTTTTTTTGGACATAATAATCAGAGCATTGCACCATTGCAAAGTCACATTAGTATCAACATTCAACTATTCATGTATGTGTCTGTATCTATAAACAACATTTAAGAATTTAGCATGCAAATGTTGCTATATGATGACGAATGTTATCGAAGTTCCTAAATGTTGAACTACTTAATTAAATGTAGACTGGCTGCTCTGTTTTTTATGGCAGTATTGATAATATATTTCTATTTTACATTCATTTATTCTTACTTTAACCTAGCAAGGTAGCTGTACCATATAATGTTTAAGTTTATGTGCGGCAGCCAGAATTATCACGCTGACATATCTCATTGGAATCATCCTGAGTTAAGTCCTTCCCTTACTAAGATAGATACATATGAAAAAAGTAATTTTGAGGAAGAACAAATTTAATAAACAGCAAGATATTTAGTCGGTGAACAGATACGTTAAAATCATTTTGATATAGGACTGTACCTTTATTTTATTTTGTTTTTAAATACTTATGCGTAACATTTCGCAAAATTAATCATTTCTTCAGCAGAGAAAACTACTGACAATGTCATTTGATTTGGAAGTATCTATTTTGCACAAGGCAGGCAAGCTGCTGCTTTTTGGATTAAGGTCGTTTATCGTATGAAGACATGTACGACCCGTTAGAATGTGCGCTTTTGCGCACTATTTAATTTGTATTATTGTATATTGTATCCAATGGCACCCAAGCAAGCCGCAGTTAGAAGGGCGCCAAGAAGGCCGACACCCGGCCATCCGCAGATCGAGGAAGGGGGAGGGGGAGGGAACCCCACGGATTCCACATCCACCGCTCCCCGTTTCCCACGCCTTGTCAGCATCCATCCAGCCATCTGTCCGTCTCCTTCCGTCTTCCAGCTGTTATTATTTTGTGTTATGTAACTCTATGCCCAGTTGTCTATTTTCGTAAGCGGTCCTATTTTAACTCCGAAAAATGTGATAGTCACATTCCCGAATGGAATGATCCTGAGTTGTGAATTTTCCTACTAGGTAGTTTGTTTCTTTTTGTGTACTGAGTGTACTTGTTGTTTTCCGAACAGAGTACCAAAGAGGTTGGCTCAAGGTAGCCGCATGATTTTTGTGATCTTAATTTGGTTTTCGCGACGCCGTTAGTTCACTTCACTAGAATGCCAATCGGGGTTGTTTTTTCAGGGCCATACAGGTTTCATCTGAAAAGGGCTTTCTTGGGTAGGAATGAAAGCCATATGTAATAATGCTGTTTCTTTTGTGTGCGATGTATATATATATATATATATATATATATATATATATATATATATATATATATATATATATATATATATATATATATATATATATATATGCATGTATATGCATGTATATATATATATATATATATATATATATATATATATATGCATGTATATATATATATATATATATATATGCATGTATATATATATATATATATATATATATATATGTTTTTTTCTCGTGGGGGGGGGAGGAGTTGTTGTATTTTTCCAGTTTGTGCTATGCGGTATTTTTTAACACTGTGTGTATGCTATAGTTGTATATGTTTTTCGTGAGTGCCATGTTATGTGGTGCTATTTTTTGCTAGGTGTATGTCATACTTCTAGCATTTTGTTGTTGTTGGAGGGTTGGTGTATTTTCCTTTGTGCTTGATGTAGGTTATACTTCAAGCTAGGTTGGGTGGTGAGCTTGAGTTTTGTTTTACTGGTGCTTTTGCTAGGTGTATGTTATACTTCTAGCTATGTTAGGGTTTGGGCTTTGTTTTTTTTTTGTTTTGTTTTTTTTTTTTTTGGAGGGGTGGGGGTTGGGGGTTGGAGAGGGATGGCAATTTCTTTTCCTTTTAGTCCTAAGAAGGACTTTTGGGTCTTCCTCTTTCTTGATGGATTTCTCCTGCTGCTTCTGCTTTCTTCTTTATTTTCTGCCTTTTTTTCTCATCTTCTTCCCTGATGTTTTTCTTTCTTTTTCCTTTCCAGTATCTTCTTTATGTTCTGCTCTGACGGTTTCACGTCTTCTACTTCTACTGTACTCATCTTCGTTATTACCGCTCTTGCTTCGTATCCTGCTGCGCCCTCCGTGTCTGTTCCTTTTCTTGCCCTCTTGTCCCCAGATTTCTGTGCAACCCTCGCCTGATTGCTCATTTGCTTTATTTTTAATTATTTTTCTTTAATTGCTTATTGTGTGGGCTTTTTTCCCTCAGGTTTCTCTAACTTATATTTTTCCTCTTTTGACTATTTTGTTGTACATGCCAGTGGGTTTTTTTAAAAATTTTGTTTTCATTGTTTTTCCCGTCCCCTTGTTCGCTGACCCGTCCGGTCTGTCTCTTCAACAAGGTGAACATTTAAGATCATTATGTTTAGTTTGTTGATTTTATTTTCTTAACTATTTTATTTTTCCCCCTGGTAGGAGGTGATGGGTGGGGCTGGTATCTTATTTAAGGACCAGGTCCCACCGTGGCGGACTGGTGTTACCATCCCCCTCCCCCTCGGGTTTTTCTAACTTATATGGTTAGTTAGTTGATTTTATTGGGTTATCTATTTTTATTTTTTCCCCTGTTCGCTGACCTTTCTGTTTCTTCGACAGAGCGAAACCTTAGGGTCATTGGGGGGTGGGGGTGGACTGGTATCTTATTTATGGACCAATTCCCACCGTGGCGGGACTGGTATTATCAGCCCCCTCCCCCTCGGGTTGGCGAAGTTTATATGTATCCTCTTTTCCCATCTGTACTCCCCAAGTTTTTGTTTTTAGCCTCAAGGAATTCCGGAAATGTGCTTCTTGTCACTATGTGTTTTTTGACGCGTTTGGAGCTCTGTCCTGTCTTGATCGTACTTGGGGCATATGTTTAGCACATGTTCTAGTGTTTCCGGGTCGGGCAGTAGGGGCAGTTTGTACTTGTTACTACTTTCATGTACTTTCCTGCGCACCCTGCCAATAGCGTTCTACCTGTTCTTATTCTATTTTTATTATAGTCATGTCGTATGGATTTTGGAATGTTGGGTATTTTAATTTCCTAGTTGCTTTGTTCTGTCGTTTATGCAGGTTTCTACATGTGGTCGACCTGTCCCACAATTTCTGCTATTTTGAGTTGATTTTTTTTCTCCAGATGATGCTATTTATTTCTGTGACGCTGTTTGCGATGTTTTTGAACATGTACGTTGAGGTTGTTTTTCGCCTCTGCATCCGCTTTTTCGTTGCCCGGAATTAGGATGTGGCAATTGATCCATACAAATTCGACTTTTTTATTGTCTTGCCCTATTTGTTTGAGTAGATATTGTGCGCGATTTACCATATTTGGTCTACTTTTTGATTGATAGGATACCAAGGATTACCGGACCGCTTCACTTACTGGGTATTTTCTTATGTAGTTTAGCGCTGCTATCAGTTCAATGAATTCTACAGTGTATTTTGCGCATTCGTCCGGTAGTCTTCTTCCAAACGATATATTTAGTTGTGGAATGACTACTCACGCCGCTGTTGTATTGGGTTTGTTTTGTTTTAGACCCGTCTGTATAGATCTGGGTAAAGGCACCATACTTATTTTCAGTGTAGGTAAGTATTGCTTCTCTTAGTCCTATTGGTAGTCCTTTTTGGATCCTATTTCTTTAAGGCTTGAAGTCAATTTGTGGTGTGGGGCAAGTCCATGGGGGATCTGGGAACTATTTTATCTGTAGCGGAGTGATTTCCGGGATACCTAGTTCGACCTTTTTTTGTGTTGCTAAAGGGCTTGTTGCATTTTTTGAGGGCTTGTGACGTACGGTGGTTGGTCCCGTGTATTGATATTCGTGTGATGTACCTGAGCATCATTCCCTTACACCTTAGATCTAGTGGGGGTTATCTTGTTATTACTAGGATTTCCTGCGTAGATGTATTTTATAATAATCCAGTACGCTCACGAAGCGCTTTTGGTTGGATTGTATCCAATTCCAATTGTCGGAGTAATGCGGCTCTTGCTGATCCATTGATTTGACAACCGTAGTCAAGTCTGGCTCGTATTAGTACCCTGTAGAAGGTCACGAGCGTTTTCCAGCCCCCCCCCCCCTCCTATTGCATCGTTTTGTGAGCTCTTTGATGTGGGCTTCCCATGTGATCGAGTATCATACCTAAGAAAGTCGCTTGCTTTTCAAACTTTATAAACACTTTTATCTAGCACTGAGCCAATTGTATCATGGGCGCTGCCATTCTTTGTCACGTGGTACGTCAACCATTACAGGAGTGAAAGAATACACACGGGCTTAAGTCAAAACAATATCGGTTTACATCATTGTTTACTTGGATTTATTGATCTTGCTTGTATGGATTACTAATAGAAAGTATATGACAGGTGGTGGGGCTTCATATGCAGTAAATGAATGTTCCAATAATCAAAGAAAATTTAATTAATGGGAACAAGCTCAGTGTGAAATACACGGACAATTGCATAACGAATGTCCGTGTAAGATTCCTTATAAATTCCATGTAATCCTGTCCGAGGGTCCAAGAAAATTAGAATGGCTAAAAGTCATAAACAGAAAAGCTTTGCCAAGAAAGGTTTAAGTTTGCTCTGAACATTTCCTTGACGGTATGCCAACTGAACGAAACCCGTGTCCTAAAACTGAAAATGGGATATGAAAATAAAGGAACGCCCGGTCGACGCAAGCTTCAGAGACACGAAGTGGATGTTAAGCAAAATAAGAAAAGAAAATTGAGAAATACAGATCAACAGCGAAACAATGACGAAGTTATTACATACAGCTTGACAACAGGTGAAGAAACTGATGAAATGTACGCAACTTCAAGTTGCAGTATAAACGTTGCACCATCATCTATTGCACGTACATGCTCTTCTGCAATGTATGAGCGGATTTTTTCATTCATAATGATCACAATTATGGAAAAGCCTGGACAGACATGCAAACAAACTTTACTCAGACAAGTATTAATTCGACTGAAGAAAAGGGAGTTCAAATGAAATTAGACGAAAGTACAATGACAAAAGTTTGGTGACAGATAGTGATGCAGTCTCGTATACAGGGGGTGTAACAAAACAGGTGTTTTATACCTTGGTTGATGTTGTGATTGAATTTAATACATTCATATTCGAAGTGGACTTCGCAGATCAGTTGATGCTAGTTTTAATGTGACTTGATATTTGATGATTTGTCCCGCAGATTTGGAATATCCACAACTTTGGCGTGTACAATTTTAATTCATGGATTCCTGTTCTAGCCGACAAACTAAAGGGCCTAGTTGCATGGCTCCCGAGATTCTGTACAGATTCTTTCCGTGAAAATTACCCTCGTACAACTTGTATACTTGACTGTGCCGAAACTTTTATTCAGAGATCTACTAACTTAAAAAGCAGATGTGAGACTTTCGGTAATTACAAGTCTCATAATGCAGCTAAATATCTTTTTAGAATATCACCCCATGGGCAAATCATGTTTATATCTAAGGCGTTTGGTGGCAGAGCAAGTGATAAGTTTATAGTGGGAAAAAGTGGATTTCTGAACTATCTTTTACCAGGGATGAAATATTGGTTTTCATATTGATAACTTGCTATTTCCATTGGGAGTCAAATTAAATATACCAGTATTTACTAAGTGGAAGCCGCAGCTTAGTGCAGAAGATGTTACATGAAGTAGAAGAATTGATCGTGTTCGCATACGTGTAGAACGAGCCAATAGACGGTTAAAAGTATTCAAAATTGTAAGCGGCATTGTGCCAGTTTCATCCCTGATATTATTTGATGAGATTTTACTTGTATGTTCAGCTCTTGTAAATTTAAGGGCAGACCTTTTCAGAGACACTAACGTTGATGAAACATAATAATACATTAAGTTACATTTATATAAGGCAAATACCCCATACATGTATATTAAATTGTTCATTCTTGAGTTATAAAATAGCTTTGCATGATACTTGTAAATGATAAAAGCTGAAAAATAGCTAAATGAAGCTTTTGTATTGACCGTATCTAATGTACATGTAAATATGATGTATGGACATATGTAGTGTACTTATATATGTGACGTACGTTCATATTATACATGTACTATACCAACAACCACATTTACATTAGGGACGTGCAACACTGAATAATGTATTGTTGGTCTGCAATGTTATATAAACATAGCACATTTAAGTACTAGAATAGATATATGCAAGAACAACAAGTTAGAAATGCATGTAATTATTATTTACTTGGAATTATTATTGCTTATATATTAGCTGCACTCACATATATTACATATTATTTATTAGTGCATAAATATGGTAAATACCTTGTTCAGAATTAGTCGGTCAATATCCAGTTCATAAACAATTATAGGCATCATTTTTTAACATAAAATATTTTAATCTTTCAACCAGTTTAATTACATAATCCTTATTATAATTTACATCTACAATTATATTGTCATCTGCACTCTTCCACACTAATACTTCGCACTTTTTTAACCCACTGCAAAACATAGTTAGCTGAACCTGCATATAAAAACCCGTTTCCTTTCTCTTTTAATGTAAATTTACCTTTTTCATTTTTTACCACCTTATATTTTCCATTTGCAATGAATTCGTTCAAGTTTGACCATTTTTTAGGATATTTACATTTTATTTCAAGTAAAGTTTCACTATTAATTAGCCCATAAAGACCGGCAGAGAGCCAATTTTCTTGTGTTGAAACATACATTCCCTTCTGAATATCAAACCATATTGACCTTAGATAATCTTTCGCAAACCGTTCTTATTCAAGTCCATATCCTAAACATTTTGGGTATAAATGTTCACGAACAAAGTTTGTTGAGTCGGTTGTTTCCTTAACCGAAACTTGGACGGCTGAACTGGCTGTAATTCTTATTTTCCGTGCATCCTTCCATAAAATGCTTGCGCTCTGATCATTTGTATCTTGCTGTAATTTGTCAATTTTAGATTCATCAAAAACGATTTTTTTTTCAATTAACAGCACTTCAAACAAGACAATTAAGAATTAAGCTCACCGTGGGGTTTTTGAACTATCTGATACATAAATGGTGGACAAGTAAAAATTGTATGCAGAGTTGTTCCTTTGATATTGAACAGGACCAATAATGGCGAATTTTTAATGCTTTCTTTGGGTTCTGCATCCGATAAGTATTGTGGTGTGTCACGCATACCAAGTATGTTGATTGACTGATTATCATCCAATAAGTCTCCTCCAATATTAGGTTTCTTGAACTGTATTGATGAGAGGGGCTTTGGTTCTATATTTCTTTTTGTGCCTCTATTCCATGCTGCAGTTTCATTGTGCATGCAATTCCAGTGTAGTTATTTCTGACAGCATGCTCAATCTTCCACAAAAGTGCACCTACATGACTGCATGAATGCCCCTGTCAAGCCATACACGAACACCACATCTTCACAACAGTTCCGTCCCGGAAGGAAAGAGCATATACTTCATTTATTTTAGTAACGTTATTCGACGATCGAACTTCTGTTTTCAACATGATGTCAGAGTTTTCATAACAATATAACAGTATCTGACCAACATTCCCACTTTGGAAAAAGTTGAAACTCTTTAGACTTTTAACGTTTTTCATTTCCTGACCCTCGACTGCTTTAGACGAAATCAAATAGTTATAAATATCTCCATACATAACATTAGGCCAGCTTCTCATATCGTCCATCCATGCTGTGATTTTTTCTATTCCTACAGGTTTTGACTTATTCCCAGCAGAATCTATTTGTGATTAAAATATTAATGTCGATGTACGAGTTGATGTGTATTGTTGACATTTATTTCACCCATATAATGGCGGAGGAAACATTAACGTCGCTCTAGCGGCAGCATATAGAACTAAGGGGGATAATTGGAAAAAAGCGTCTATGGGTACTCCGTTAAGGAAGAGTTTTGGTGGGGGTGGGGGTGTCGGCCTCTTGTGTGGAATACTACTCCTGTTCTTTTTGTGGTGCTAATTCAAAGCCCCATTTTCGGCTCATTTCCCTCTCATTTAGTCCTGTTTGGATTTTTTATATATATTTTATTATTGCTTGGCTTGCGGAGTTCCCAGCTTTCCATATTCCGCTGTCGTCAGCGAATTGTGACAGATTGAGTTCGGGTTCAACATATTTTTCTAAATCGTTGATCATGATGTTAAATAGTGTCGGGCTGATGACACTTTCTTGAGGCGTACCATTGTCAAGTAGGTATTGTTCGGAGTATTCTTTTCCGATTCGGACTTGGATCTTCCTATTAGCTAGGAAATTCGCTATCCATTTGTGCATATTCCTCGTTATTCCGTAGAGTTTGAGCTTATAGATCAGCCCTTTTGTCGACATCAGGTCATGTGCTTTCTCCAAGTCTAGAAAAATGGCTGTGATATATCTCGATTGTTTCTTTTGTGATCGAAACTAGTTTAATGGAGGATTCCAGTCTAATTAGCTGATCGATTGTGTTACGGTTGTTACGGAATCCACTCTGCGTATTAAATATTAGGCCCCGGCTTTCCCAAAAATATATGAGTCGATTATTTATGATTGTTTCCATGATTTTACATATATTGTCGGTATGTGAGATAGGCCTATATGATTTTACGTCGTCGGTTGGTTTCCCGGTTTGGGGATTGGGATAACTACTGTTTTTTCTCATCTTTTAGGGATTTTGCCTGTGTCCCAGATTTTGTTAATTAGGTCAAGTATTACTGTTATGAGGTTGTTGATTTTTGTATATTTCATATCTTCTCCGGGGGATTGTGGGTTTTTTGCCGTTTAGGGCTTTGGTCAATTCGACTTTCACAAATGCTGCGTTCAAGAGGCCGTTATTGTCTCCATCCTCGTTGGTACTAATGTTATGGAGTTCTTTAAATTCTTTTTTATTTGTTTAATATTGTCATTAACGTTAGCATCTCTACTCCTGCTGGAAAAAATGGTGCAAATACCTCTGCTTTTTAGTTTTGCTGCTATTTCCAGGTATGTTGGAAGTAGTCGACTTGCCTTTGCCTATCTTTTTTTTAATCTGTTGCTATACTTCATTGGGTTTAGTGTTAAAATCTAATTTTGAGCAGTAGTCTCTCCAGGATTTTTGTTTTGCTTCCAGTGTGAGGGTTTCAGCTGCTTTTTCTTTTTCTTTGTAATTTGTAAAGTCCATGGCGGCTTTTGTTCTTTGGAATCAATGTAGAATCTTTTTTCCTCTTCTCTCTCTCTCTAATGGCTGCTTGACAGTCTTTATTCCACCATGGAATGATTTGTTTGTTTACTGAGCCTTTCTGTTTTGGCATTGAGGCTTCTGCTATTATTAGGAGTGTTTCAATTATATTATCATTAAATGTGTCAATATCCTGGTCGTATATCCCTTTGACGTTGATTGTTTCACCTAGCTGTTTAAACCTCTTCCAGATGGCCTGTTCATATTTCCACGTTGGCAGGGGTGACGTGTCGATTTGGGGAGCTTTGATTTTTATTTCTATGTTTATGGAAAAGTGGTCGCTCCCGAGGGTGTCCCTATTGTCGACTTGCCATTCAGCTACGTTTTTTTTGTTGCTTCCCCATAGTTCATTGTGGTCCCAGCATATCACTACCCATTCACCAAAGTCCTTTGTTATTTTATTAACATCTTTCAAGGTAGGGTTGTGTTTTTCGCAGGTTTCGCATAGGTTGACGATAACTACATGGTGGTTCTGTACAAGGGTTTTTATCGCATGTATTTCCAGATCACAGGGTGGTCTTATTTTTGGCATGAAATATCTTTCTGTTATTACATGTATATTGTTTTTTTTTTACAGATATCGCATTATAATGATCCTTACTTGGGATAGATATTCATCTAAGAGTAGAGCTAGAAAAAGCACACCAAGCAATACACTGTAGAGTGATTTTGGATTGCTTGTACCATTAGCTCTGTAAAAATATACATTTCTTAAAAAAGATAAATACACTAACATTCATAACTGTCATCCTTAAATGCTAGAATTTTAACTGATTCTTCCTACCAAAAGGTGGAAGCTGTCCTTGTAGGTCGAACAGTAATAAGACTAATAAATAATAATATCCTTTATTTATCCAGGGTGACATTATTATCTAGCAGTTAGTTTACATTATGGCCATGTAATTAAAATAAATTGTACATGAATTTAATAAAAATCTACAAGGTTAACATCTACTGCATACAATAATACAAATATAACATAAGTTAATACAAATTGCACAAGTTTAACATACTGTCATTGCAAAGATATATTACAGCTATCACTGACACATGCTATGAGGTAATGACATCAGGATTTCTCATTAAAATGTTTGCAGGGCATATTTTTTTTAAAATCAGAAAGACTAGGTGCTTGTTTAGTATCATGTTACACAACGTTTCATAAAACTGTACCAGCGTAGCAAAATATTTCTTAAAAAATAATATATATATATATATATATATATATATATATATATATATATATATATATATATATATATATATATATATATATATATATAAACCATTGTTTTCATACGACCGTGTAATCCTTGTGCTAATGTTCGTTACAAACATAAAAAACACGTTATTTTGCTCTGGCACTACATTATTTAAAACCTTGAAAGTAAGAACAGCTTTTCTAAAAATAATATAATCCTTAATTGGCATACAGCTAAGAGTGTTGAAATATGATGTAGATGTTAATATATCATTGATTTTGAAAATCACCCTGGCTGCTTTTTTTGTTAGCCGTGTAGACTCAGCCTGTAAGAAGAATTACAGGGTCTCACTACACAGTGCAGGAGTAAATAAAATGTGGCAAACAAACTGCATTGCACACATTTAAGACCAACTGATCCGACACAAATCCTCTAATCTTTTATCATAATTCCTATTTTGTTAGATACTTTTATGAAGAGTGATTAACAGTGGTTGGATTAGCAAAAACAGAATTAATAAGGATACCTAAAAGTTTCAGTTTTTGTACCATTGACTTATTAGAATTGGCTTCGTTTGGCTGCCGGTTGTACTGAGCAGATAAATATTAACTGGGTTTTCTGTAAATTTAAGCCAAGTTTGTTGTCATATATCCATTTCATAGCACATGGTAAATCTTAATTTAGTTTTCTCTTAACGATGCTTACATCTTTATCACTAATATATTGTAAAAATATCATTTACATACGAAGACACTGAAGAATGTTTCAAACACTTTGGAAAATAATTTATATTTAAAATGGAAAAGAGAGGGACTAAAATTGATCCATGTAGTGCCACAATGGAAAAGTGAAACATTAGCTGGATAAATAGAAATGTGGAAGTTAAGTCCAGTTGTTCCACCCAAAAAATAAATCTAGCCGTCGTTCTTTATTGAGTCTGTAGCCTTGCAATTCCTCTCTCCCTCTCTCTACCTCCGTCCCCCCCTCTCTCTCTCTCTCTCTCTCTCTCTCTCTCTCTCTCTCACGCACACATTTGCAAATATATTCTATTAATTAGAAATGCATTTCATTAATCGTTCTAACTTTTATGCGGCCACGCGAGTTAACATTTTATCAAATCACGCGTGCTTAATTTATTTGCCAATTTTTTTGAAAAAATTAGCTTATTGAAAGGAAACATTCGTTATTGATTACGTTATTGACCGTAATCATGAACACCACCTTCTCTTGCTTTACACAGGTTTGTTATTAGCTTCTGTCAACCCTAATTGATGTTTTCACACTGAGTTTGCACATCGCTTCGTGCATTGATGAGGTCCATATAAAATTGCAAGTTTATATTGTGCTTACTATAGTTTAAAGCAATTAAAAATTTAATTACCAGAATATAACAAATTTGTCCCTGTAAGATAGTCAGTTTGAGGATCTTCGCATGTGTCCAATTTACGACAGCTGCACAATTTCACTGAAGTATCCATTACAAATATAAGTACAACACATTTATTTAGTACTTCAGGCTATTGGCCCATAATGCAAATAAAACCGCATACGATAACTTTGAGACAGAGTGCGCATACACAACCGTGAATATGAACTGCATATACCGTATATACTCGTGTATAATTCGATACCAACTGCAAACTGCATAGACCCAGATCTGTCGTCGCATAATGCGCCGGCAAATCTGGGTCTATGCAGGTTGTAAGGACTAATCAGCTAATCAGTAGAACAAACAACATAGACCCTGATCTGCCGGCGCATCATGCGACGGCAGATCAGGGTCTATGTTGTTTGCATTTGGACCCATATTATACGCGAGTAAAGACGGTATCTATTAGATCATTGAACACATCGTACAAAGTTTCTTCTTGTGAAGGTATAATGCCGAAAAATAGCTAGACTGGTCAAGGTACAAGAATTAACGTAGGATATAAGATTACAAAAATGTATGAATGAAGCCATTCATTACTTAAATACTTTTCTCAAAGATCCTCATGTGTAATTATATACTAAACGAAACCATACGATGTTCGTCCTCTTCAAAACTTAAACCACTGTTTTCATAATATCGGCAAATTCTATCAGATATATCCAAACCATGATGTTGGTCTGTCTCAATGGTTAAATTATAACTGGAACATCGAAATCTAAGAATTTCATTTCTATATTGCAATGCAAGTCCTGTATATAAAACTTTTTAGGATTTAACATTTTTTTTCAATATCTGTAGCTTCCTCTCGTTAAACTCATAACTGCACTATGCCATTTTTGCATCATAAAATCTTTAAACTTTAACTCTTTGTTGAAATACCTTAATGAAAAAATTTAAATCTCTAACACTTTGCTTAATCCATACAAAACTAAGCCCATATGAATAAGTGTTGCCCATTTGATACATTTTTCTTCACCAAGACGCTTTAACATAGCAATTATAAGAAAACCTGCTTTGATCCATGCTAATTATGCTAGGAAAAATTTAATACATCGTGTATACTAGATAACACATATTGGGTATCTACCACATTCTTCAACTGCATATGCATTATTCATAGAGGATGAGAGATTCAAGTATCGTTTGCAGAACTTCAGTGTATGTTTAGCTGTACCCATATATTTATGCAAAAGAAATACATCAAATTTACTGACGTCTAAAATGCTAATTTTCACTCTTTCTTGAAATTCCGACATTTCTGAAAACAAATATTTGTTGTTTTATCTAAATTTTTGTTCATACCTGAATTTTGACAAAATTCATCTAAAATGTATATTTGTTTTTCTGCGATGAAATTACTATCTCACCGCAATTCACAAATTACATCGGTATACAAAGCAACAAATATACCCTATATTTTCACTTATAATGACAGCATGAGTACAGTTTACACTTATAAAGACAGCATAAATACATTTTACACTTATAAAGACAGCATGAGTATAGTTTACACTTATAAAGACAGCATGAGTATAGTTTACACTTATAAATACAGCATGTATATAGTTTACACTTATAAAGGCAGCATGAGTATAGTTTACACTTGTAAAGACAGCATGAGTATAGTTTACACTTATAAAGACAGCATGAGTATAGTTTACACTTATAAAGACAGCATGAGTATAGTTTACACTTATAAAGACAGCATGAGTATAGTTTACACTTATAAAGACAGCATGTATATAGTTTACACTTATAAAGACAGCATGTGTATAGTTTACACTTATAAAGACAGCATGAGTATAGTTTACACTTATAAAGACAGCATGTGTATAGTTTACACTTATAAAGACAGCATGTGTATAGTTTACACTTATAAAGACAGCATGTGTATAGTTTACACTTATAAAGACAGCATGTGTATAGTTTACACTTATAAAGACAGCATGTGTATAGTTTACACTTATAAAGACAGCATGTGTATAGTTTACACTTATAAAGACAGCATGAGTATAGTTTACCCTTATAAAGACAGCATGTGTATAGTTTACACTTATAAAGACCGCATGAGTACAGGTTACACTTATAAAGAAAGCATGAGTACAGTTTACATTTATAAAGACAGCATTAGTACAGCATCGAACAAGCTAGACAAGAAAAATAATCCATTCAACCTTTTACAGTTTTAATACACGATTTCAAAATAGCATGCTTTGATTTAAGTATAATCAGGAATTTACTCTGAATATCTTTTCCTGATAATGAGACCCAAAGTTTTGTATGAGACATGGTATCAAAAGCTTGAAAGTACAAATTGTATCAATTTCGTATACGTCACATCAATAGTTTCGTCATGGTGGTGAAGCGCAACGGTAACATAAATATAATTATTGTTGCAATATGACTTTACTTAAGAGTCAAACAATGACATAATTATTCAATTACTGAATGAAGATGAACACGTTATCATGATGTTCTGTATCAAAGGCAGGCAAGTTAACGAATGCATGATAAACCACAGTATTTTATCAAAATAAAAGACTGCCTTTTATTAGTGAAAAACCTGTTTGACATTTATCGTTAGATAATGAAAGTGTAAGTAGTGAAAAACCCACTTATCAAATATGAATGTGTTTGAAGTTTTTATTGAAAACACCAATTCTAAAAGGGATAAAAATAGAGTGGATTGCTGAACACCGATTCAGCAATTACTTTTAGGACTGATAGTGACAGGCCAGGGTGTCAGTTTCTAAACTTAACTCTGTGTGATCGTCCTTTTCTTTAGGCATACATTTTTCAGAGCCTGATACAAAAAAGAACAGAGTCCTATGAAATTCCGTATAATGTTATATTGACTTCTTCAAGCGTAAAAGAAGAGCCTTACACAAGCGATCATTCTCTAGACCAGTGGTTCCCAAACTTTTTTGATCGCGACCCTAAATACCATCTTTTGCCACCCAAAATGCAGTACCAGTATCGCGAACCTCATTGGGTCGCTACCCGGGGTTTGGGAACCACTGCTCTAGACCAATCTAGACCAATTCATTTATACGAAACTCCCTCCCCCCCCCTCTCTCTCTCTCTCTCTCTCTCTCTCTCTCTCTCTCTCTCTCTCTCTCTCTCTCTCTCATAGTCACATCTCTTTACACTTTATAAAGTCTTTCTCAGTCATCTTGCACTAAACAAAAAGTCAAGCCGATGATGAATGAATAGTGTGCAGTCCCGCTTGGATCAGTACTGGCGTTCACACAACAGCATTAAAACCAGAAACCACGACTTGATTGGAATTTTAAAAGAGATGTCTTTGCTCATCTATGGCAACGAAGAATCCTTCGAGTATTAGCCAAAACCCCTTATTACACATTCCAGCACTGGTAAAGGCTGTTTTACTCTCATTATGTTTAGGGTTTTTGTGCGAAACCCCACCTGAGATAAAATAACTTGGAACAGATGCGTACATTGGGAAATTAGTTGGTTTATTCAATAATGTACTGTGCTATGGTTCTGGAATTGATAATGCAATAATATTTGTTTACAAGTGTTACTTACAATAATTAGATACTTGTACAGTTGATTTATAACATTTGTACCCATCTTACATGAAATTGTTTGACTCGAAAACGATTGATTTAGGATGAACACACACACACACACACACACACATTGCTGCCATACAGTTAAAATGGATGAGGATTTTTTTTCTGTAGAAAGAAAACGAGACAACATGAATACACGATACAAAATATTAAAAGATATACGGCTAATAAATAGAATAATTACGGCATTTTCACTTGCATAAAATGCACAATTATCAACTTTATTAAAAGAAATAATTTAGTTTAATCTAGGATTGTTTTATTCTATTTTAACCTAAACCATTTATAAACTTTAATACATCCACTTTTTCATTGATTCAAGGTATGACATAAAGTCAACATAATATACAGACTTTCAATCTACTTTGGCTTATATAGTTAGGACAGTCCATTTAACAAATTGCGTGAGTGAATCTATATCCAAATACATGTACATGGCTATACAAGTCATATTTACGAATGAGTACACTCAGACATTAAAGGTAAATCAACACATTTTATCCTACAGGCTATTTCGCAAATTTCTGGCCAGCAGAATAAAAACCATATACCTACTATACATATATGTTGCCTTATTATGTAAGATATGGATCATTTATTTCGATCACACTTGAGGGACATTTTATGTATTATGTCATATACATGCAACGTATGTCATTTATTTCGAGCACACTTGAGGGACATTTTATATATTATGTCATATACATGCAACGTATGCCATTTATTTAGAAAAAAACAGACTAAACGGTAATATAATTATTTTTTTCACTTGATATTTTTCTATTTTATTAATGGCTAATAACTGGAAATTATCTTTGGGTCTAGATCAGTGGTTCCCAAGCGTTTTTGATCGCGACCCTCAATACCATCTTTTGCGACCCAAAATGCAGTACCAGTATAGGGTCGCGATGGTCCTCGCGACCCTCATTTGGGTCGCGACCCGGGGTTTGGGAATCACCGGTCTATATAATACAGAAGCAATGGTCGACTGTTGAAACCATAATTTTACGCAACAATAACGTTTTTTAATTCTCTAATATTACAATTTAGACAACGTTTAAATGTTTGCTTGTCCCCATGTTATAAATTGTAGGCATTCTACATTTTTAAAGGATGCCGACTTAAATTCAATGAGTCAAGACCAAGTAATTCTTATTTTCTGTAAATCCATTTTAATACTTATGCTACATTTTATTTGTATTTCTAGGTTATATGGAGGAAACAGCCTTATCAGATACCTATTACGGTAGGAAAAGAGTTATTTATCAAGAAGCTTGAAAGATTCAAACTAGACCATGTTCCCTATAAGGACGAATGGAATCTTCTTATAGAAGATGTCCAGCAATATGATTCAGGCACGTATGAATGCCAAGTTAGCGCGAAGGAGGGAGCATATAGACAGAACATAACTTTGCACGTAATAGGTGGGTACAAACACGCTTTTAGATTCCATTGCATCTATTGTCCGCGTTGCATGTGTCCCCGAGAATGTCAGTCGATAAAATGAGAAGAACGTAAGATTCAAAGCTTTATTGTAAATTAAAACGTCGTTTTTTCTCCTTCTTTGTCAATCGGAAGTTCATCTATGGGTTGCTACAATCGTCTTTATATGCTACGAAAATGACACAATATTTATTGTATTCCTTTCAACCTGCAGTTTCTAATTGGTACTTTTTGAAGGAATTGGACATATATATTCTTTGATTTTCAATAATAACAAATAACTAATAACAAATTCATTTTGTATTTTATCTTATCAAATCAAAAAGAAATTAAATCACAGTATCTATTAGTAATACTCTTATTTAATTTCATCACTAGAAAGGTACAACGTTAGAACCCTGTAGAGGCGTTGACTGCGTCGCAATTTATGACTTATCTTTAAATTTAGCGTCGATATGGTTAATGTGGTATTATTTGCAGTTTTCATTCTTTTCGCAACCGTTGCTTCTTTTCTTTGAAAATTTTTAGGTTGAGCACGTACTAAGTATATAAGAAATTTCAGCCAGAAAAAAATTAATGAATAGGGTGACTTATGCGTCCATTTTTGTTAGTATTAATTGCATTCATCCCTTAATTACATGCAAATTGAAGAGAAAAGAAAAAAAAGAAGTTAGAGGTCGACCAGAATGACCTGTCCAGTTTAGCTCTGCATTGGCATATTCGTAATGAACCTAGTCCACTCCACTAAAATATATTGCAGTGTCAAGAAAAAACGTATATAGTACGACAGAATTATCTCGCTCACGTATATATATATATATATATATATATATATATAATATATATGCTGTGTACATGTACACCACTACACCTATTTATTTTATGGGCCATTAGCCATAATAGCTGAAAGATCAAACGGACAGACCATGCTGGTCAAGCTATCAGGCAATATTCACCGAAGATAAGGATAACGTTGCCGGTACAAGAACTACACCTGCAATACTGTTTATTTTACGCGCGGATTACGCTCTAACCCCCGCCCCCCCCCCCCCAATTCTCATCACAGGAAAGTGTTGCATTTTTTCATCATTTGGCTTCATACTTTCTAAACACCACAGATACCCTGGTCTCCATTATATGTTATAAATATGTTTTCAAAATTACTTCCATGATTTGAAGTGGATTATAAAAAAATCAAGATAAATACCATATTGCAATTTTGTACAAATATAATGCAAGATAAGTGGGAATAATGTGCATGGTAAAGGCTGGTGAATGAATGAACTATATAAGGAATTCACTACTGATTAAGCTTATGTCAGTGTCGCCGTTACTCATGACTACATTGTTCGGATTCTCTTGGTTATTCGCACATTCGCGTTTCAGATGTACACGATTAGAATCCATTTGTTTAAAATCGACTGGTTTCTTGGTGTTAGTTTATGTAAGTATCGCTGGTTGTTGTTAGTGCAATATTAGGACACCAGTCATTGTTTTGCGATTTTTTTTCTTTTTTTTGGGGGGGGGGAGGGGGGCTAGTGATTCGGGACACAGTTTCTTTCTTTCCTCTTTTTACGAAGCTAACTTATAATGAAATTTCCATACAGCTTGGCTACAAGTAAGTCTCTCAGTAAGTTTTATTTTGGTATACCTTCTGTTGGAAAGTATTTTTGTCACCTTTTAGTCACTCGTCTGTGAAAGAGTCCCTTGAATTTTTGCCGATTGCCGCGATTAATTCGAAAGCACTTTCGTTGATATTCAAAGAAATTATACCATTGGAACACAGTAAAGTGTTAACATATTTCCACGATAGTTCCTTGCTCTCGTCCCCTACATGATGACGTCGAACGTCTGGCTGAAGAAAAACTAAATGTGGGTGCTAGGACTATATCGAGCATAAACTAATTGCTTTCCATTAAATCCCGAAAATGAAATTTATCTTTTACTCTGACCTTTAACTTTGAAAACTAGATGTATAATATCACACGCATATGTGTTCCAAGTGACACGATCTCAAATATTTTATTCGACGAACAATATAGAATACTATGATATATGTTTGTTGATTACTGGCTTTATAATGCGTAAGCTGAACTAAGTTTTAATGCTTTTCCTTCTAAATTCCTTTCTTGTTTCAGATACAAATTTACCTTCACGAGATAGGAAAGAAAGTAAGTATTTTTTCATTTGTTCGTGAAATGCTCCACATCAACAGATTCAATGCACGAACATTTTAATCAGTCAGTCACACATCTTTGACATTAATACTGTAGCAGCAATTAAATGAAAGTGATGAATGTTCGTAAATAAAGACCAATGTTTTAGAGATAAGGCATGCTTCTACACATGGCTTCCAATCAATTTTTCTTTTATTGAATAAAGTTTTACTTTCATCGACTTTGCATGTTTGTAGTTCAGACAACGCACACAACTCCAGCACATTCTGAGATAAAAAGAAACACGCTTTGTATAAGCAGCTTACGTATAGTCCAAGGATTGGAATGAAAATAAAAGAGGTACTTGAAAGATCCGATATTCATTTACAGAACAGAAATATGTGTAGAATCAGTTCTTTTAAAAGCATATGCGTTTTCTTTTTTTTGTCTCGTCCAAATAGTATATATCTCTCATAGCATACTATATCCAACGGTTATGTTCCCCATCCTCTGTATTCTATTATTTAATTTTCCTTTTTCACAGATAAATTACCCGGAAATAATATCGTATCGGATGCCTCCACTGTAAACGAAGGTATAATGTTTATCTCTGCACGCTGATGCTTCTCTAACATATTCCAGTTTACCTAACCTGTTCTTACATTGGACTGTCCTAATAATATTATCAGTAAATAATTTTTCTTATTCGAAGGCGATATCACGCCTGTAGACAGTTACATGGAAGAATCACAACAATATTTTGCAAAGCCTTTACCCAGGTGCATCTGCATCTGTAAATGGTAGATGGTCATTTGCATATCCGTACCCATCCTCTAAACAACTTAAATCGGACATGATATCTTAATGTCTTTAATATTGCCTTTTAACGATGTCATATGTTTCCCCATAGAACTTTCATTATTTTCGCAATTTAAATGTTATGCATATAAATTTTACTTTCAAACAGAATAGCTAAGCAAACGTTTGGCATATCTATCATCTTTATAATGTTTTGTCACCACTTGTAAATGTCCTTGTTCTTGTTTTGGCTATTCTTTCGCATGCCTACCTTAGCTTACATACAACCAATGTATGAATCTCACTAGGTCGCTACCGTTAAATTGTTGTCTGAAATGCATTTCTGTTTTACAATTTTGCCGGGTTTTTTTATAAACTGTTCCTAACCTTTGTCTTTCTTTAAATAACAAAATGGGTTGGAAAGCTTGATACATACAAATTTTTGCTCATGCTTTTCATAAGTTTGAAATAAATTTAAATGATCTAATGGGTGTATTTAATATACATTCAAAAATATATTTGATTGTTGAAACACTTTTGTCTTGATCACGTAGTAGGTGATATATCTGCCTTTTGTCAGCCTAGTATAATTTTTGCTATTCAAGGCATGATATCTTTGGGGCATAGCGTGTTATCTCTGCTGTGGCTCCGACTCGAAGGATTCGTCTTAAACATAGATGATTATCATGCACAAGGACAAGAAGAGCCACTGTTCTCCAATGTACCTATCTAGCTTCCTGATTAATATTTTGTATCGGCATATGTATTTCGTAGTAGGACAAAGTGTTGCAGCAATGTGCAGAAAGCAATGAACTGCTTTTGTTCTGGATGAAGTTGAGGAAAAATATTGCGTTTTTGTTTCTTTTTAAGCTCAGTTTGATATTGTCAGCGCACAAGAAATATGATTTAAAACATTTGCAAAGCCATTCTATCAAAACTATAAGTGTATTTTCTTTAACAACGGAATGGTATCATACTTTACCTCTCCAGATGACGTATGTATACTAACGATATTTCGGTTCCCTGTCTCAGAAAGTTTGCTTATAAATAGTACAGCCTTAAGAAATAAAGAACAAGTCTATAAACTCTCATAGTACACTCACATATTTAACTACAGACAATAATGATGAGTGAGTTTCATTGCTTTCCATTAGAGGCACGCATATGTAGGGACAATTTAGATTCGAGATTTTATTTGTGTTAGATACTTTGCATGATTTATTTTAGTAAATGTTTAGTATTATGCTTATTCATTAGGTATTAGAACTTGCTGAGTTTCTTAGAGTTATTAATAGCATTTGTATTGTTGCTCTTTTTGTCTTTGATGGTTTCGTTCTTACTTCATGAATCACCTGCCAAACGCAATCAGTATCTTTTAAGATGAACGAGATATTCAATAAATGTTCTAAAAATTGAAATTATCATCTCAACAATCTTAACCAACCTTGTCCCTAACTTGTCGGCCTTCATCTTTCTCTAAAACATTTAAAATGTATTGCTTTCAGTGTTTATTTAGAAAATGTTCTATGCCCAGAAAGCATTTAAATGTTTCCAATTTAGAACTGATCTTAAGTTGGTATATGTTCCTTGCATGAGAGAAAGGTCTTTTTCAGCAATGGGGGTCTGAAGAAAACAAAATCAGTGTGTTATTGTTATTACGTCATGAATAATATCGTTGTGAATATATTTACTTTAGATTCATTTTTCATGGCGATATTTAACTATGAATCCTAAGAGGGTCGAATATCATGCTTGATTTGTTTAGTGACAACGAACTGGTCAATGCCGACAAATCCATATACAATATTAATGTTTACTTCAATGAATGTCGCTACATATTTATTTTGCCTTCTCGTGATGCAAAGTATATTTCCATCTTTCGAATTAGCATAAAGACTAATCAAATTAAGAACATACTTAAACTGCATCTAGCTGTGGTGTCTCTTAACTGTGTCCAAGAGAAATACATTAACTCCACGATCACATTGCACATCGCATAAGGTATCACTACACTTACTACACAAATCAGCTCTATTGTATAATATTATAGTCACTAAGAAACTAAATATTATTTTCTCTGATTTTTCCTATAGAATTTCTTACAAGTGAAAAATGTTACTAGCATCAAATTGAAAGCAGCATTAAAGTCTTAACAGGAAATAAAATGTTTATTGAGTTCAGCCTCTTGGCTTTTGTGTTGGATGCAAAAAAAAGCGTGTTTCGGCCGGTTCCGGAAAAGTGTCGCTAAAATGCAGCTATTTTAGAAAATGCAACATAACTTATGCCGATGTGTTTGTATGTTGTGTCTATGCTAGTGACTAACATAAGTAAGATACTTTTTGTGCATCTGAACTTAAAACTAATGCACTGAATTTCATTAAAAGAAGGTAGAAAAGTGAAGACGGTCTATAAGGAACTTAATTAGTGATCTAATACTAATACTTACAAAGTGTCAGAACGTGCTGTACAGTGGAGGTTAAATAAATTTTTTTACAAATTAATCTGACCCTTTGAACAACCAAGCATTTGATTTCATATTTAGGACACCAGCGAAGAGCATATAGATTTGTAGACATCAAGAAATCAGTTTTTTGTACATTAAAGAAAAGCATTTTGTCTGTCTGGAAAACAAACTATTCATCTATATTTATAATGCGAGACTATACAGCTATAATTCAGAGAAAGAAAACTATTTTATCGCACTTTCAAATGCAGTCTGTCTTCCTACATGTTCATTTCTCGTATGGAACCGATCTCATTCCACTGGAGATATCCAGCTGATTTCATTGAGATTTTAAGCTATACAGTGTGATTTCGATGTCTTCTATATCTCTTCATGTCAAGCAAATAATGTCTTATCATTTATATGTCTTCAGATATAAAAGTCTCAGGGACTCAGTTTGTCGAGAAGGGAGAACACATATATTTGGAATGCAATGCCACAAGTTCGGCAAATCCACCACAGTCTATAGACTGGTTTAAGGACGGTTCTGCCGTACAATCCAATGTCAAACAGGGAATCTACATAAGAGAGCAGATTTCTCTCTCCACTAAAACAATAATCAGCGCACTCGAAATTCAGCGGGCGCGGATGAGTGACACGGGTGTATACGTCTGCAGGGTTTCTGATACACTTGCCACAAGGATAAAAGTGGATGTATTAAATGGTAAATTATTGATACAAATTAACTTTTCTGTCATGGTAATTTAAATTATATACCTCCTAAAAGGGATATACTTGAAGTGTCGCGCAAAAAAGATAGTTGTATAACTGTTGTATTGACTAGAAATAAGTCTACTGATCACATAAATATGTGCCAGACAAAAGACAGTACCTGCGAGCGTCAGGTTACATTTGATATATTCTCTCTCTCTCTCTCTCTCTCTCTCTCTCTCTCTCTCTCTCTCTCTCTCTCTCTCTCTCTCTCTCTCATTTATGAGCTAATGAGGATATATGCACGAATGTCCAGAAACAAAGAATGCTTGAGGACATACAAATATTTCTTAATTCACATGCACGTACATACGTGCGTATGTATGTATGTATGTATGTATGTATGTATGTATGTATGTATGTATGTATGTATGTATGTATGTATGTATGTATGTATGTATGTATGTATGTATGTATGTATGTATTTGTGGATGGGCACATGAAGAACTGAATGTATGGAAAGATGGATCAGTAAATACATTGTATGTATTATGGGTAAAACATATAAAGAGAGAGGGAGAGAAATAGATAGATATAGATGTAAATATTTCTAAATTCTTCATTACACCTTTAGTTAGAAAAAGCTCTTAATATATGTTTATTGTCTATTTTGCCTTGATCTTTAAACACTGAATATTCTCTATTTCAGCAGAGACATACAATGAAAAGCGAAGTAAGTAGCAGTTCTTTTTATTTTTTAATTTTTTAGACGAGATATTTCTTTTTCCTTTTCATGTCTTATATTTGTTAATAATAATGTTTTACTAAAGTTTTATACACAAAATAGTATGTATTTCGCATTGATTGTCTGGTGAATGTACTATTAATTGCATTCAGCATACATGCAAAGTCTTCATCATTGACGTATAATGTTGTTTTTTCAAGAGATTTAACGTAAAATTAGACCTTGTGTAGCTAAAAATGAAAGAGTTGGTTTTATCAACTCATTTTTAAATAATATTGGCATTTGGATTAATGAGACCTCTGACAAGCATTAATAATACCAAGATGACACCATCATTCCATGTACCAAAGAACGTATTAATCATTCACTAAATATAATTTTATTTTCTTGATTGGCTGTGGCATTGATTCAAATCATCCTTAGCAAATTTGTAATAATTGATGAAGTTATGTTTTGATAAAAATCTTTATTTGATATAGACAACATATATTTACGGTGTGTTTTACCGAAAAGTAAATGTTTTGCTGTCATTTACCTAATTGATCCAAGATATGTACATTAACTTATTATATGGTTTCTATTTAAAGGCAATCAGCATCAATATTTGAATATATACGATCCACCTTTATTTACAGATGCTCATTATGGTGAATCTGACAGTTCTGCGTCACCAGTGCGTGTGGTCAACAACATGGAATTTATTCTTTTGACATTATTCCTTTTTCTCCTTCTAAGGTGCATAACATCTGAAATGTTATACTCTTCAAAATATATGCCCACGGAGTTATAGTTTCAAAAGTGTTTATATAGGATACATCTCTCCTTTTCATCACATTCTCGAAGTCATTCTACGTGTATCATCTTACTTATTCATTACTGAGTAGTTTGAAAATTGTATTCAATGAGATGGCGTCAAACCATGACAGCAAACACACCTTTTAGGTATATATATATATATATATATATATATATATATATATATATATATATATATATATATATATATATATATATATATATATAATAGTTATTATTAGAAGTCATATAGAATTAATTAAAATTAGTGGGACAAAATTATGTTAGTGTGTCTAATTGCTTGATACTGTCAGATAGATATTGTGTATCATCTGTAGACTTAAAAGTCAGTAATGCTAACTAGATCCATTAACTTTTCAAAAAAAGAATCGAAATGTTGACCTTATTTCACATTTAGATGGCACATCATACACGTTTGGTGGGAAATTGCTGTTTCAAAATCGACGTTTAAAGTACTATTTAAATATACTAATATATCTGACAGTGTCGTCAATTATTTAATTTGAATTTTTAATTCCTTTGACATACCTGAATCAAGGAACTGGGTTGTATGAGAGAGTAAGACGTGTGTGCGTATTATAAATCAATACATGAAGTTCACTGCTGTAGCGTACTACAGGGGGGGGGGGGCGGACTGGTCGGTTGCCCCGGGCGCCAGAGGTCTTGGGGCGCCAAAACAGCTGATAAAAAATCGGGCCTCGTATTCTGGCTGTTTAGGCCATCATCGTCGCCCCGGGCGCCATTTACCCTTAGTACGCCACTGGGTCACTGTGTCTTTGATTCAAATGATTCAATCGGTACTATTTGGATTTAAGGCTAACAATACAATGCAATCCAGGGAAAGTAGTCTTCAAAGAGTTCATACTCAGACAATTATTATTATTCCGTCTGTACAGCTCTTCTTTATTGCAAAATTAGGGATGATAAATGTCGTTTTGAAAGAGGTTTATGCAAGATATTTTTTTTCAAATGTATGCCTGTACAAAAAGGTTTATAATAAATATAAAGGTGAATGTATTCGTTATTCAAGTGTTATACCGTAGAGTTGTGTTCTCCGTTCAGATGTCTTTTATAATAATGGATTTGAAAGATTTTTACGCGTTATGTCCAACTTATCGAGTTCTTGGTCTCAAACGCTGGTCGTTGTGTTGCAGCTTCTAATATTGGACCTTCTTTCAACTATTTACTTTTAATACATTCCTGATAATAAAATAACCATCGAAAACAGAGTAGCGGGTGGTGTGTAAATTAGACTTTGAGCTAAGAGAAATTATTATTTCTAAAATACTTATTGGTTAATCTATCGTTTGGGATTTTATTGTTAATATTTCTTTGTAACTATCCATGTATAGTTCTTCTACAGGAAGCGGCACAGATAGTTATGTCTCAGATTTGTACTATGTATAAACAATTTCCACTCGTACCTATTCTGAAGCTCATAGAATATACCATATTCTAATGGTACATGTATATTAGATTTTTCAACTGGTCCCATACGAAGATAACACAATAAACAGTCATATATGATCATATTATATTTGTATTTGATGAGAAAACCCGCCATCACATCCACATTTATTAGAAGAATTTTTACGGGATTTTATTTGGCCTCGCATTCTTACCTCCAACTGGTATTACAAGTTTAATTCCAATTCAGATCTATCACACCATTGCAAACTATTATATATGTAACATTGATATTTGACTTTTTTGTTTGATATATTACTTTGTATGCTAATTCATGCTTTTGCATGGTTGGTCCTTGAAATATACCTCGCCAAACTTCATATTATTGTTTGCCTAATAGTGATTTTCTTTTCTTTAAAATAGATTTAATCTATAGAACATAAGCTCATTTTATACATCGTTTATACATGTTTTCATCTATGAACTAGAAGGATTCCACTGAATTCGAACCGAAGGTAAGAAGTGCCAATCTGGTCGCTTTCATGTTTGCTATGACTTCAAGTGAAACTTTAGCACGCGTTGCAAAATTTAATGCTTCGTCTATGACATATCTCACATTGAAAAAAGAAGCAAGAAACAAAGAAACAAAAAATGTCGAAAAATGTTAGGAACAGTATTGTTAGCAATAAACTGACGCTGTTTACAAGGTCTGCTAATGGATTTGAGTTCGTTTTGGTTTGGTGTTTTACAGCACAGTAACGCAAGTAGGTTATTTTGTGTCGAGTCAATTGATCTAGAACACACCATGGTAGCTGATCCTAGTTGATTCGATGGTAGGATTTGAACCCGTACCTTTTTAGTCGCGATTCTGATACGCTAACCACTGAACCATGTCGGATCCTAATCTTGAGGTTGTAATGAAATGTTAAGTTGGAGTTACAGAAATATGACATCATTTGGTTCTGTTTATGAAGTAAATCCTCGTTTATATATATATATATATATATATATATATATATATATATATATATATATATATATATATATATATACAGATAGATAGATAGCGATGAAATCGCGAGAAGATGCTTGCGTATTGTACGTATTGGTCATCATAACCTAACGCAGAATTAAATTTGTGACATGTATTCTGAATTTTATTTGGTCAAAATATCCTTTTAATATCCGCCAAGAAAACTTGCTTGGATTTTTCTTTGTGTAAAAGGATCACTATTGTAAGAACCTGTGTTCACTGCGCGAATGATATTATTTATGCGGGTTTTTTCAAAGGATTGAAATCATACGGTTAGCAGATGTTATTCATAAAATTTGGCAAATAAACATTGATATTTGTAGCTGACAGAGAATAAATACCTTCTTATCACTCAGGTAAGTAATATACACTATTCCATTACTTTTGTTCCTTAATCGAGTCATCTCAAAATGTACACAATCTGTATACATTTCATGTCACAACAAAGGCACTCACTCCTGATGAAGAAGAATTAAATATGTTTTATCTTTGACAAATATTGATTTTTTATCTTTTGCATCTTTAGGCTACGTCTGTGTGAATGAATCTGGTAATGTAAGCGATGATTTTAAATTTGATCGTTTTCCACATCATTTCTATGGTTTTGGTTTCTTCAGGTTTTGTGATGATGATTGGATTCTTTCATACCATCATACCATCCTCTTTTAACTCGTTTACTCTAATCCCGATTTTCCTTGATTAGAGAAGAGCGTTATCCATTTCAGTCTAGTTCACATCTTCTCATTATCGACGTGAATAACGTATACATAACAAAACAATATATTCTACCGAATGTTTATAGTAATCCAGCATATCAAAGTTTAAGTTGCCTGGAGAAAAATATTTACACTGAAATAATGGCCGTTATTCAGTACTTTCTGAATTTAGCTAACGGCAATTTAACCTCCAAAAGTGTGGTCCTTTACTTTCTTGAAGTGCAAATCCAAAAGTGGTAAAATTATTTTATAAATAACAGCGAATGCCCTATGGCGTTTCTTTTGTTTTCACGAATAAAGCACTCCCTAATATGTAGTTGTACAATCTCTGAAAAAGTGGCCTTTACAAACTCTAATTGCCCTGTGAATGTAGATGATCTGTCATACAAGTTGATGACACGAGATGTCGACAGACCATATTAAATTGCAAGCAACAGAAAACGTTCCTAATTGCAAAGCTGATACAGGTATACGTTGAGCTGAGTCAGAGTCTTCTTAATATAATCTATGTTTGCTTCTTATCACATCATGATTGTATTATACTCACATCTTCAAAGAAAACATAAAACACTATAAAACTTTAACCATGGAACATTCAGAGAACCAAATTCTAAGATACCATTTGGGCTGCTGAATTTTCTTTAAAAACCATTATTGGATTTTCATCTCTAATCTACAACACCGATGACAAGCAAATTGTGGAGTTCCCGAACATTGTTATAATTGTAGCAAATGATTACAGAGTTGCATATTGGTTTACCAATAATATGCATCTTTAATATGACACCAGTGAAATTATATGTACAAGGGTTCCTCATGCTTTGCCGTTCAGTTCCGTCACTTTTGGAATGGACATAGCTTAACGACGGATCATATCCAAACCAATGTATTGAATTCTAACAAAATACTATGAATTAACTATTCTCCGCGGGGTACCAATTTGGTGGATTTCGTGTTTCTTACAAAACACGAATTTTAAGAAAGAACGAACAATTACTTATCTTGGAAAGCAAAAGGACCCACTCCGCAATGTACAAATTATTGTACCAAGGAAAATATAAATTCGCAAAACGGCGAAAATGTATACCTTAACAATAAATTAATTAACATTATTTCATTACAAACATGCATTTATTTTTGCTTTCAGTTAGTTAGTATATTTGGAGTGGCTCATAGTGAAATTTAAAGCAGTACGATGTGTATTTGCATCGGATTTGTCCATTAGGAAAAAAAAAGACATCGAGACATTTCAAGTAAATCTAATTTAAACTATACCCTACACATTACTGGATCAATCCCACTTAAATGTTTCACAAACGAATCACTGGCTCAGGCATGATTGTGACGATGAATGGAGATGATACAATGCTACAATTGTGGTATTGAAAAAAACACCACGTAACAGCGTTAAGTCCTTTCCCGATTATAACACTTTTCTCAGCTTGTATATTAGTATAGCTAGAATAATTTAAACTTTGTAATCAATAACATGTAAGCCAGTCTAAATGTTGATTTATTCTCGAATTATGTGGATAGGACATATTGTAACAGACACATTTACCGATCAATAATGGACGTAGCACTCTTTTGCGGTAATTTTTTAATGCCACAATTGTTATGTTTTATCAGCTCTATTTAATATACCAGTAATGACAAACTGAGTAATTGTGAAATACTCAAGACAGATTGATCCAGTCATTACTTACAGTACCTAGAATATTGGGAGAGGTGGAATTAGAATGTTTCGGAATTTTTCAATGTATTTTTATTTCGCATGAGCAAAGCCCATAAAAAAAGATCGTACTAATTTAAATTACACTAGGAACCAATTCTCCAATTTAGTGAATAATTTTGTAAAAGATACGTAAATGTTTGGGGAATTGACATATTGTACATTAGCATTAGAACCTTTCCCACACTATACGCACTCACGTTGCGAAGGTGCTATTGATAAAGTCAACAGCAAAATTTCACGTACGTGGTTGTGCCATTATGATATTAAAAGTAATAGCTAAAACCTCTTTTTTGAACAATTATATTATGTATTATTATTATTATTATTATTATTATTATTATTATTATTATTAATTTAAAGATACTTTAGTTAACGAGACCTGCTGGATTCACATTATCCATTTTAAATCAAATGCATGAGGTAAGAATACGTGTTTATAAAACGTTATGGTCTAAATGCCCTGAAAAGAAATATATGTAGAGAAAACCGTGTCTCAAATTGACGCTTGTAAATGAACAGAATGTTAACTTCGTGTCAAACCCTGATTAATTATTGAAGAATATTATATTTCCATATTTTGCTTGTATCAACGGCGTATTCCTTTCAGAATTTAGTGCAAATTTCTGTCCTTTCTCATTTTTTTTTCAACTTTCAATTGGGCACCAAAATATTAAATATTGCCGGACCATGTGACCTTAAATATACATTAGAAATCAATATTGAGGTTTGTTTTTAATAACAACTAAATAAATGAAAACTCACTTACTATCATACGCCTCATATGTATTTCGTAGATAGGTACCGACAGGCTGCATCAATGTATATAATATTTTGTTTCTGGTCCATGGAATCATCATTAAAATTCATCCAGCATTCTCAACTAAATGTTAATGACAATACTTTAAACTTTAAGAGCCGCTAGTCTGATCGTCAAATATGTACATCTGTACATTTAACCGAAATTATTTGGTTTGGCTAGAATTGATAATTGGATAGCATTGTCAGCTCTACGCTTTCACATATGCATCTTGTTTAAACGTTTCCTTTATTTATTTTGTTTATATACATAAAGCAGAGGCTGCATTATTTGATATGGTCCATTGTTGAAAAGAAAATTAAACAGTATGTTTCATGTAAGTAATCATGACGACGCGACACAATTGCATGGATTGAAATGTTTGCCTCCTACTATGGTTTGACTCTATGTGCAAATCAGAACCAAATATTGCATTGTTTCTGCAACTTAAGAATGGTAACACTCTGTGCAAGACTTGGATAATTTTGTAAATTCTTTGTTGATGTAGGAATATTAACTGTTTGTTTTTATTTCAGGTTCTATGTTGGTTATACATATATTCCAATATGAAAGACATGTTAAACTTTGATTTTGAAATGTTTCGATATGAATGAAGATATATGTATATTAGGAACAAATTGATCAGTGAAAATTATGTTTTATTGTCACTTATGTTTGTAAAGACAATTGTTGTAGATCATTAAAAATAATGATACCTATTTACTTTTGTTCTTCGTTATTTTGATATCGATATAAATAAGGTAGGTAGAGAAACATCGACTGAGGGAATATATTAATGATTCTAAAGCATTTATATGCGCGTATTTATGTTTGAATAAAATTTACAAAGAAAAGATAAGTTATTTAGGTCTCGTTGTGTTTATTTTGTATGGGTAATATCTTTTTTACCAAATGAAATATGTAATATTGCGTGTTATAAGCCCCTCTCTTTGTTCTATAGTGCACGTAGAGTATAACAAGTGATGACGTAATAAACGTAATAAATGGCATCAACGTTTACCTTAAAAGAGATTTCAATTTATAATTTCCTGCTTTTTTAAATTTAATTAAATAATTTTGTCATGCGATAAAAATAATTGTCTACTTATCCTCATTTTCATTGGAAATTATAACACTTTAATATTTCAATCATCTTTTCAGAAATGATAGGCAAATAAATAAACTTTCAAGTAAGATCCTCTATACTATACAATTATAGTGTTACACGACATATTTTTCGTTTCCCTTTTCACCAAAAGTTTTTCATGCAATTGGAAAGCTTTCGTTATAGAATCTTGGGGTGTAATTGTTGAAGTTTCTCGGTTTTTGGCACTGTCAGAACATTTTTCTTAATATTGAAACATCACCTGTTTGCTTTATAAATATCGATACATGTAAGTTGTACAGTATATATTTTGGATACTAGCATTGGTAGCAGCTATGCTCTCACTTTCAAAACAAAGTCTTGTGATTAAGCCACGCGAGGCAAGCAATCATTTTTGTTGTTGTTGGAATGTTGAAGAAATTATGTGCGACTGAAACCACTACTTGTTAATTAAGCGGATACCATTCCCAAAGTGGGAGCAACATTTAATACCTGACCTAATACTCCGAGATAGGGCAATTGGCTCTAGTGTCAGCTTGAAACAATACCGTACCTAATACTTCGAGATAGGGCAATTGGCTATAGTGTCAGCTTGTAATACCGTACATAATACTTCGAGATTGGGCAATTGGCTATAGTGTCAGCTTGTAATACCGTTCCTAATACTTCGAGATAGAGCAATTGGCTATAGTGTCACTGTCAGCTTTAAACGTTCCCTTTTTACATTTTCCAAAAATTGTATTAGTGCCTTCAAGTTCTGCATAGGTTCTGCTGGCACTGAAACGAATCTATTTTTTTTCTTCGGCAGGATAGTATTATTATTTGCCTACACGGTGCGAGACTGTTGATAAAGGTTGATTTTACTGATAGGGGCATTAAAAAGAAAATTAAAAAATACACGCCGCGTCGCACCCGTTTCGATTGTTCAAAAAGACTTTGTGATAGCTTCAATTAAGAAATAATTGTGATGTGAACTTGTCCATCTAGTGCATCAAATAGGTTCTTTTTCTTGCATTTTAACATTTTGGGGTTTAGAGAAAACTAATTAATGGTCTGAGCTTAATTTGTAAAAGATTTCTGAGAATAAAACATGCTCATGCTACTGGATATCAAGCTGAAGGCGGGTGTTCAAATGTTGGTGGCTTTAAGAAAGAATACAGCTGTGGATTCTAAATCCATGTGTCAGCTATATAACAAGAAAATTATACGTTGAAGTTCTTTGAATTGTGCGATAGTCATTAACAAATGTTCTAAACCTATTGCCAATAAAAAATTATGTGCATTCAAAATATATTTTTGCGCGTTCAACAAAATGGTAATTAATTTCTGAGTAGTTGAAGAGTTGTAGCAAAACTTAAATGAACAACTTCACATTCAATGTTATCTCAGTGCCTGTAACCAAATGTTTTATATATATTAAATCCATAAAAAGTTGCAAGAAAAACATACTTATATAAGTTATAACAAATATATAAGCTCAATGACGTTGGGTACGTGCAATAACTCCATTTTCCCCATTTACATAGAACACGGCTTTAACATCATTTAATCTTTTTTATTTTTGCAGATACCTAACTTGACATATGTTACAATAATTATTAAATACAAGGACAAGAGTACTTCTTTTAGTCAAAATCCGCCTCAAACCACATGCACTAAAGCAACTTCCAATAGGTTTAGGTTCACACCTTCCCTGTGAGTGTTTTTGGTGGGGTGCATGGGTAGGTGGGGGCAATTGCGCCAGGACGACAGTCGATGGGGAGAGCCGTCTTTTTTTTATTTTTTTATTTTTTAGCTTAAATTTTCATAGTATTTCACCTTTTCTGAGTGTAACGGGGATAATTCTTCACAAAGTTTATATTTAGGATGGGGGTGGTGGTGGGGGAGATGATGGAGGTTGGCAACTGAGATAGAAACTGTTCTTGGTGCAAAGTAGGGGCGCCACTAAATAGTATTGCCCCCGGGCGCCTCAAATCCTAGCGCCGCCACTGAATGTACGTAACTTGGAAAATATGACAGCGTGACATATTTTCACTGGGCTATGTATGGTGCCTGTTACACTGTTACATTCTTCAATACAAGTTATAACTTGCGCTAAAATGTGTGTAAATAAATAAATAAATAAATAAATAAATAAATAAATAAATAAATAAATAAATAAATAAATGTACTCCAATTTCTTACAGTTACAACGCTTTATTTGAAACTTTAATATTTACATTAACTTCAGCTGTAGTTCCTAAATCAGAAACCGATTTAAGACAAAATGTATACACGGTCGGTATAAAAACGCAAAAGCCGAGCCTTTTAAATAAATGGAAGCAAATGGTTCTTGGTATCATTCTAAACTTTGCTGCTATTAGAGAAGGTTGATCCTTATCGCTATCTTATTTGCTGGATGACGTTGTCGACTAGCAAAATCGCAAACTTATGGACACGTGACGCTGGACACCTTTTTGGTCACCAATCAATTTCAATAGGCTGTAGACTCTAATGCTCCTAGAATATCGTATACAATGAAATTAAACAACAGTTGTTAGGGTTTTCACACATTATTCGATAAGGACACATAGATAAGCTTTGCCTACTTGGCCAATCACAACTAATGTCATCTGCTGCCAACATTTTGTAGCCCAGACAACAGGTTTATCAACCTTACCTTTAAAATGTAATCCTTAATAATGAAAATGGCGGATATGTAAACATTTAGCAGACAGGAAAAAATTATTGACCCTCAGTTTTATACATCTAACACATGTTTGCTAAAATATTAGTTTATATTTCGTTTGCTAGTCGATCAGCACATTATCAAGGGGGTAATTTTTAAAAATATCAGAATATTATATGAATTATTGCAACTCCTAATTAAATTTGACATTTATTTTTTAAAATTCCTTAAACATTATGCAAGAATTCCTCGATCAAATTTACATTTACTTGCTTTCAATGCAGACTAATATTCACTCTGGTCAAAGTTCACCCTTCAGAAGGTATGCATAGGTTAAGCACGAGCGGTATAATATCACCACATCTCTGCGATATGTGCTGTATGAAGAACGACACTCTCCAATGATGGGTTTGATGTTCTGAAGCTTTTTTGTTTGTTGAGTTTTTATTCCATATATCTTTCCAGTTGTGTGGAACACACCGTTTTATATAATATTTGAAGTCACTATATGGAATGTTTCTTTCAGAAACAGGTGACTGGGGAGTTGGGTGTGGAGTTTTTGCCGATTTATCTGCCCTTTCGTTAAGATTGATACGATGTGACTATGCAGCTAACAGTACATGCTACCTTTTTCCAGATTGTATGTGCAGATTATGTTTATGTAAGATTTTGGATATTAATGGGTTTTCAAATCTAAGGTTGTGTAAGATTTTTAGTTTAGAAGGGAATTATGAAATGTTTATTTGTTAGAGGTTTCGATATAGTTGACAGATCTGAGTATGGTTGTAATTTATGCTGTGAAAATGGAGTCCCGTAACCTGCTATGAAAATGGAGTCTCGTGACCTGCTGTGAAAATGGAGTCCCGTAACCTGCTGTTAAAATTGAGTCCTGTAACCTGCTGTTAAAATGGAGTCCCGTAACCTGCTGTTAAAATGGAGTCCTGTAACCTGCTGTTAAAATGGAGTCCCGTAACCTGTTGTTAAAATGGAGTCCCGTATCCTGCTGTTAAAATGGAGTCCAGTAACCTACTGTTAAAATGGAGTCCGGTAACCTGCTGTTAAAATGGAGTCCTTTAACCTGCTCGACATGGTGCCATGGGGTATTGTAACGGCAGTTGCAACCTTGTCTCCATCCAACCGTATGTATTCAGTGACGTACGGTCCACGATATGACTCATTATTATCATTTATTTTGCTGAAAAACGAGATGATTGGTTGAGGAATGTTTGAATTGTAAAAGATCAAATATTATTGGAGTGGTGGGTTAATAACAAAGATGGTGATTTGGGAATAGAGAAGTTTTCAGAAATGTCAAGATTAGTTTTTGCTTCTAATAGATGAGGATACAAACCGTAGAACCTATTCTAAACGAGTGTATCGAGTTCCATTATGTGAGAAAATTTTTTTAAAATGTGAATGAAGTTAGGAAACTTATTGATGATACTCCAAAAGAAAAGAATTAGGTTGATATAACCAAGTCGGACTCTATATACAAAGGAATTTAGATTGCTTACCTTTATCTTTTTTTTTCTACTTTCTGAAGAATTTGAACATTTTCACGTTTTATATTTTATAGGATATTTACGTTTTTTTGGAAGAATTATCTTTCTTAATTTTTTTTATTTGCAAATCTTTTTGTTTACATTTTTAGAACTTAACGTGTATTCGGCACTTTATTCCTCGTATTGTGCTGACGTACCTTTAAACCCTATGCATACATATAAATGTAGTCATTTTAGCATATGGACTATGAAAATAAATTTCACCGGGCTCTCTGGTACTATTCAATCATCCAAATTATGTTTCCATTACTTCTATTCCAAAAGTATGACTACATAGACACCAACAACACCAGGGAAAGGTTATTGATAACTTTGTGCAAAGATTGAAAGTTTTTTATCACAAGATCTTGATTTTATAACGTAGAGTTGGTTCAGTATGGTTTCTATTACATGACATAACATTATAAATCAGGCAATAACATTTTATTTTGGAAGATAAAGAGCCGTTTAGACTATAAAATTGATATATGTTAAATTATTTGCCGAATTTGTTAAAAAATAAGCTTTATCAGTCTGAATTTATCACACCTTTGTGTACAATCATTATGGATCTGTGGAACATACTTTGTGTCTTATTCGCTAGTTGAAGAATGTGAACAACATCAATTTGAATTTTATAGAAACCATCAAGAGATCAAGAGGATTTTCTTATATATATATATATATATATATATATATATATATATATATATATATATATATATATATATAAATGCACTTGAATCCTATACCATTACTTCCCGTATAAAAATGGAAATTTGCAATCGCTGCGGAAAAGCACTTTGTACGCATAAATAATACTGCTAAACTTGTTTCAATACAAATATTGTAATAGCTCAAATAACAATGCAGAGAAGGTGTTCCTCAAATAATAGGTTAACAGCTACTTGAATACGCTACTTTAATATATTGAACTGAAAACATTCATTTCCCATTTTGAACATGAATGTTGCCACTTTTTATCTTGTTTGTGGTCGACAAACTTCCATATAATCTGGCCCCCTAACAAAGGAAAGAATAACAAAATAAAAACGAAGAGTATAATATCTAAATTTAAAAAATCTTATAAAGTTACTCTGAAGACGATATTCAATACGTTCCTTTGATAAGTACATTGCTCTTTTGAACCTAAACGAGATGCCAACATTCCCGCAAGCCTTTACTCGAAACCAAATTCTAGTAATCCCCTAGCCTTCTCTTGAGCTGCAAAATAATGTAGTATTCTATCGTACAGGTTTACGTGATTTACAGAATAATCTTAACCTTGGTAAATTTTGTTTCTGCCATTTTCTATGTATTTTCCATATATTTGCATATTGTACGGACAATGCCTTATTTTAAAAAAGTAAAAAAGTATGCTTTTTCCTTTGCAGAAAAGCATATACACGACATTTTTCTTTGTCTTGATAATAGCAGGGAATAAGTGCAAACAGTTGAGTATTGTCAATGCATATGATCATTTTATCTTGGAAATTAATCAATTAGCCATTCAATATATACTTTAGTATATTAAAATTCTTTTGCTGACAGGGAACTAAATTATTTTGTATTTAAATCATTAAGAAGACCCTCTTTTTATGTTTGAAAAAAGACATCACCCACTTTTAGTAAGCATGAAAGCGCAAATAGGTTTGATAGTTGTAAAGCAACGGGAACAACCGGGTCTGATCTACGTCGCCTGGCTGATATCAACAAAATAATCTGATGCAAGAGCAGTTAGCCAAGGAATATTAGCTAGTAAAATGTTTTCAGTCAAATTGGGACAAATATTTTGTTTCAGAAATTGTTGTTTAAAGATCTTTTTTAATAAATAATTTGTCCCGACTGAGAACAATAAAATCAACACACATTTATGCCAGGGTGTTTCTGTCTAATTTTGTCAAAGTCTGTTAAAGGTTGCTTGTGAAGTTTCTTTCTTCAGTAACGGTGGCAGTACCTGGTGCCAAACCTGCATTATTATACACTCTCAAAAGGCCTTTACAAGATATATTACCATTATCCCTTTACTATCGGTGGTATGTGACTCTGATATGCGCTCTTCATAGAGAGTACTATATAACATACATATTTATAACTTTCGTTAAAAAGTACATTTCATGCCTCTGTAAGTCCCTTGAATATGCTGATAGATTTAAACGTGCTTTGCGAATGCTTTAATCAATGACATACACTTAAATGTAACGTTTACTGTTATATTGCGCGTGCAGGTTATTATGAGAAGAACACAACATATAGTAATGATTACATTACCACACGAACAAGAATATGACAAATGGTCACTCCTTGGGTGTCCATGATTAGAAAATAACGCTATTTAAACCATCACCTCTGTTGTTTGCCAATTTTATTATTATGCAGTGAAAAATCTCAATAACGGAAACTCACGAAACGAAATTTTTTTGAAATCGAATTATGGTTATGTTCCTGAATGTTCCCTTGTTGAATTTCAATAACCTTTAATTAAAACTCATCCCCTCTGAAAAGCGAAGTACATTTTCGGTTCCAAATGTATATTTTGCCCTAAAATGAACCCCATAAAACTGACATTCAATCAGAGCAAGTGCCCAGCCAATGATCTATAAACAGCCGAAAACCAAACAGAGTGATATAAAAAAACAACGTAGAAAGACATATAGATGCTCTGAAATACTAATATTCACATATATGCTTTATAAACGTTGACTTGTCAATGATTTTGATTTTTAAACACATAAAAATACTCGTGTTTCAGAATACACAAGATTACATTTAGTTCTTAGGTGAAAAAAAATGAACTTCAATAAAGCAAAAGACCTCCAAACCAAATCAAGATTTCGGTCTTGAGACGTTTCACTGTACATAGTGTAACAGAAAGAAAGTGAAACCAACAATGTAAATAATATCAACAAGCAATTTATTTCCCTATAATGCAAAGTGAAATTCAAGAGATGCTTACAATATTGTGAATCAAATCCAAATAATCCTAAATGTCCTAATCACAAGTAAAATAATATAGAATTGTCCGAATGAGTTCTAATAGTCTTGAATGTCCTGATATAGCAAAATGATACAATCCGAAATGTCTTTGAATGAGTTCACAAAAGTCCAAAGTATTGTATTAATTCAAAAGTCAATGAGCACTTTAGTAATTCCAACGACTATGTTAAATAAATAATTCCTCTCGAATTATATCTGATTTCAACATAAAGTGTAAAATCTGATCTCAAACGGATTCCCACAGACTGATCTGAAACAGAAATGATTTTTTTTTACCAAAACCATATTTACACACATTTTCACTTGACCTATATCATAATAGGACGTGAAGCAATACAATGAAAAAAAAATAGCTTAACTGTAAACAAGGTCTTGAACTCAAATGATTGTAAACATTCTGTTTACAAGTGACCAGAATCTAAAGTACAACTTACCATCATGGACAAAATTTAAACATACATTATAGACTAAATATACATAACAATAGAAGCATTAGTAACGCTCACACTTTTGCGACAACTTATATGGTGTGACAACCGTTTGTTTTACATCTCTTTACCTGTATTACCATTCTGGCATCTTTTTAGTGCTTCTTGTTTGTTTAATTTTTGTTATTTTTTAAAGTGTTGCATTCCTGTTTGTTTTTGTTATTTTTTTTTTTTTTTGCAAAGTTACATTTTGTTACATTTTGATATTTACAATATGACTCTAAATTTCCTTAGATAATACATCTGGCTGTACATCGGTGTTTACGTTTCTGATAATTGTAAAGCAATTCAAATACCTTGATGTGCTAAATCGGAAAGTACAAACGTATATTCATTCAATCCTTGAAAATAAATGATCCCTATTTATTTATTCATTCATTTCATCTGCAATACTTCTGACTTCTTTGAAAGAATTCCAACATACTAACTGTGTCAGAAACCGTGGAATTGAAGAGGATACATTTTAAAATATGTTGTATCCTTGCGTCATTTATTTTATTAGTAAATTTTTAATAGAAAACATCTAACCAAACCTCGAATATGTTATAATCTTGCGAGGTAGTTTAGAACTAACTTTTATCTTTCTCAGTTACATTTTTGGAATTTTAAAAAGATAGGAATTTTGTACTTAGGAATTTATTGACATCGGAGTCTGCTTCTATTTTGTAAATTGATTTCATCTGGTGACGTTCAGTGAAATCCAATTTACAACGTTCAAGTAAATCACAATTTTTGCTTCGGGTATTAAGGTTTAATGATTTTATATACTGAGAAGTCGTTATGCTTCATGACGTATTACTTTTCATGGATTTCTTTGTCGAAGATCCAACGAACATTGATTCGTTAGTGGAAACAATTGGACCTGATCCCGAACCATTGATCTAAGTACAGACCAAAAGGTAATTTTTCGAAAAAAGACAGCATGAAAATTGAAACGCTATAAAATAAACAAATTGACTGTAAGAGACTGAACATTTTTAATTTCAAGACAATGAGTCTCTTTTAGCAATTATTATAAACTGCTGAGTCTCACAAGCGTATCTCATTAATTTATTTATCTATCGATCTATATATCTATCTATGTATCTATTCTGTTTGACTTGATGGTACACGTATAATCGTGAGTACGGAATCAAATGTCGACTAGACTGTATCTGCCATCTCTCTCTCTCTCTCTCTCTCTCTCTCGTCTATTATCTTCCATTTTTCAATGGGTACATACAGGCTGGCTGTTGAAGTTATCGATTTTTCTGTCTTGAATTTATATATTCCTTCCCAATGGATGCATCTAACATTGACTATGTAAGTAATAAAATATTTTCCTATATAAAACTGCGTTTGGGGAGTTTGTTTTTAACATGGGAGCTTGCGGCTGTGAATGAGATTTCTTTTATAAATTCTCAAATAGCATTCATTAGGTCTACCGTGACACACAATATTGAGCAAAATGTCTATCACTGATTGTTTTGAAGCCATATGCAGAAGATTAGTTAAATAGATATCGCCTCAGAGGAATTACGTAATAAACATATTACATAACTAGCATCAATAAATACAGTTTTATGATACTATGTTTTCTTCATCCTGTGCCGTAAAAGCGTTTTAAAGATGAAGAAGCTCAATGTTGAGAGGTATTTTTTTCTAGGGAGTAGTAAAGATGGCATCCATGCAAGTAAATGCGTGTTTATCTGTTTATTTACCTTTTACAGCTTTTTTAATTGCCTTTGTTACATAGGCTAAGCGCGACAGACACTCTTTAATATTTTCATACCTAAAATAAAGAATTAAAAGATCATACGACCTGGTTTATTTATCTTTTTTTAAATTTTTTTATTTTTTCTTGTTTCATTTCTTCCAGAAATTTTCCAGGAACCTCACGATAGAAACAAAGTAAACAAATCACTGATTTCAAAATGCTTAATTATTTGTTAAACCAATATATTTCACATGTTCAATGTCAACATTTTTAAGTGCTTGAAGACAAACCAGTAAGTGTCTGGAAGACTATCATGCGTTTTCTTCTGGAATATTATGTTGCAACAAAACAAAACAGTAAGTGTCTTGAAGAGTATCATATGTTCTATGCTTGAATGTTACATTATATATTACAGAACAATAAGTGTCTTGAAATGTATCATATATAGACGATCTCAAATGGGTAATGATTTAATATTTAATATATGAAACGAGTTGAATAATTTCCAGTTTTTTCGAGCCTAGGGAGCAAAGGCTGGAAATTATTCAACGAGTTTCATGAATTTAATATTAAATCATAACCCATTTGAGATTCTGTTTATCACGTATATTTTGCTATAGTGGAAAGAGTTTGGACAGAAAGAAGAACATATGATTTTCGCATTTCATTAAATTCTGGCTCAGACGCTGTATCTTAAAATCTTGCGCGTGATAAAATTGTTCCAGACGCAAGTTGACTCAATAATGCACAATTCGATAACCTATAACATTTAAAAAAATATATTTTTTTACAAGTTAAAATTCAAAGGGTTACTGTGCTTCTAAATCAATAGAACATTTGACACGGACAACATCATTTTTCAGCACTGGATCTTCAATGGAAATTCCTGTGTGATGTCACATAGTTAGCTTGGGTCGGGTCAGCCGGAGTAGTTGACGCGCCATATACGTGGATTTCGAGGAGGCTATTTACAATGATTCCACCGAAAAGCGTGTCGATTCCACTATGGACATTCACCACAGATGCAGTATTAGATACGGCGGAAAAAAGTAGCATTCCAATTGTTGGATATTTGTTTGAAGGGATGATTACTGGATGCAGACAGTTTACTAAATCTAGACTATAAATGTGTTTCTGTGTATGCTAGTGATTCAAGATTTAATGTTTTGTGACCGGATATTTGCATTATTTGATTTGGAAGAATGCTGTGGTTCGATAATTTTCTGTCAATAGAAGACCACCATTTGTCGACATTCTTTTCATAAGAGAGGTGAGTTTATTTACTCCTATTTAGGTTGACATTTAAACCATTCTTGTCCTGGGGATGGGGTACAATGTATTCATGTTCTAGTTTTACATTCGGAGAATTCTATGTAGGGTAAATTGGCCATATTCCGACACAAGTAACCAGTATTGTGCGTTTTTGTGATAGTCGACCGTTTTTGCCCAATGTATGTTGGGCATTCGATTGGATTGGAAAGACGTCACTGTTTGTGTTGAAATGAAAACATAGGAAATGTGTTTCTTTTTGTAAATGATAGAAAACCTGATCATTTTTGTTTAGTTTACGATAGTGAAATTTATTTAGGTTTATCATTTGGCGCTATCAACATTTAGTAGCTATTTGCTGCATTTAATTAAACTTAGCCTACTATATAAAGAGTTTCAAGTGCATTATTGCTAATGCAGTATCTGTAAAGGCATACACATGGTTCATTTATCGGTTTTATTGGTGATGACGAAAGTATTTTTGAGATGCTCATGCGGAAATTATTTCGAGATGAGCACGCGCAACTTTTTTTGAGAATAAAGAAGAGTAGAAGAGGACCACACATTCTCTATTGGAAAGTTAAGTTACTCTTCAAGACACTTACTGTCTCTGTTGAAAAGCTATGTTACATAACACAAAACATTATTCGTCTTGAAGAGTATCATATGTCCTCTACTTGAAAGTTACGTTACATAACACAGAACAGTAAGTGGCTTGAAAAGTATCATATATTCTCTATTGAAAAATGATGTCACATAACACAGAAAGTAAGTTTCTTGAAGAGTTTCTCTACTACAAAGATATGTTACATAACACAGAACAGTAAGTGGATTGAAAAGTATCATATATTCTCTATTGAAAAATGATGTCACGTAAAACAAAAAGTAGGTTTCTTGAAGAGTTTCTCTACTACAAAGATATGTTACATAACACAGAACAGTAAGTGTCTTGAAAAAGTATCATATGTTCTCTACTAGCAGTTACGTTACATAACACAGAACAGTAAGTGTCTTGAAAAGTATTGTATGTTCTCTAGTGGATAGTTATATTACATAACACAAAACAGTAAGTGTCTTGAAGAGTTTCTCTACTACAAATATATGTTACACGACACATAACAGAAAGTGTCATGAAAACATATTATCTGTTCTCTGCTGAAATTTAAGTTGCATAACTCAGAACAGTAAGTGTCTTGAAGGGTATTGTATGTTCTCTAGTGGAAAGTTATGTTACATAACACAGAGCAGTAAGTGTCTTGAGGAGTATCATATGTTTCCTTCTGGAATGTTATGCTACACAAGATAAACCTGTATGTGCGGTGAAGAGTATCATATGTACTCAACTAGAAAGTTACGTTGCATAACACAGAACAGTAAGTGTCTTGAAGAGTTTCATATGTTCACTACTGGAAAGTTATGTTACTCTTCAAGACACTTTCTGTTTCTACTGGAAAGTTAATGTACATAACACAGAACAGTAAGTGTCTTGACGAGTATCATATGTTCCCTACTGGAAAGTGATGTTATATAACACAAAACAGTACGTGTATTGAAAAGTAACGTATGTTCTCTACTGGAAAGTTATGTTGCATAACACAAAACAGTAGGAGTCTTGAAGAGTATACCTTTTTTCGTCAACGACATCCCATTGTGCATACAATATATCGGAAAAGTTTCTTGTTCCTTAAAAAATCTTCTGTCAATACTTCATTAGTACATGTAATTAGATGTACCCTTGTACCATTCACACTTCAGAAAACCAAACACCTAGAAAAGAGGAAAGAAAAAAAGACACTGTATTTAACTGAAAACATAGGAAATGTTTGTTTTTAAAAATGATTGGAAACCTGATAGTTTTTGTTTGGTTTATCATAGTGGAATTTATTTAAGTTTATCAATTGGCGTTATCCACACTTGGTAGCGATTACTTGCATCGAATTAAAATTAGCCTACTGCATAGTAAGGTTGTCAAGTTCTTTATTGCTAATGCAGTAACTGTAGAGGCAAACAAATGGTACATTTATTCTCAGTTTCGTTGCTGCTGTAGCTGTTTTATTTGCCCATACTGTAGTTGTAGTATCAGAGATTGTGCCGTGTGTGTATTTCCTTTTTTTTCAGAGGCAATTGTACGGCTTCGGAATATTTATAATCTACATTTACGTGATAGCCAAAGAAGTACACATATTGCTCTCTTCGCTCAGATAGCTAAAGTGTTAGATTTTGCCAACATTACCTTGTGTAAAACGATATAGTGTCAATTTTAATGAATCAGCTGATTATAGCCTCATGGAGATGGAAATAGTACATGCTAGAAAGTCATTCTGTCCTGTTTGCTCCTCCTTTATTATTAACTGATAGTGTCATCAAGTTGGCTACATAGAACATGACGCTGTTGAATGTCCTCGGCACTTATTGTCAAAAGCCCTCTTAAAGTTTGTCAGTCATTTTGTAATACGTATTGACTACGTCAGACTGTTTGACGTCAATCAGCGTCAGACAGAACGTTCGAAGTTGATCATAAAACCTGGTTAATATTAAGATCACATTTTTAATAAAACTTTGACGTAAAAATTAAGCTAAATATCGGCAGCCTCAACAGTAGTTTTCATAAATAATATATATATATATATATATATATATATATATATATATATATATATATATATATATATAGAGAGAGAGAGAGAGAGAGAGAGAGAGAGAGAGATAATCATTTGTTTCCAATCTTCACCAGTACTAGTCCCTTTCCGTCTGCACATATATATATCAGCATGGTTAAAGGCATTCAAAATTTTTTTTTCATCTCAATATCGTCGATTGACCGCCTAATCCGTCACATATGTATGCCTCACACCGCCGCCTTTGTATGGGTTCATCATTGAACTTGGTTTACAAGTATTAGTATCTCAAAGACATTTATTGGCCTATTTGTTACTTAAACGAGTTCATACAGTAAGGATCCGACAATAACCAGGTCTTTGGTTTATAATGAGAATCGACTATGAAATAGAAAAATAATGTATAACGCGAATGTATTAATGGTACTCACGTAATCTTTCAGTGTGTTTCACTGGTTCACCACACATCTGTATTTTCAGTACACCTGTGCCATGTTGAACAACACCTCACCTCTGCAAACTATTCAGAAAGGTGTAAGATTAATTGCACAATACATATTCGTTAGACTGTTAGTTTTCCCTGAAAAATGTCGTTAACACACGTCCAAACAATTTCGTCGCTTACTGCAAGACAGGCTGTTGGGCTTTGCTGCAAATGCATTTCATTGTATGTTGTCCACACTGCTTGGTATTCGTTTATAGTATCCAGTAACTATGTCTTTGTATCTACCACCATTTACATACTGCTTAGTATTCGTTCATAGTACCCAGTAACCATGTCTTAGTATTTACCACCCTTTACATACCGCTTGGTATTCGTTTATAATACCCAGTAACCATGTCTATATATCTATCACCCTTTACACACTCCTGTCATCTTCTCTATTATATACATGCACCAAGAAAAAACTTAGATGTACATTAGTTTAATTAATCTTCAACATATCATAACTTCATCTGGGAGCTTCTTAGTAACGTAAATGACAGGAGCAACAAAAAAAACCGATGTCCACATTAAGATCAACAGGGTAACTTCTGAAACGAAGAAAGCTCATCGCCGAATAGAACTTGGAAGACAACTTGGTAAGAACTCACAAGGGTACAAGAAACATAAGGCCAAGAAACGTTAACAAGATGGTAAGGGTTACTAAGTTATTTATCAAGTACCTAAGCCAAAGGCAAAGATAATGTTGGATGTACTAGCTGGAATTTTGGATATTGTTGGTATAGCTTATTTATCTAGGAAAGCTACATATCAAATACCAAATGTCGGACGTCCAACCGTACAGTCATCAACACAACAACCAACACCTATACCATTACCACATAAGCATAATACTATTCCCGAGATGATGTAAGATATAATTGGACCCCAATGATGCTGCCATCAATTTGTTATATTACGCATTCGAAAATACTAGCTTTACTGCAGGATATATGATGATTATATACATAACCTAGAAACGAATAATAAATTACTCCGACTGATGTATTTAAGTCCGTAATACCAGTGGAACTTAGTGAATTAACTAGAGAATTTGTTTCATAGCTAGGAACATAATATCATGCAGGATATAAGCTTAATAAAAAAATAGAAAAACACTGTTGAAAAACGAGTTAAAGATGTAGTTCACGTGATATTTTCATAACTAATAATGGCAGGGGTACTGTAACATACAATATGATACTGAGAATGTTATTTGGGTTTAAGATGCTACCATCTACTAATCTAGGGATAGATCAATTCTTCAAACTAATAATGATATTGATGGTAAATAAAATAATACATGAGAAACTATGGGATGGTGTTATTTAATTATGAATCGCCAAAGGGTTATATTATTTTCATTCCATGAAGGATTAATTAATTATTTGTTAATCACAGGGTACAAATTCCTAATTAAGAGAGTAAGTGAAAAGGATACTGATAAAACATGGTAACCAACGGTTTTTAGTCCTATAATTTCTTTTTGGCTTAACTAAGAACTCCTTGGAAGCTGTTGGAATAGTATATTTCAATGGCGTTAATGTAGATGACATATCTTAGATCTCACATTGATACTGTGAAATCTAGACAAAAAAAGGTAGACATATTCCACATAGTCATCATCAACCATCTGCTCAACAACCACCAAGACCTCACCCACCAAACCACCAACCACCAAGACCTCACCCACTAAACCACCAACCACCAAGACCAAGGCTATCTATTTATTACATCAGAATAAATGAAAACAAAATGCCAGTTACTACTCATGATGTACCAACCGCTCCTCCATTTCAACCATCCCCACCACCAACATTCGACTCGTAAGATTTTATGCTGCAAAAGACGAACGAAATAAAGAACGACTTGATTTAGGAAGCAGAGTATTATGGGGATGTAAGAAAAATACAAGTTGGCAAACAAGATCTGTAACTAACTAGAGACTAGATCAGCCACAGTATCATATTGATTACTTGTCGCAGGAGCATTACTAGGTATATTGTGAACAGCAACTGGAATAATGATACCGATGTCGTTTACAGTATTTGATTCCTTTTTTAAAGGGATGATAGCTAAAGGTATAAAGGATAAGTTGAGATTCAGTAGGATTATGAAGCATGACGAGATTACTTCAGTAGTAAACTAAACTCTGTATATGAGATGGTTAGAAGGATTATCGGTGACGATGTCATTAGTCACGAATAGTTCATTCTCATCACCAACGAACACTCCAAGCACAATGAAATGAATAATTCAATAAGGAATAGGAATCAATATATTACTAGTAGTAATCTTGAAGAATTAAAGAAAAACTTCAAAGAGGAAGGAAAGAGAATAAAAGAGATTTTATATCTGTTTAGAGAGACTGTATTGACAAATAGGCCAACAAACAACCAAATTAAGAATTAAATGTTTGTTTTTGGGGTGTGTTAATTTCGGGTACATAAATGGTAAGTTATATAACCGCCGAAGGTACATGTACCGATACATATTTGTCTGTACCCATATATAACAGAAATGATGATTTGCCCATATCACTAAAGAGAATAGACATTGTAGTTGGTTACTATATAATGTATAATCCTAATTAGCCAATAGTATATTCTACTTTATTGAAGACAAGTGTGCAACCAAATTAGTACTAATTAATGATGGAATTTATAATCTGGACATGTATACCAAGGCAATTAAACAATGTATGAAGCAAATGGTAATGATGAAAACAGTAACGATATATAACGTTCAACATATAATTCCAAAGTAACAATCACCTCATCTAGAAAATATGTTGTTTGCATGACACCTAGTAATTGCACATTACTTGGCTTTAGTAAATAGATAACAATACCGTCTGAGACTGTTTTGGATGGAATATGCTGGTTTCTTAAGCCAAATAATTTGTACATTCATATTGAGATACTAAATATGGCTAAAATTATATTATCGGTTTGATTTTTTCTCCTCTATTAACTGCATCTCTTAGAAATGCAGTTCATGGGGAATTAGCTTCGTACCCATTAATAGGTAAATTTCATTGGCGTGGCAAGAGTTCGAGGGACCCGTGGGTAATGTTCTTTAGTTTCGCCCCTACTTTGCTACACAAAACAGTTTTTATGTCAGTTACCAACTTCCCTCCCCCCCTCGCCCCTCCTAATATAAGTTTTTGTGAAGAATTGCCCACGTTACACTAAGGTGAGGTGAAATACTATGAAAACTTTAGCTGCAAAAAAATGCTCATCATCTTTCTCTGTAAATAACGTAGATGCAGCATCGATTGGTCTTAAGTCATCATAAAATCTATTAACTATATTCCTTAAGTAACTGTTATAATTCTTTATGCAATCCTTACATATGTATAGTGTAGGTTTGCAGTATTTGCACGTTGAATTGAGGTACATACAAAACCCTGATGGTGTATATTTAGCTGTCTGGATTGTCCATCATGTTTTGGAGTTTGCTTACAGGTGCCCAGTGGTTCTGTAATAGATTCAAAGTCGCAGTATGTTACAAATATAGTTTAACTTGGTATTTTACAGTCTTAAACTTGATAACAGTTACTTCCTTTGGTATAATGCTTATAGTCTTGCATTCATTGTTACACATCTACTAGTGTTAATATAGTTTTATGGTGATTTATAGTGCTTTTTCACACATCATACGAATAAATCTTCTTGCTTTTTATATTTATTTGTGTGATATTAGTGCAGATAAATTTTTGAATATTAACATTCTGGACATATGTCACCAAATGAACAACATTATTTCTATTCCCATATCATGGTTCCATAAAACACGTCCCCTTTTCTCTTTAAGTGATTAATAATTCCAGAGAGTAGTTACTAGTTATCTTCAGCGAAGTAGTTATATGACGCTATAGCAAACCTATTTTCTTCGTATATATGAATTATGATCAAAGGTATTTGTTGACAAAGGTCAGAAACAAATATTCGTAGTTTACCATGGAAAGTCGATATATATATATATGTATGTATGTATGTATGTATGTATGTATGTATGTATGTATGTATGTATGTATGTATGTATGTATGTGTGTGTGTCTGTATGGTCACAACGGTCCAACAAACATAAGCAAATGTTCATAATAGTACGTTTGTAATATATATTATTATGCAAATATCACTAAGTATTTGTCATTATTCATCATTTCTTTTTAGAATATTTGTATATAGCTCAAAACTTTTGTATGAATCACTTAATCCTTTCCACTTAACAAGTGTGTATTGTACCATCTACCACCTTATGTTTTAGTATCTTCTGTACCTAATATTCATAATAATTTGGTTTATGTACAATGTTAATTCTTCCTCAAAGAGTATTCACTCTCTATCTTAACCATTTATCTCTTCAAGTTAGTATACTATTGACTCACCTAAAAATATAGTGTCTGATCTTAAATGTTTTCTCCGTACAGGTCTTCATGTATCCATTGTCAAATCTCTTTTGTCTCGGTATTATTATATTCTGTCATAGTCTAAATTTAGAGCATCCAAAATCTTCCACTATCGCAAATCAATGAAGGTTAATTCAACACATTGTTTCCTTTCTCTTGCTACTTGCTTCTGTTGGTATCATATCTATACGTATGTGATATGTGTTGTTCTACAAAGCTGCTTAGTTTCTCATACAGATCCAGTCATCTTCTGGTATTGTTGCGAGCACAAGATTTCCACATCTTAGTTCTTAATGTTCTGTTCACTCTCTCTGCCAAATAAGCCTTCTTGTAAGACTCGGATGAGACATAGTCAGTGTTATATTCAGCTAGTAACATTTTGAGCATACTATTGTAAAACTCTCTCCCCTACTCAAACGGCATCCTCTATGGTTTTATATCAACAAATATTAAAGGTAGTATTCACCTCATCACGGGTCTTGTGTCATAATTTAGTTGCCCAGGGATACTTACAAAACACATCATTAACCATAAGGATACATTTGTTCCTCAGATGTCTTTATGTCTATAACATCAGCCGGCCTCTGATCATCTATCTCCTTAATGTATACTTTCTTGTATGACTAAGCCCAGTTACATTTTTGTGTAGGATATATGTTGTGTGTTTACATATTCAGTCTTTGAGGTCCTTACTTTTTAATTTCTTCTTGTACTTGTTTAAACATTAGTTTATGACTAGTATATGCCATAAGACTATAAGGGTCATAGTACAATAGCTTGTGCTGCTGATTGGGGTCCATTTACTCTAATTCCAAATTTATATTTAAATGGATATTAAACAAGTTTTTGTTTAACGATATTGTCAATATATTATATGACCTCAACGATAAGGCTACTATTACACCATATGATGATAATATACTAATGTATACCAGTATTAAGAGTTTTGACGATAACTACCAAGATCAATTATTCGTGTGATTCTAATAAAAATACATTCCTATTGAGTACTAGTGCCTCATTCTTCTATGTGTTACTTTCTATGGTCGTCCTCTTTCTAGCTGTTATTTGGATACAAAATCTTGTCCCATCCCGAAGATTTTGCCAAATACTTTGGAATATTATCGGTTATTGTAGTACAAAAGATGTTTTCGTTTCCTGTCCCAGAGATGTTCCACCTGTTGGTTCAATTATATTGTATGGTTTTAATAAGTTAACTTAATATCTCTTTTTTACAAATTAAATACACACATAAAATACACATAGTGAGCGCAGTAGCGACGGTACTAGTATACTGAATGGCGTATTAACAAAACTTTGTATCTAGTATACAGCCATTTATCCTGGCATATTTAAGTTTGTGTTCGTAAATGTTTGTTTTGTGATTTGTCATTTATACCCAATGTATTAGCAAACATAATGACTATGGTAAAAGACTTACCGATCGAGGACCTTATTTGTGATTACGAAGTTCTGATTACAATTACGAAGTTCTACTTACTAGTTACAAAGTTTAAATAAATAATGACCGTGAACCAGAACCAGCCACATAATTTCTAATTCCTAATGTTGATTGTCAAATGACTCAAGTATAAGACAAATCACTTGGTGTGTAAACACTCGAGTCAAAAATGACTATAAAGGCCAATTATCCGATACCTGATTATAGTAGCCAATGAGTTGTTGAAATTTGGGCTGGGGAGCGGGGAATAGCGTCATGTGCGCTCGTTGGATTCCTACAGCTTACTACTAAAACTTTAAGTATTAGGCGGGAGATGCGAAATGTCCATAGAAAGTCAGATGTCGGTTTGGGTAGCTGAGTAAATAAGGCATTTGGGAGAGATATTAACGCTGGATTACAACGATAGCTTTTTAGAAGTGAAGATGGATGTTTAGGTTAACCACAAGGTAAATCCTTGAAAACTCCTGCCATTAAAAAAGCTTCAAAATTTTGTATTTCTCCACACATGATTTATGTACATCACGCTCTGCCTTGGAAAAGAAAGTAGTAGTCCTATAATGGAACGCTATTTCCAAGACAGAGGAAACATGGTTAAGTTCTGCAAGAGCTAATTTCTAAAGTACATCTGCAAATGTTTGCTATCTAACGTATTTAGAAGTAACTAGAACAAAAAATACAAAAAATAATAAATTATAGAATAGTATTGAATTGAACAAACTAAGAGTATCCTCACACATATTTGAAATTAAAGCATGTAGGTGGACTAAACTAAGTAAAACCCTAGAGAAAATAAAATATGCAAACAATGTTGAATCTTAGCAGAATAAAATCATTTTCTTCGTGAATATCACCAGTATTCTGAGCTTATAAAATTATATTCCTAAGTACTCTTGGTGGGTCCAAAATATGTTTCAAATTGTGGATTAAATATCTAGTTCTACTGTATCTCTTGAGAGAAAGCTAAGTGTTTTTATCTCAAAAGTTTCCTTTCTTTTTCAGAAATGCTCTTTAGACCCGTAATATGTTGGAAATCATAATAAATAACCGTCAATAATGAGTAAAATACATGAAGTTATGATTATTGGATGCAAAGCTAGAAGTTACATGAATGATAACTTATCATTTGGATGCAAAGCTAGAAGTTACATGAATGATAACTTATCATTATCTCCCTCTTTGCGAACAATCTGATATTTCTTTTTCACATTTATCTCCTTTTATTTTGATGAAAACATATTTTTACTTTCAATGTAGTAGATAAAACACGGAAGTACTGGTAATATATATATATATATATATATATATATATATATATATATATATATATATATATATATATATGTGTGTGTGTGTGTGTGTGTCTGTGTGTGTGTGTGTGTGTGAGTGTGTGCATTCATGCCGCCAATGTTGCAATTTAATTGGTTTGCGTTTGCACAAGAGCCAATTGGTTTATTGCACGAAATATTACTTCAAAGCAGTTCTTTTATTTACATACACTGTGCGAGTCGACTATCAAACTGTCACGATCAAAGCATTTTATTAAAATTAAACCTGATTCAGCATATTTTGCATGTACGACAGGATATGTATATATATATATATATATATATATATATATATATATATATATATATATATATATATATATATATATATATATATATATATATTGCTGTGATTGAATAATACAATTTAGATACAGTAAGACTTTGTGTTCATTTAGCGCTGGTACAGGACTGTTTTATAGACGTAATATTATTTTAAGTCACTTTGCTTGCTCTTTTAAGTATGAGATATTACCCTGGGATAATAGACTCAAAAGCATACATCTGGGAGAAATCGTATGCAACATTGTAAATATTGCATGATTACATCTAACCGTTACCATTTTGTATTCAGAGCGGTCGATCAGATTCAAGCTCATGTTGCCGCCTGCCTAAATATGTCATATCCAGTCAGCAGTTTAGGAGAATGTATGACCAACGTCCAATAATTATTTTTTAAATTCATCTGGTACCGGGTCACGTAATGGAATGTACACAGTTTGTTCGTTTCGTCATACTAAGTTCGAAATCTGTTTTCAATATTTAGCCACTAATTATACTAATTGATTTAATTACGTAAGAAGTCTCAATATATAATTTATTAAATATTCAGTTTATTTTATGCCATAATTGACACAATTTCCTCAGTCTGTACACGTTACAAATGCATTAGATGTTACTTTGCCATTAGTTATGAGACCTTAATTGGCAGAACCTTGCCTTCAAGGTCTCTTTTGCAGTGAAAACTTTTTCAGTTTTTCTTGGCTATTTTCTAATAAATATTCAAAACTAGAGCCTGCTAAAGATAGTCTAAAATAGTATCAGCTTTCTCCACATCGAAAAATGGGAAGCACTGTGTTGTGCGTGCTGCACGCTATGACCCTAGCATCAGATGTATAAGTCGAAGATTCGTTGATATTAGAGAAAATCGATCTTAAATCCTTTGAATTTGCCATCGTAAGCATAAGCCTTTCCGCTCCTAGCTATAATATAATATTAAACTGTATGATAGCAATATTTGGATTCTAATAAATGACCATCCCGATACCTGCCAAATAGTCTTTTCCTGTTACCAAAACCATTTGCCGTCGTATATATCGTGCAACATGCATCATGTGGCTTTTGTTCACAACATAATGAATAGAAAGATAATGTTTTAATAAGATCATGTAGAAATGAAGAAAAGTTGTCAGCAACTTCGGAAATGTAGGGACCTTTAGAATAACGTCGAGATCTCGCAAGAAGTACAGGTATACACAGACTTGATGACACGGATGGGTTCCGCACGAAGGTAAATATTTCTGTCAAAAAACATGGGCTGGCCTGGCATACATTCTAACCTTGCACTATATATAAACTGCATGCCATATATATCCACTACACTTTCAGTAGTTTAAGTTCCGAGTTGAATTTTTCTCCATCTGATGGAAACTTTCATAGAAGTTAGCTAATATTGATATTCGTGAGATGAAGTGACCCTCTTGCTGAGATATCTTGTTAAAAAATCATAGCAATTTTAAATTAATTAAGTTCAACGTTTCAACAATGTTAGATAAAAAGTTGATACGATTGTGCACGGGCTGAACGTGTAGTACTCGCTTTTGATAAATTTAAAATGTGAACAATATATTAATGAATTCGAAGTCGGAAAGATTTTCTTTCTTTTGCCCATAGTACAATGTTCAGGAAAATTAAAACAAACATCATCGATGGGGAATATATATATATATATATATATATATATATATATATATATATATATATATATATATATATATTATCTCATGTATCATATTGAAATGTAAACTTAAAACATACAAATATCATCGATGGGAAATATTTTACTCCAAAAAATCAACGCTGTAGGTATGTTTGGTACCACTACTATTGAGCCTGTTTCTCTCAGAATTATCTCAGCGACATTTATTGGCCTCGATATCTCCGTTCAATGCATCTTAAATGGGTCTGGTATTAACCAGAGCTTTCTCGTATAATGAGCAAATGACAAAGACATAATTAAATAAACGTTAATGCGAATCTGCTAACGGCATTCATGGGGTCGTTATGTCTGTTTTACGGACACGCTCTGTATCCCCAAATTACCTCTGCCATGTTGACAACACTTGACCTCTGTTTAAATACATAACGTTTTGACGTGAAATGCTAGGATCATATTCGTGCAACCATGATTATCCTGGAATTTTTCTTGAACTGATGAGCTTTTCTGGATATCAAGTTTTTAACTTTCTCACCATCTCTTGCATTTCGTTATTTTTGATTTAGTCTTATCTATGTATGAACATGATTTGTTTGGTGGTGGTTGTGGTGGGGGTGGGGTGGGGGGTTTAAATGTATTAATCAATTAATCAAAATTAAAAGAATAAGCAAAACCCATATCTTTATAAAATTTAACTTTTCAAATACTGACTGTATACTTCCAACACATTCTCACTCTCTTAAAAAAAGTCACTGACTTGTATTTTTTTCAAGACAGATACAAATCCATTATTGAAATTTTCATACACAAAAGTACATAAGGAGCAGCATGAATCAAATGATCCCAGGTACGTGTATAAAGCGAGGAAAAATATATACCTTTGAGTTAGAATTATGTTTTGTCTTGACGTATTTAAAGCCAGGATAAATACCTACCGTTTAGTTAGAATTAAGTTTTCTTTTGTCACTTTCTCAAAGTAACGAAAACTTTAATGCAAGACTACCACTACTATAAAAACAAAAGCAAAAATTAAACTGACCTTTCTATGTAGAAAATTCGAAATAATCGCAAGTCCAGATGGGCACATTAATGCTACTTCAAAAGTACCTTCTATGACAAGTGTTTCAGTAAAACAAGAAACATTTACCACGTAGGTAACGAAGAAAAAACACAATGAATGTATTTATGAGTATTGGTTGAAAAATAGATAGATAGATATACAGACAGACAGGCAGACATATAGATAGACAAGCAGACAGAGAGACAGATATCAACAAACCATAAAATATAGCTCCTCCTATCACTGTGCACTTCTCTCTCTCTCTCTCTCTCTCTTCATCTGGAACTTGTTGATTTACAGATCTACAGGAGTTTATACACTGAATATATTGGTGTGCTTCTAACTTCGTTCTCCCAGAAGAAATTCCAAAATCAGTTGCCTATCGTATCTTCAAAACGCAAAATTATCTCAGCATAAACATTTCTCATAGCATTTTGATGAAACTCACTTGTTACTTCCCTTGAGATCGAAGGAAGCCAAACTTTGTAGTGCTGCGATATTGGGATCATTCGAATTCAGATATCCTTCATTGATGACCACATTAGAATTAATAGATGTGTTTGTGTGTGTGTGTGTGTCTTGGAGGGAGGGGGCGGGGCTGTAGATAGAGCCATTAACCAATGTCATTTACATATATGAAGTTGTCATTCCATGCCCGGTAAGTACAAATGCTGTTATAGTGTGAGGACCTCAATAGTTAATAAGCTATGGCCCAGCCTCCACATATCTGTGTTCCTGGGCTATGACTCGTGGATCTCATTCAAAAATTTATCTGATGTTTGTTGATGCATGTGTTAATGATTAGAAAGACCAATTTCCAGACAGGTGGTAATTTCCAATTAGAATTTATTTTAATTTTAAGTATAAGAATCGCCACCTACATCTCCTAAGTCCGTCCACCTGGGGGTGGATCTAAATTCTAAATATATTGTGCACATCTACAGATCACGCATAATCATATTACAAATTGTGAAGTCTCTATCTTGACTAGCTTGAACGGTGAAGTAGGATTTGGGCGACATTACGAACGCCTAAATGCAAGCACACAGGATCTCAAAATATATACACTTTCCCTGAAAAGCGCGGGGACGAAAGTAGATTTTGTCGACGCCAGAAAATGTTTTCCGACTTATTTTATGCTTGATTCAGAAATTTGAACATACAAGTAGCAATGCCAGAAAAATTGGGATATCGATATCTATCTCTCTCTCTCTCTCTCTCTCTCTCTCTCTCTCTCTCTCTCTCTCTCTCTCTCTCTATATATATATATATATATATATTATACAATGTTGATCGGCCAGGCAAGTACCGCCATCACCTTTGCAAGCTCAACTTTGTCGGCATTGACTTTCCTCTGAAGGTTGTGATACTGACAAGTTTGAGCGCCGCAACAAAACTATTGCAGTTAGTGTTTTTGCCTAGAAAAATGGCCTATCCCTCTGCGCATTAGCGAGTCGCCAAAGACCAAGCAACATTTGATAGACCTGTTATTGCTAACTTGCGAAACGCTACTATGTCTGGATAAAGAACCTAAGCCGCCATGTACACAAGCACAGTGACCACAAGGAAAGAAATCACGTATACCGCCATTGCCGGGCCGACCTATTGGAAACCCACACGAAAGACTGCCGCGGTATTAGCGAAAAGGCTCAGCGCGTGCCCTTACCGGAACCAGACAAAAACATCCTAGCCTTCCAAAATCACCGCCATATGCGCGTTCCGCACATTATCTAACCCAATTTCGAGGCACTAAACGTGTAAGTGGAACACCTGACCAAAAATACTAAAAACAGCCACACACAAAAAATCGCTGTCAGAGTCCTATTTACCTTTTGCTACATATTTGTTCTCACAGATGGGGTTTCCAAGGAACCAGTGCTATACCGTGTCAAGAATACCTTGAGCATGAGATGGAAAATATCTGAAAGTTGTTTCAAAACAAGGCCGAGAATATTATGGGCGGAGACGACTTGATGACTTTCCAGAACGCCGCAGACTGACACATCTGCGGCGAGAAACTAGGTAAAGATAGAGTGCGAGACCACTGCCATATCACCAGCAAATATCGCGGCGCCGCACACAACACAGCCGCCGCGACGACGGATACAATGCGCGCAACCTCAAGCTGCGTATCTATCCAGGTGAAACAAAGGTACCAGTTCTTATTCATAACCTGCGCGGCTATGACAGACATGGAGGGGATCAAAACAACCTCGTCTAATAAAATCAGCGACATCCCAAAGAACATGGAAAAAAAACATGACGTTTTCGCTAGGACAGATACAGTTTATCGACAGCCTCCAGTTCATGAACAGCAGCCTCAAAAAGCTGATGGATAACATGCTAAACGATGCATTCCGTGCCACATCAAGACAGAGGGCGCTTGGTGCTGACATTGATCTATTGTTACGCAATGGTATTTACTCATACCAATATGAGGAGCTAGGAGAGATTCCAAGAAACACAGCTTTCTCCGATAGCGACCTTCTATAGCCAACCCAGTCGTGCCGGTATAACCGAAAAAGACTATAAGCACGCAGAGAGCGCGTGAAAGACATTTGACCGCCAGAACATGAGCATCTACCATGGCCTTTACCTTTGCTATGTGCTTCTGCTGAACGTGTCTGAGGCATTCCGCGACACCTCCCTAAAATACTACGGCCTCGAGCCGGCATTTTACTACCGCTCACAAGGAATGAGCTGGGGCTCACTACTAAAATGTACAGGTACCAAGCTCGAGCTGCTGACAGACAATGACATGAACCTATTTATTGAAAAGGGCATCCGTGGCGGCATTTCGATGGTGAGCCTGCAAAAGCGAACAACCCAATGTGCATATCCTATGACAGTGAAAAGGCAATATGCTGGATATTATACGACGATACGAGCAACCTTTATGTATGGGCCATGATGCAGAGTCTACCAACTTGTGGTTTACAGTGGGCGACCCTCCCGCACTCAAATCAATTGCGGCAACGAACCCAAGGGCTACATCATTGAAGTCGTCATCGAGTATCCACTGGCTAGAGGGACAAAGAGTGTTCCAGAGGACTGTCTTAGTACTACAAGCCTTCGTCCGCTGGACACCAAAAAGTGGATTGCGTTATTACGACGCGGGGATATGGCCATTATTGCAGCGCACAAGATCAACACGTTATGGCGGAGGAGTGCCTCAACGAGCTCTTTGGCCTGGGTTGGTGGTAAGAACACCCCTACATGGTAACTGAGTGCCTTCAGTCACAAAATCTGTAGTTCCTCACGAATAAAATCTTTACGTGAAAAACCACTATCGGAAAGATGGTATATAGACGGCTCACCTGGAATGTCAAAACTGGCAACCATGGTGAACACCTTGAGCGACGACATAGTGTCAGTAGCACGGCATTGCCCGCCTTCCAGCTCTCCAAGCGCATATAGGTACCGCACCAGGTATTTGTGGGTGAGCGTAGCTATTCTAGCCTGACCGGCCGCGTCCATTTCACGAATATTCATCATTAGGTCTCTTATGTGTGAGCCGCGTTACCTCAACCTTTGTGGCCGCCACAACTGTCGGCAGCCGCCAATTCCACTCAGTGCTACGCGCGCTTGTAGTCTCGCTCTAGGCAAGCAACATCTTCTGGGCGTACTGGTACCCAAACAGCAGCTCGGCCAGATTCCAGTTGAACCGCTCCACAATGATGGTAGCCGGCCTTGCCACGTCTCACGCGCACGCCGTGCTTGGCCAAGAGTTGCAATACGGCGCCCTTAAACTCCTGCCTGGGGTCACCCTGCAGCAGATTTGGCTACTTGGCCACTTTAGCGGCACCCGCTGTAGATACGTGGCAGAGCGCCTGCAACTTTGGAAGCCTCTTTTGTGGTAAAGGGCTCGGCCTCCTTGCAACGGCTGATTACGTCAACCACGGTCAGCGTATACTTGAACGTGTATCGCCCCAACCTTTGTCGTGCGGTAGAAACATGAGGTCGGCCTGGTGCACCTCGTTTGGGGTTGAAACAATACATTGCGGCCTGAGGATTTTGCGTGGTGCTGGCTGGTAAATCTACCACATGGCCTGCTTCTCGACCCACGTCCTGGCAATATATTGTGAGACTTTGGCGACTTCTGCCAGCGTTTTAACCGCTGTTACTCCCTTCCAGTAAAATCGCGGGTTGTAGCATATCGCTGGAAGCTTAGTATCCATTGTGTCTTGTGGTTTTAACAAGTTTAGCATTTTGCCTTGCTTTGTCGTTCCGACACCTCTTGAGCTACAAACGAGCAGATTGCACTCCAACTTGCTGTTTGCGACCTCCGGTCGCAGTTACATGGCGCCCGCCCACCACCAGCTTGCCTTTTATGCCGCCATTTACAAGCCAGCAATAGAGGCGTTCGCCGACTTTATGGCACTGAATGTTGTTTAAGTCATGAATCAGGTCCACGTCAGTCTTTTGCCGGTCGCAGATATCGTGCCTGTGTGAGTACGCCAAGTCGTGTCGGTAGCACGCTGCATCTACACAGTTTACTGGGGTCTCGCAAGGCTTGGTTCGGCCGTCGGCGTCTAACCGAATGACAAGTCTTGTGCCCTACCCGCAGTAGTTGTGGCGCGATAGATGCAACTCCCTGGGATACTTGCTCCAGGCAGCCCCGGCAGCATTTCAAGACTAGCAGCGATATCGCTGCCTTGCTTGTCCTTTTGCATACAGCGCAGACTCTATGCGAGCATAATTCTGTTACTGAACACACCATTTTCTTACGAAAAGTTTTATATTTTAAGAAAAAGTACCACACAATATATATTGTATGTAGAAACCGGTAGGTTTCCTAAGAGCAGTTGTATCAAAGTTAGAGCAATTATATTTTGAGCTTGACTTGTTCCTGTAAAAATGAGTATAAATCAAAAAATCATTATACGATATTATGTTACACGATGCTGCTACCGATATATGCAATTTTAAATGACTTTCCTGTATGAACACATTTTTGTGTGATTGAGATCTGAATAATTGATGGTTATCCAAGCATTACCCTCTGTCGATTGGCTAAAACAAATAGTCACAATCAGAATGAAAGTTCAATATATACAATCTTGGCATTCTAGTGTTTTCGAATCCTCCAAAAGTTGAACTTAGCGGATATTTAAAAAATCATTTTATTTTGAACTCTTTTTAACACGTTAGCCAGAAAAGTATATATTATTTTAACAAAGGCCCGTACAATAATTCATATGTTCCTTATTGAAATTGGAAGGTGGCAAAATTAGGATATATCAGAAAGCAAATAGAAATTATTTGAGCTGCTAAATAACACAAATGTTAATGCATTCAAATATAGTGAGCTGCTAAATAACACAAATGTTAATGTACTCTTAATTAAATTTATCATTCTGTTCCCACGTAAACTCAAAATATTTATGTCTATTATAATTTTTTCTTCCCATTTTGCTAAGTATATCCAAAATATTGATCAGAATTTTCCTCTTTATATCCTTCTCTCTTCTATCTTTCTCAAGCCGCTATACCACCACCATTACTAATTTGTATTTGTACTTAATTTCATAAATATATTGCTGGAACTGAGCTGGCAATACAGTTCTGTTTGATTCTTTTACACATCGCAATCATAGATGTGCCTCGACAAACTCCTGAAATAATGTTTGCTGCTTTAATTGAACACGTTCTAATCCCTCATATTCAGCCTTAATACATTTACTCCAAGAACATATAACCTTTTAGCACCCATTTGAAATATTGCATTGATCTGATTCTACCATTCCGCATCTGACTGAAATATCAAGCCAAGATGATTATGCGAATTTGCATTTCCAAAGCTGCGTGTTTATGATCATGTTGCTTTTTTGTGAATAAGATGGATTTCATTTTAGAAGCATTTATATTAATGGATAATTTTGTTTGCCGAGGAGGAGATGGGTGCAAAATCATCGTTAAGATGTTGTAACGGGTAGCAGCAGCATCATCAACAATAACAATTATACTTAATTCATCGGCAAACATTTCAATACTAGCATCGATTTGGTTCGTCGTGTCATTTATCTATAGCAGTAAAAGAAGGAGACCAAGCACAGAACCCTGTGGTATTCCAGTATATATGATTTTCCATGATAAAGAGTAGTCTGACAAGTTAATATATGTTCCCTACCTCATAGATAATTTTCCAATAACTTTAACAATCTACCTCTAATTCCCCTGTCACAAATATGTCGAATACTCCTTTATGCCAGATTGTTTCGACCGCGCTACCTATATAACAAAAGACAAAGCTGGTTTATTCCTGTTTATCAAAGGATTAATTAGTTGTATTATAACACAGAGGTAGCTGGTTAACAATTAAGAATCCTGGTCGAAAATCAGATTTGTAATTACTTCTAAGGTCACATCGCCCTAATAAGTTATAACAACACTGAAAACTAATTTTTCAAACAACTGCGAGACAGCACTAGATCTTTAGGTAGGTCTATAGTTATATTGGTCACGAGAATTTCATTTTACTTATATAAAAGTGTTACATTGGCACGTTTCCATATATACGGTATGGTCGACTGATGCAAGCATTTATTGAAGAGTATATACTCTTGATTTATATTCTATGGGACTATACATTGACTCGTGATTTATATTCTATGGGACTTTACATTGACTCGTGATTTATATTATATGGGACTATACATTGACTCTTGATTTATATTCTAATGGACTATACATGGACTCTTGATTTATGTTCTATGGGACTATCCATTGGCTCTTGATTTATATTCCATGGGACTATACATTGACTCTTGATTTATATTCTATGGGAATATACATTTTAGCAATCGACGGATTACTTTATCAGGACCAAATGCTCTTTTTTCGGGGGGTTGGGGGGGGGGGGAGGGCAAGTGGATTAAGCTGACAAATAATACTATCCTGCTCAGATATATGCATCTGTTCAAAATCCATGGGAGATAATGGTTAGTCAGGAGGCATGTCAAGTTTATTTAAGAGAGATAAGTAATATGTATATTCATATTCTGAGCTTGATCAATGGGTGAATATGAACTATTCCACCACTTTTATTCGGTGTAGACGTTTAATTTGTTTTCGAAATATATAGATTTAGTGTTTCTCCGCCTTTTGCAAGGTGGTATTGATTTATCGCTTAACACAGACTGCATACATTTTCTATAGTTATCTTTCTAATTGTAGTCATAGTTTCACTCATATCTTTTCCAGTAGTGACTGTTATTTTTTACGCATTCCAATATAATACATTATATTTCTTCTTCGCGTATACATTCTTTGTTTCCTATAGCACAATGGCATCATCTTCGTGGATCATCTTCAGGTAGGTGGAGTATACTTACAAAGTATTTTTGTAACTAAACAATCTCAAGTCATTTGTATGTTTACTACATCATCGTTTATAGGGCAAGGTATATACATTGTCTATACATCTGTATACATAACATGATTCAAATAGAGATCTACATTGTCTATACATCTGTATACATAATATGATTCAAATAGAGATCTACATAGTCTATACACCTGTATACATAACATGATTCAAATAGAGATCTACATTGTCTATACACCTGTATGCATAACATGATTCAAATAGAGATCTACATTGTCTATACATCTGTATACATAATATGATTCAAATAGAGATCTACATAGTCTATACACCTGTATACATAACATGATTCAAATAGAGATCTACATTGTCTATACATCTGTATACATAACATGATTCAAATAGAGATCTACATTGTCTATACATCTGTATACATAATATAATTCAAAATAGAGATCTACATTGTCTATACACCTGTATACATAACATGATTCAAATAGAGATCTACATTGTCTATACATCTGTATACATAATATGATTCAAATAGAGATCTACATAGTCTATACACCTGTATACATAACATGATTCAAATAGAGATCTACATTGTCTATACACCTGTATGCATAACATGATTCAAATAGAGATCTACATTGTCTATACATCTGTATACATAATATGATTCAAATAGAGATCTACATAGTCTATACACCTGTATACATAACATGATTCAAATAGAGATCTACATTGTCTATACATCTGTATACATAACATGATTCAAATAGAGATCTACATTGTCTATACATCTGTATACATAATATAATTAAAAATAGAGATCTACATTGTCTATACACCTGTATACATAACATGATTCAAATAGAGATCTACATAGTCTATATACATCTGTATACATAATATGATTCAAATAGAGATCTACATTGTCTATACATCTGTATACATAATATGATTCAAATAGAGATCTACATAGTCTATACACCTGTATACATAACATGATTCAAATAGAGATCTACATAGTCTATATACATCTGTATACATAACATGATTCAAATAGAGATCTACATAGTCTATACATCTGTATACATAACATGATTCAAATAGAGATCTACATTGTCTATACATCTGTATACATAACATGATTCAAATAGAGATCTACATTGTCTATACATCTGTAAACATAATATAATTCAAATAGAGATCTACATAGTCTATAAATCTGTATATATAATATAATTCAAATAGAGATCTACATTGTCTATACATCTCTATACATACTATGAGAAAATAGAGATCTATATTGTCTATACATCTGTATACATACTATGAGAAAATAGAGATCTACATTGTCCATACATCTCTATACATACTATGAGAAAATAGAGATCTGCATTGTCCATACATCTCTATAATACTATGAGAAAATAGAGATCTACATTGTCCATACATCTCTATACATACTATGAAAAAATAGAGATCTACATTGTCTATAGATCTGTATACATAATATAATTCAAATAGAGATCTACATTGTCTATACATCTGTATACATACTATGAGAAAATAGAGATCTACATTGTCCATACATCTCTATACATACTATGAGAAAATAGAGATCTACATTGTCTATACATCTCTATACATACTATGATTCAAATAGTTATCTACATTGTCTATACATCTGTATTCATAATATGATTCAAATAGAGATCTACATTGTCTATAAAACTGTATACATAATATGATAAAATAGAGATCTATTTATAATAAGTTGATCGAAAGAGCACAAAGGTTTACGTTCTTGTGATCCTTGGAATTCCCCATCGACCTATTTTTTAGTAACCTATCAGATAAAGCGTTGCATTTCGTGGCATGGATACTTGTTGTATGAAATAACACTTTTTACTTCCATAAAATGTGAAAGCTGTAATTTGATTGGTGAATCAAACGGTCAACATAACTTGATATCGGATCGGTGTTACTCAGATCTCCGTTATGTCAGAGATCTCAATTTTAATCATATTGTCTGTATACAGTAACTATACTCATAAACACATTTGCAAAAATCATGCACTACAGATGAACAGAGCCAGTGCGCCCGCCCCCTTCCCCCCCCCAAAAAAAAAAACGAAAACAAAAAAACTTCAACAAACAATGAAACAAAAAATAAATCAGCGAGGAAAAACCGGATTAGGGGTTATGTTTTCTTTACAGTTGGATGGTTAAAATTATGCCCTGGAAACACTTAAAGTGCAGAAACTTCTGGGGGCTTCGTTCCACAAATCCCTTGCCTACTTGTTTATTCCCCACCCCCACCCCCACCCCACACCCCCTAAAAAAACAAAAACAAAACAAAACAAAAGAATTCATCACTGCTGTGGAATCAGTACAATTACTATCAATTCAATTCTCACCATCTTTTGAACTCGCTTTTACTCCCTTGGCGTCGGAGTTTGAATTATTAATTCTAAAGGTCGTTGCTGTGTACTGCTTTTATTCATTAAGGATAATTACAACTAGCTTTTCCTGAAGTTAATTTTAACATCAGGATTTACGCTGAAATAAGTTTGAATTCCTCACATAGGACCACATCAGCATGTTAAATTATAAATAGCAGATTAGAAAAAAATTGATAACGGCGCAAATACAAAACAGTTTCCAAACGTTTCGAGCTAAATAAGCTCTTCGTCAGGGGAAGAAACAATTTACATCCACAAAACAAAACACTAAACACAAAAGCCAAGAAAGAACTCCTACATGTTTAAATGACGGGGAAATAAACAAACGCAGGACAAACAACAGAAGAAAGAAAGAAGACAAAATTAAAAAATCGTTTATAACAGGTATATATATATATATATATATATATATATATATATATATATATATATATATATATATATACATATCCCAATTTGCTTTGCATTCTATTAACTTTGTATAAATAAAACTCTTTGGTAAGCGTAAAATGTAGTGACATCTAATAAATACAATCATGTATACGTCTCAGCTGTGACGGCCTCGACGTTTCCCTTCGCCATAACACACTCTTTCTTTCCAACGTCTCAGGAAGAAAGAAAACAACCTATGTGGTTTGTGCATTTAATAGCCACGAAGAATAAGTAAGTGAATTAATTATTTTACGTCCCAGCCGACTAGGACTGGCCTGGGCGGTCATTGAACCAACGTCCAATGGATTATAAGCAAACCGCTCTACCAATTGAGCTACTACGGCTGTAATTATTTCATTTGTTTTGTTTCGTATATTGATATAAAGTGGATCAAGTAAGCAATTTTCTTGCCGTCAATTAGTATATTTTATAACTCTGTGATTAAAAAAAATATATCATTATCCAACACATATTTAGCAATTACTGGAAGTAAAAATTCAATAATAATAATAATACTGTTCTTAAATCCTCTAATGGAATGAATAAAATATAGTCTTGTTTTGACAATTGTAACTTGCTTACAGCCAGATACCACCACCATTACTACTACTACTAATAATAATAATAATAATAGCAGCAGCAACAACAATGACAACAAAATATTATCTTTCTTTTTAGTGCTCCATTGTTCGTTGTAGTTTATGAATCATATTACAAAATTAATAAGATTTGTCCATGATATAATTTTTTTAAACATACATTTTCATACATGTCTCACACGTTATTGTTTGTATATCGGTACGCCTAAATAGTTAACAGTTCACATACTATGTAGTATTTATCAGATAGCTCTATTACAACCATAGTGATATGTACTTAAAATGACGTTTCCAAAATCCAAACGAATGCAAATATTATAGAAAAGAAATTTTGCTTACATTATTTTTTTTATGAATGAATAGCGCATACATTCATAGTGACGTAGTTTAACGTTCTGTTACTTCATGATAGACCCGCCGTGACGTTATGTTACGCAGCAAGAAACTTTACTGAGCCCTGTGTGTGCTTAACAGCACCCAATACAATGCTTGCCGACGCACATTAGGTAGAAAATTTACATCATCAATGCCAGGCAGTTCATATGCATAGGAAGACATGATCTGGATACAAAATAATTATTCTTTTAAGCTTTAAACATCTTGTGTAATGCAATGCTGTTTAGTAATTGATTTCAAAGATGAACAGTTGTTTATATCAACAAATCCCTCCTATGACATAAAAGAAAACTAACTGATTGTATCAGACTAACACAAACATGTCAATGTTAAGCGCTTCTAAATTCCTTCTCATCTCATCTTCGAAGGTGAAACGATTAGGAAATGTTTTCAGAAATTTTTGACGTCCATTTGTTTCGAATTGAAAATGTGAAGCTGCTTCATTAACAGTTATTTGGTATTAAACCCAGAACCAATGCTTGTTGGATGCAAGATACTTAATCACATAGCCCAGCATTACTTAATCACATAGCCCAGCATTACTTAATCACATAGCCCAGCATTACTTAATCACATAGCCCAGCATATTTCAATTTTATTCGTTGCCTTGAAGAGTATAACCAAATATCGCCCGAAAAACAACACAAATAATAATAATAATAATAATAATAATAATAATAACAGCAACAATAGTGGTGATACTACTACTACTACATTTTTATTTTACTGAAATGCTGTCCATTCATCTAAATATAGCATTTTGTTTATCAACCTGCCGATCCACTTACCTACCTACCTACCTACAGCATAACCATCTATCAATCTATTTACCTGTCTGTCAATCTATCTTTCTATCTATCTATCCGTATCAAGTTGTACTTTAACATTGAGCCATACATATAATACATAAACAAGTCCACACAACATACATTATATTGATCAGAAATAAAAGACGATTTTTACAGCTTAGAGCGATTGGAAAACGAAGATAACGTCAGCTATACACTTACTTCATGTGCACATTTAGAAACATGTACGAAATGTATCGCGTCTTATAGAAAGCTAAGAGATGTTATAATGTCATGATGACCGGGTGACCTTCTGGATGTTACGACTAAAAACAATCAAACAAACACCTCAAGATTTTTGGGCATATTAAGGTCGGAGCACTCTAGGTGAAAATTGATATTTTATTTCCTACAAAAACATCACCGAGTAGTGGTTACAAATATTCACAATATCACCTTTTCGATGGTGTGATAAAAACCTGCTTTATATAGGCATACCATATCAAAATTATGAAGGGAAACAGGTCTACAAATAAGCTATTCGAGGTCATGTAATATGACGTAACTGAAGGGGACTCTGGTTTTTTATTCACAAAAGATTTCGACATCATACACAGATTTAATATTAAACTTGCAATACCGATCAATTCAAATAAAAACTGTGCATGTTTATGTGTTACAAATTCGTATTACATATACATAATAGCTTTCAATAGTTCCTGTATCGCAGGTTATGTTTATTTACAAAGTTAAGAATATAGAACTCACTGTAGTGATGGTGTAGTCTAATTTTTGACAAAAGTTTATGGTGTCGTTTAATGTATGACAAACGTTTATGCTGTAGTCTAATGTATGACAAAAGTTTATGATGTAGTCTAATATATGACAAAAGTGTATGGTGTAGTCTAACGTAAGACAAACGTTTATGATGTAGTCTAATTTTTGACAAAAGTTTATGGTGTCGTTTAATGTATGACAAACGTTTATGCTGTAGTCTAATGTATGACAAAAGTTTATGATGTAGTCTAATATATGACAAAAGTGTATGGTGTAGTCTAACGTAAGACAAACGTTTATGATGTAGTCTAATGTATGACAAAAGTTTATGATGTAGTCTAATGTATGACAAAAGTTTATGATGTAGTATATATGTATATGACAAAAGTTTATGGTGTAGTCTAACGTATGACAAAAGTTTATGGTGTAGTCTAATGTATGACATAAGTTTATGATGTAGTCTAATGTATGACCAATGTTTATGGTGTAGTCTAGTGTATGATAAAAGTGTATGGTGTAGTCTAACGTACGACAAAAGTTTAGGATGTAGTCTAATGTATGATAAAAGTTTATGATGTAGTCTAATGTCTAACAAGAGTTTATGGTGTAGTCTTATGTATGACAAAAGTTTATGATGTAGTCTAGTGTATCACAGAAGTTTATGATGTAGTCTCATGTCTGACAGAAGTTTATGGTGTAGTCTAATGTATGACAAAAGTTTATCATTCACTGATATATACACATATGAGACATCTAAAAAAGCAACTTCATCAGTCAATACACATTTTCTTTGATTTCATAGCTGTATGAGGGAATTATACATAATATATGCTAATAAATACCCGATTTGGACGTGAACTATTAATTTCACCGACTTCCTTCTTCATGTCTGATGATTTTTGTTTCTTTTAATATGAGTCTTAAGTTGTCAACAGTTGGAGGCAAATTTCAAAACCGTTATAAAGCTAATATATACAAACTTAAAGCTTTCCCTATATATATATATATATATATATATATATATATATATATATATATATATATATATATATATATATATATATATACACATACCGTAGGGACAGCCTATGAACTGCTTCAAGCAGTGATATCTTGTAAGAGTTCAACAAGGTTGAAATGGAAAGTTCAGACGAAATCAACAATCGTTGCAACTGTTATCATTATATTTTATCACGTTTATGTCGTCCTATGTGAACATTTCAAAAATTACTGTTGGTAAATTTCCCTCGATGTCGAAATTGATTTCTGGAAAAGATAATAGTAATATTTCCTGTGGCAATAAAGACATATAAAGGTGAATCGACCATTAGGACCGATAATTGAAAATCCGACGTTAAGGGAATAAAGCTAATTCAAATGTAGTGAGAATCGAGTGGATATTAATTGTATTGATTCCACAGGGAATAGTGTGACTTCTATGCGAATGACATGGCTCATAAAAAGAGTCCATATTGTTTTAGCTTAATTCGACTACCTTACACAATGATTGCTATACCTGATTTTAAAGGTTATAGAATGCAGATTATTTTAGCGTGGGATGAAGTGACCCAAAATGGGAACATTGGTATGGAGACCAGGATTGACATGGAACACTTTCGTTTTATTTTTATTGAACACGGATCAACACAGAAAAGGATAATTTCTCTGAAAAGTAAGAGTTTATTTATTTCACATTTTGGTACAGAAATCGAACTAATTGAATGCAAAAAGTGTAAATATTGCTTAGCAATCCTTAACATTGTTTAAAATATAAAATTTTCCATCAGTCTTCGGTTTGTGTAACATTGTTTAAAATATTTAATTTTCCATCAGTCTTCGGTTTATGTAGTATGCAGCTGATGCTGTTCGGCAGATACTGTATTTAGGTCATTATTATACATCTGATTTAGATTTTGAAAGACATAAAGAAAATATATATCAGTCTTTACAAATAAGTTTCATGAGCCCTGTGTCTTTTTATTCCAAACTATATAAAATTACTAAATTTCACCCAGATATGACTTGCAAATGTTTTGGTTCGTCCGCCTGATTAAAAAATACTCAAACGATAGTGGTATATCCTTTTCCCCCACTGTTTATGCATACATGAAATGAGGTTTCTCGGATATAATTCCCCAAGATATATCAATAAAGTTTCTGTGTCGCCGTTTTCAATCTTATGGTGTGCGTTTTCCATCACGTTCATCATGGCAATGATGGCCGATTAATGCAGCTCACTTAAACTTCATTTTCTCACTTCAAAGTATGACGCCTTTCTTTTGACTTTAGCAAATGCATAATTTGCCAAGAAACAAAGGTAATGGTGTGGGCAACTCAGAACTGGAGAAAAAGAGTACAAAGTGTCCTCGTCTATACTGAAATCAGAATTTATGAAATGTTTCAAAAACTTAAAGATGCCAAGACCAGAAGGTTGACTGTAATGTATCATAAGCGATGCTTCGCAAAATATATCAGTAAGACTAATGTATCACACTCATCATCTGCTAGAAACATAACGCTAAAAAAGATCTCGAGCTCCACACAATTCAAACTGTAAATTGTGCAAGAAGTCACTTTCAATCTGCTGTGCTTCTGTGAAATGACGAAGACATGCTTCGTCAAATTGTTGGCGATGACCTCATCACACAAGATGCTTTAAATCACAATTCGTGTTTGGCAGAAGCAAATCGTAGCTGAAAGGAAAAGCTGCGGATGAAAGCAACCTGATAACTACCAAATCAAGGCAAGATGAAAATATAGCACATAAAACAGCTTTCAAAAAGATAGCTGAAACAATCAGTGATGATCTTTTTGAGTATGGCAAAGGGTTTCTTTTTACTCATGTCGACCCTGCTACAAACGTACAGATAGTTCATTCAAAACACCTATGCTAATACAAATTATCTTAGTGACAAACTGAAAAAGAAGCCCCTAACTCATTAGGTACATCAGATTGTAAGTCAATCTCTAGTATCATTTACAAATGTTAGGTCACGTTGGGTGATGCTGCAGACACAGAACATTTTTAGTCTCCCCGTAAGAATTAAAAATGAATTAAATAAATTTGCATTATACAGCAATTGGAATCCTTAAAAGACAACTTTCTTATATGAAAGGAACTGATGAATCCACACGTGCAGCATAAGATAATATATAGTCTCTGACTGATTTTTCCGCCTCTGCCAGCTACAGCAATGCTATGGTTACTGGACATTAAAGCATACAATACAGCAGACCTTGAACTTGAAACAAGGACTAATGTAAAACGAAGAGCCTAGCGATGAAAGAGTGCATGGTTTACGACAGTCGGAAGGTAATTAAACCTCGTCATATAAGACTTACTATTCACCTTCATTGCAAACGTAGAAAGCGTTTGATCATAGACACTCTTTATTCACTTGGTGTTGGTATATCCATGTAGAATTGAGAAAATTGCTCAATGCGGTTGCTTTAGATGAGCGTACAAGAACCAATGTTGGGATTTTTTACTTGTTATTTGGCATAGTTAATGAAAGTACACTAATACAAGTAGAAGATGAAAACGTAGACATTAATGTTAAAAATTGTAATATAAAGAATGCATTCTATTCAGCGGCAGGAGTTGTTTCAGAATCAGCCAGTCGATGGAACAATTCCTTGCTCTCCATGAACTGAAGGCCGTTCCAGTCTTATAGATGTTACTCATTTGTGACGCTCAAGTAGCGACCAGAGCCTTCACTGGTAACCGAAGCCCTAAATCTCAGATCATCAGCATGACCATAAAGCCATCGCGTGGATACTCTGAAGAACAGTGTCTCGACAAGTTATCCAGCAATGGTAAATGTTGACTTACCAAACTGTCAGAGTTTACGTTTATGAACAGGATTCCAAAAGTCTCTTTCTCAACAGAAGAACGCTTGTACTGTTGCCACGCACGTTCTAATTACTGAAGCGGAACCAGCAGGTATGACTACCATGTATACTACAATGCCAAAAGGTTCAGCTTGGACAAAGAGATGGCGTTCAAACGATGGATCAAACACTATACGCAATAGCCCATCTGGTGAAATGTCCAAAACCAGTGAGCTTGGTGGAAAGATACTACATTTAGGTAACTTTCATACGATGCACACTTTCGTTGCTTCCATAAGGAAACTTTAGAGCAATGATGGCATGAAAGTTGCTGACTGAATCAAATGTGTATGCTATCAACGCTGTTGAACAAAGGCTGATTGGCAAACAGTTCCATCGGACCGATAGCGCAATTTCTATTGACTACAAATATGATATGCTTCTCTTTATGACAGCTTTCTTTGACTGGTGTGATAAGAATGCAGCAGCAGAAAGACCCATTTTGGATACAGTGTAAGATCTGCAGTCAGCAATAACAGCTGTGAACAAACTCCAGGATGTTATCAAGATTCAATTAAACCCACTGTTTGATATATTTGAAAAGTAGGGAAGTGATGAATGTTTTTTGATGCTGCAGGAATTATGTTACTGAATATTAGGGCAGAAAGAGAATATGATCGGATCCTCCATCTTCATACAGTTTTCAGCTGTGGAGGTATTTGAAAATGTAGAACTTTATTCATTTTTGCTATCCGTTCTATGTGATAAAATTGTTTAACATATCGAATATTTCGGAATGTATTCTAAATTTATAGGAAGTCAAACCGATGATACATAACATCATGCTATCGGATATAATATAATCTGTTTCAGGTTATACATTTTGTAGATGAATAGACAAGTTGAATCCAATTATATGTTGCAAAATGAAACGATAAGAAACGTCAGATCTTTTGTGATCCGGTTCGCGATTATTATTGTCGCGGAAGATTCATGTACGTACGTGGTTATTATAATACTAATCTCCTCCGAAAGAAGCATTTAATGTGTAACGAAGTCAGTTCATGTGCACGCATGCGTCACGTATATCACTGTATTCGTACTTAAGCACATTTTTAAGTATGTCTCATGTATTAACGCTCATTTGTTTGCATTTTTAGCCGTTTGTGGGAGTCGTTGAATTCCATTGGGGTTGTTTAACACGGATACTGTAGTCAGTGGTGACTTCGGTGATGTTGGTTTGACGGATGATAGTGAGGTTCGCGACGGATCATTCAACAGACTGGGAGGAGTGGATTCCACTAGATCATTCCTCAACAATTCATCGTGAGCAGTGGATTGGGAGTACTGTATTCATGTTGGTCGTCATGTGGTCATGAGATAACAGCATCATATATGTTCATGAACAGTGTTAGGTTTTGCACCGAAACTTCAGTGTCATTATATGTATAACAATCTAATTCACCATCATACTAGTTGATGAACAATACATAGATCAGATTTGTTGATGAACAATACATTGATCCTAAATGTTAATTATTCCATACATTAATCACATTTTTTTTATAAATCCAGTCATTAAACATATGTGTTGATAAATCCATACATGAATCACATTTGTTGATAAATCTTTACATCAGTCATATATGTGGATAAAATTTATGCATGAATCGTATCGGTTGACAAATGATACCATTTGTGATATTTGCTGATGAACTATGGATTGATCGTGTCCTTGGACAAACGATACCATTTATCATATCCGTTGATGAACTTTGTGTGCATGGTAGGATTTTCAGTTGTTTTAGTTTAGTTTGTGAGAGATGGAAGTAAGGATATGAATTAGTGTGACAGAGACTCAGTTATTATTAATTTGCATGATAATTCAACGTTAGATTCACATGCTTTTGTTATGTGTCTTTGATAGATCCAATTCAACTCGGTTTCACCCTGTTACAAAAGCAAACTATCCCCGATGACCACCAGCGTATCTTCCTGGCATGTTGCAATTTCCTGACGTAGCCAGAAGTGCATTTGGGGTAGGAGAGTTCTCAGTAAGACGCGTACCAGGTCGATTTAATGGAGTTTGAAATGACATGGAATCCGTGACAACAATAATTTGCGACGGAAGGACCATGTCCTTGTTAGATGGTCCCTTACACGCCAGTTAATGGGACATAATGCCTCAAATATGAGAATGCGCATTTTACACACACGTCAGGAGTCAGGCATTAATGAGTAAACCCAACCCTTAGCGATGTAGGGGAATGAGTAACATATGCAATCACTGGTTGATAGTATTATCAACAATATGACAAATCCTTTCTTGGTCGAGTCTCACCTAGAGGTGCTGGTCAACATCTCCACAGAATTTTCCTCTTGACATTGAAAAGAATGAGGCAGAAACTTATTCTTGGACTGCTTTCTACAGGGAGCTTGTATCTCAACTCATTGACATCGGTCGCGGCGCACATTTCATCATATAGTTTGCAATTTATTTTGTGACACACAGTTCGAGTTTCATTTGTTAAGAGGCCATTCTTAAAATATTTGAAAGTTCCAACAGGTTTGGATGTTGCTTTGAACATACTTCAAGAGTTTTGCTTTCCCCAACAATAAAGGTCTACTGATTGAATCGCATCCTGTTAAAGAATTAGTCCAAGGATAAGAGAACAAATCTCATGGCTCAGTGTGTTCGCAACATCATGGTTTAAGAGATAGCATGATTTGTCCTTTACATTAGTTTTTAACTACATTTAGGTATTATTACGCGTACAAAAATAAACACACAAAACTTCAACGTCTGTATCAGAAGACCAGACAACAACATGATTTCGGACTTCTGCAAGATGTGAAGCATGTAACATTGGTCTTGAATCAGCCTCTTCCTGGGTACAGTACAAATGTTCTAAAGCCACTAATTCCGTTGTTTTGATATGCCTATTTTTCTCCAGGTCGCAACTTTTAAGAGGCAAGAGTTGATCATTTTTCACACAAGAAGGGTACCAAAGAGTCACAATTTGTAGACTAAGAAACTTTTCAAAGAACTTCTTCCAGACTTTAAGTAGCGGTGTGTTTGAATTATGTATTCATACTTCAGTGCTGTCCAAACAATGGGTCATGAAAGCCCAAACAACTTGTTAGACTGTTTCAATCATATTGATTAAACACAGAATACGCACAATTACATTTACTATCACTGACGGGTTTTATGAGAAAATGAATAATTTTCTCACTAAACTTACCAAGAGTTGAAGTACCAATACTTCCCATTATCTGTATACTAGTCATTATATCTATGATCCATGAAGTCCTCTACTCAGTGCTAAGATTCAACCTAGCCTGAGAATGTACATCTTTTTCTAGCTCTGCAAGCAGAATACCTTTGGCTGTATTTCGGAGAGTTCCATCTATATGTACTAAACAATCCGGTACCGAGGCAATTTCGTATTGAAGGAAAGTTCAAAGATCTACTTTCCATGTCTTTGCAACTGCAAATTGTCTACTAAACAACTCTCTATCAACATTCAGTGCAGTACGCTCTATGACTGTGTTGTTCTTTTTAAGCTTTAGTTAAAAGGAAACCAAGGGTCTTTATTTTGAAGCAGTGGATCAAAGAAGGGAATACTGCTCTCATTTTGCTGCCATTCCACTCAAGTGACCTTACCAGTATTCATGCTATTTTGTATTCATTTGCTCTTGCTATGGACCGATCACAGTGTTCACAAGGCCAAGTTCTTCACCATTGAATGGATCTGCCATTTTTACGACATTTGTTTGGATGATCTTATGGGCATCTATTAAATACTTGCTGTGCGGTAATGAAAGACTCGACGACTTGCCAAATATTGATATACCGAAATTTATTCTGATTCAGCCCGCTTCACGTAGTATATGTTTTCTTGTTGTTTTGTTTTCTTTAAAATATATATTTTTAGCAAAATGAAAAGATTAAAAATTCATCTCTCTAAACTAATACATGACATGAATAACTTAAGGTTGAAATATTATTTTGAGTCAGAGTATATATATATATATATATATATATATATATATATATATATATATATATATATACTGCTGATTCTCTCTCCTTCTCTCTCATTACTTGTACTAATAATTGTTAGTTCCTTTATTACCAATAAATTAGCTTTATTATTGTTATTGTTATTATTATTATTATTATTATTATTATTATTATTATTAATACTACTACTACTACTACTACTAATAATAATAATAATAATGAAAGTATTTTACTGATTTCCTTTAGATTTGAAATGTTATTTATATGGCCTGATGCATGAACTTGTGTTCTTTGTTCACACACAGACACACACACAGACAGCACACACACATAATATTTCTGAGCACTAGTGTATTCGCCCCTGTTTTTATTTGCACTTGTTTCTTGTGTCGCTTTGCCGTTTATCTATTTGACCGTTTATCTATATCTCTCTCAGTGTATACATACAGTTTTTAGCTAGTATTAAAGCTATCAACAGTTCTCCAGTTATAAGTATGACTCATACAGTAGCATGAATTGTCGTCAGAAGCAACATAGGAACTATTACACCATTCTGTGTTTTAACAGATAGATACCAAGTACAACATAGGAGCTATTACGCCATTCTGTGCTTTAACAGATAGATACCAAGTACAACATTAACGTGCAGGATTTGAATTTCAGCCATTCATTAACCGATTAAAAGCTTTTGTAAATAGGAAATATTTATTCTTGATAATCTTTAAAACGGGGATAGTGATCAAAAAAATAAAAAAAGGAATCACGACTTTGTGATTTCGCAGTATTTGTGAACAAAATAATAACCAATGCATAGTGTATAAGATAATAAGAGGAAGTAAATCAAATTAACAGTTCCTTGACAATTGCTTTATCGAATCTAATATTATGCGCTAGGCATACCATTTATCTTTTTATTTTAGAGCGATACCTACCATTCATCTGAAATAATATGCCGTATTTGGCAGAGTTTTCCACGCACACAATCTGAACAACATAGAACCAGATCTGAAGTCACATAATAAGCCCTCAGATTAGGGTCTACGCTTTTCGTCTTATTTTTGGGATCCTGATCTGTTCAAATATTATGTGACGGCAGATAAATATCTATATTGCTCGCCAATGGTTACGCATTATACACGAGTAAGATACGATATGTACACTTTGACCTTGGATACTAGAAATATATACGGTCAAGCTGTATCCTGATCAAGCGATATCACCCATCCTAGGGGTACGATTATTTATTCCAAAGAGATCGCTGCCGATTAAAGTGACTTTGTTCACCGTTTTATAATTTCCTTGTAATTGGCCATGCAGAAGTGGCTATTTGCATTTTATTCATCATTCTAAGAGATGAATTTATAGCATGTATGATATTTAATTCCATAGACACAATTATAATGTTTCAACAGTGCTATTCGACTTGCAATAAAATGTATTCTTAAAGAATATTAATCATTATCTTAATTTGTTCCTAAAATAAATGAAAAAATTGTGCAACTTTTGTAGTCCATTATATTAACACAATAACGGTTTTCAAAATATGTAAGATGTAAGACTTGGGGCAGCAAGAACTTTTACCTGCAGTACCTGCTATTGGTGTATGCCATTACATGCTAGGTGATACGGACCTACATAAGTACCTGCTATTATTGTATGCCATTATATGCTAGGTGATACGGACGTACAGCAGTAACTGTTATTGGTGTATGCCATTACATGCTAGGTGATACGGACCTAGAAAAGTAACTGCTATTGGTGTATGCCATTACATGCTAGGTGATACGGACCTAGAGAAGTAACTGCTATTGGTGTATGCCATTAAATGCTAGGTGATACGGACCTAGAGAAGTAACTGCTATTGGTGTATGCCATTACATGCTAGGTGATACGGACCTAGAGAAGTAACTGCTATTGGTGTATGCCATTACATGCTAGGTGATACGGACCTACAGCAGTAACTGCTATTGGTGTATGCCATTACATGCTAGGTGATACGGACCTAGAGCAGAACCTCATATTGTTGTATGCTATTAAATGCTAGATAATACGAACCTAAAGCAGTACCTGCTATTGGTGTATGCCATTATATACTAGGTGATACGGACCAAGAGCAGTACCTCATATTGGTGTATGCCATTCGACCATCTCTTTCAGTGAGCGTAAACTAAGTAGGTAAAATTGTGTGGATCAAAAATATATGGCAAGCAATTAAGTTAATTTCTACGCGACAATTGTTTTCTGTCTAAAGAGAAAGAGTGAGTTGACTGATTTGGTGCTTATTACGTTTGCTTCTGAAGATTTTATTTTAAAAAACCCACCAGATCCGTAAGAATATCCATTATTTGTCATCATAAATTCAGAAGTGTTATGTTATCGTAGGTCTTTCTGAAACGAATGAAAACTACTCGAGAAAGGTGTGAGGACTAAAGCTGTAATTTCAAATGCTTTGACATTCTACAGACACACTAAAATCATTGTATTTTTGGCTGGGAAAATTGTCTAGGGGTATCCATTTGGACAATTACAATATGCTAAGATATCCAAATATGGATGGCGTTCTCTCTCTCTCTCTCTCTCTCTCTCTCTCTCTCTCTCTCTCTCTCTCTCTCTATATATATATATATATATATATATATATATATATGGTGCCGAGGAAATGGAAACCAAGTGCCTTTCTCAAGGTCGCACAGTGACAGCCGACCCGGGCTGGCTTGGGCGGGTATTGACCCCGCGACAACAAGAACAACAATACGTAAAAAACGACTCATTGGGCTGGATAATAATGTTATCAAACAAGCCGATATGGGGCCCTGCGTTGTTGTAATGAATAAAAGTAACTACATCTCTAAAGCCAAAAGACAACAGTCGGATGAAAGATTCAAAGAAAAACCGTACAATGTTCAAACAGAAAAACACGCAGCAATTTTTTGGCTTATCTGAGGAGATGCATAAAGCAAGACTGTTGTATGTTAAGACCTTGGCTTATCCGCTTCATGCCGACATAAAACATGCCATTTAAAACTGCTTCCCTAAATTCACAAAGTATGTAATTCCGGTAGACGTATCATCTCTTGCATCAACCAAAGCAGGGAACAAAGTTTAGAATTTATCGACAGCCGCCTCCGTCCTTTTCTACAACAACTCTCTTCTTACATACAGGACATCAACGAATATCTGAATAAAACTTTTAAGAACAATCTGCCCAGTAATGCAACCCTCGACACATAAATGTCTGCTCACTCTATGCAAACACTGTACGTGACGAGGGCATATAATACAAGCGCACAAGGAAGCGTGGAACAGCAGTCCCATCTCCCAACCCCTGAATACCTTGTCAAGCTTCTGAACCATGCTTCGAAGATGAATAAATTTGTGTTGAATAATAAACATTACCTTCAAGTAAATGGTACAGTAATGGACATCAAACCGCCACCTTCATATGCCATCATAATTATGTGGAGACTAGAGCGAGAACTTGTTAATCAAACACCATACTAACACCTAAGCTAGTGGAGATTTTTGATGACGTGGGGAGAAAATGGGTAGGAATAAAGTAGCAACTTCAATAATTATTGGGATTTGCTAGCAACTTCCACCTCACCATCAAATTTATGTTGGTATCATCAAACAGTCTGAATATATTTCTCAACATTTGATTATTATTACGGGATGAAATTATATATACCGCTGATAACACGCGTTGCAAACCGACAGACTCCCATTAGTATCTCCTATCTATCAGCTGGCATTCTAAACATGTAATAATAAACATTCCATCTGGTGTAAATATTTGCATATAGCTTGTTTGCTCAAGCAAGGAGGCGCGACACAAAACGTTTGGGGAACTCAAAATATTACTTTTGAAAGAGGGGATACAAGAACAAAACTATAAATTGTGCTATAGAAAATATTAAGTCCATGGGCCGAAACAGTCCATTCAGATTTAACAACCGCGTTCATTTTGTAACTATATACCACCCAGATATTCCAAACTTCGGAAATAATGTCCAGAGATGCTGGCAAATTAGTGACTATTCTGCACGCTTAGGAGAAGCTTTCAAAGAACCACCTATCGTCGGTTACCTACGACAAAAAAGAAACAAAACAACAACAAAATCAAAACAAAAAAAATAATTTAAAAAAAATAACAACAAAACAATCCATTACAAGATCACCTTCTGCTTTCAAGGTTGAGGTTTAGCCAGAGTACGGACACTGGAACATATATATGTAAAGACAGAAGTTGTCTAATCTGTAAACTAATTCTTGCAACTACTACTTTGAAGAGTTCATCAACGGGAGTTGCTTATAATATAAATCAATGGTTAGAATGTGTCACTAAAATGTCATTTACGTCCCGATGTACAAGATTTCTGACGCCCAGTATGTTGGTGAAACGATTGTGCTTAGGAAAAGAATGGAAAACTACAAAAGCATTATCGGATTCAAAGTCAGAAAGATGAAACACAAACTTGCCGACCATTTCGACCTAGCAGACACTCTGAACTGTCATTAAAAATGTAACCCATTGAATCAATTTCATAAAAGTGCGTGTCTAGCGCCACCACCCTACCCAAAAATATGATATACTCTTGATTATTGCACATCACGAATTGAGCTGAAACGAAACATTCTAATTCCAAGAAATATTTCTGCTTGACCTACTGTGCGCCTGTTACTTTTCTTTGAGTGTGTTCAGCCTCAGCCATCTTTAATAACGTGAAATTACTATATTATTATTATTATTATTATTATTATTATTATTGTTGTTGTTGTTGTTGTTCTTGTTGTTGCTTCTTTCAAGCGCTTTCTCTTGTAATATAAATACATCGATATCTTTACGCTACTAAAGATGACTTTCTTAGGTGACCCAGATGGATTCAGACCAGGATAAAATGCTTCAGGTCAGTACCCAGCTAAGTTGTTTGTATTTAAACGTATATGCTTTGTTTGGCTGTACCTTCATTGTTAAATGTTCATTACAGGAAGTAAGATTTACCATGGAATAAGTGGGAAAGAATAATTCTTTACTTTGAGATGCATTTTATTGTGGTTGTTGAAGCAATGTAGTGGAAGTGTACATGTAAATTCCGTGTGAGATATGGTCGTAAACCATGTTTTGATTGACAAAGAAACGGAACCTTGACCTCTTTAGGTTTTTATCAACTGTTAAACGCAATTATGATTGACAAGTGCTGTGAAATCGTGGCGTGTGTAATTGTCTATAATGGAACTGTCACCTCTTGGAATCCTGGTGTGATTGGAATGTCGGTCGAGTTCAGAGAAATGTACGTATGTAATATATAGGGAAATTAATGGTGGTCCGACTCCTGTCAGATGCAAGGCTTGTTGACAATTAAATATCAACTGTACTTCATACATATACATGGAACTTTGCACATTTGTTCCTTATACAGTAGCTATAACAATACACGGAAAAAGTTCAAATGTAAATATTGATTATTGTCTTAAAATTACGTTTTTGAAAATTCTAAATGTCTCAATTCCTTTATTTTAAGATGTGAACCTTGTTTTTGTATGTGTTAATATAAATTAATCAATGGTGTGGTTTTATTGTATTAATATACCACTTTTCCTGTTGTAAAGGTCAGCAAGGAGAGATTTTTCGAACTTAATGAAAATTTTGTTCTGGCTCCAAATGGGCAAGGTCGCATTTTGACTGGTGGCCGAACACAAAATGGGAAATATGACTTACTTTCATGCAAAGACTCAAAGACACGACAATGGAAAATATATGGTGTTATTAAGAATTTAAATATACCCCAATCTCTGGAATGCAGCCATCTGTACTATAATAGCTTACGTATCTATACATCTCATTTATGTTTGGAAAGCCAATAGGAGAATTGTCCTAGATATTCTTGTTGTAGTGAGAAAACAAAACGTTTGGTCATGCTACAAATCCATTTTGCATTCTTGAATTTACAATATACCAAGAATGAAGAATTCAAAAAATTTATTTTATTTGTATGGTAAGCTTTCTTTTTATTTGTTCTTGAATGCATGTATATTCAAAACACCCAAAGTATTTCGATCCCTCCATGGATTCCATCAGACCAAGGCAGCAAATGTCAAAATAAATTACAGTTGCTACATATTTCCCCGTTATGCTTTGGTTGTTGCTGATTTTTTCAAGCAAGTGTTTTAATCTGTTTTAGGCATATGGGTGTTCCTAAATTTACTTTGGCACATCTAATTCTCATTTCCTAATGTCAGATTTTCTTGCTTTATCTAATTTTCAGTACATGTTATGGGCATATATTATATCGCCCTGTCTTTTCAGAGAGTGACGCTTGACTTCAGTTCTGGCAAGGTATTGTTTCTGATATTCAGATTCGTTTTAAACTTGATCCAAGGACCTCAATTTTTAAAAAAATATTTTTGTTAAAATTTTTTTAGACAGGCTGACACAAAAACTGTCCAACTTCTTTTGAATAGATTTGCTGTTAATTCTATTAATAGTTGCTGCACATCTCCCTTCAAAGGTCCATGAGTTGCTGACATTCTTAGGTGGAGAAACATCAAGTGATATGTCCACAGCCTCCTAACACTTGTGTGTATTTGTGTAAAATCTCATTGTGGTTAAAGCACTTTCACTTAACTTCATTTTCAGGATTTATTGTAGTAACTGCTTTTCATTTTCATCCATTTGCAGATTGGAAGTTTTATTTGAATCGAGAAGTTTTGAATTGAGCCTCCACCACAGATCATATTGTATTACCAGTATTGGGAGCAGTGCAGTGTTGCATCTAGAACTTTGGGCTTCAGCAACTTGATTTTCAATACATTATCTCCATTTTTCCACTATAAGGTTCTTAATGCTAGTCGCAGAGGGCCTTGCCTTAACATCTTCACAAAGACTTGTGTGCCTTCTGCTCGATTTATGTTGCTAAAGCACCAGGAAATATAGCATCGCTGAGCACGGCGAATTTGCATTTATTAAACTGGGACTTTCCAAGGTGAGTCGGACCTGCTAAATGTTCCACTTGCCAGATTGGATACAATGTTATACACACACATATATATATATATATATATATATATATATATATATATATATATATATATATATATATATATATATATGCTTCTTGAAATCCATTGGCTGATTTCGCATCACCGTCTATAGTCACAATCTTAAGTAAAACATCTTGAAGCACACAATTTGGCCCAAATTCGTTTGCAATTAAACTAAGATTGAGGTGCTTCATATAGACTATTAGCAGTACAATCTGCATGACCATTAGCGTATACAACATCATATCCTTTTCCTCTAAGACAAGCTCCAGTTCCACAAAATTTGAAAATTTGTTTTGACAAACGACAGCAATAATGTACTTATGATCAGTCATTGTTTCACAGGCGATTCCAACTACTTTTGAAAATGCCTGTCCTGGTTTCTATGCATTAAATATATGAACAGAGTTGCAACGTGCATCCAATGCAACATTGATAGGGGAAGTGTCGTAGTGCTACGATCTTTGGTGATGTGACGCACCAGTTTAAGTTTCTCTGAAATTTCCTTATTTAGTTCAGTTCTAACTTTCGCTACTAACTTTTTGCAGTCTTTTGTATGCCCCTCTGAGCTGAAGGAGGAACATCTATGGCGGTAAGCAAGAGTCTGGCCCTTGTATTTTCCATAGGTGTCTCTTGAAGTCCTGTCTGAAATCCCAAGTTGACTGCAGCCTCTTTGTACAGCTAGAATTTAGGTGAGATGAGGCCACAATTCACACATTTTAGGATCATCTGCCAGCCCAAGCCCCACTTAACTTCTTGGTGTATGTATGCCTTCATTAATGGTCAATCTGTAGCTGCCTCGTGATATATATCGTGATATATATTTGTCATCAGGTTAATCATTTTCACCCCATTTGTGTTGTTCAATAGTCGAATTCCCTGTTAAATGAAAAAGAATATATTTAAGGTAAGTTTTAAACATTGCATACAGGAAATAGCATACAAATAAATGCATCTAGATGTTAATCTAAATGCAATAAGTTTCCTAACGTTTCCATCTAAAACAACCAACGGTAGACAATAAAGAACATACACATCACAAAATGTGACACTCGTAGAACAATACATATTTACATTTTGGCACAGGAGGACAGAGAAACCAGACAATCCAGAATAATGACGAGGACGACATTAAAGAAAAGAGAAATAAGTACCTGACTAGAAAGGGAGATATAATTTTTGAATAAAGTGAAGAAAAAAGAAATTTAGATGCCAGCTAGCATAATTTTAGCGTTATACTCCTTGACGTATATATATACACTTATTTGTCTGTCATTTACATTTTTCATTTAAATTCCTGAATCAAGCATAAAATTTGGCGCCGACAGAATATATTTTTATACCCGCGCTTTTTGGATAAAATGCTGAGTTTTAGATCCCGCCTGTTCAGGCGTGCTTTAGTTGAATCGTGCGTAAGGTCGCGCAACTCCTACTTCACGGTTCAAGTAAGTCAAGATAGAGACTTTAAAATTTTCTAATTTAATTGATGGTGGTTTGTAAGCGTGCACAATGGTTTTCAAACTTTCATCCACGCCCAGGAGTCGGGTGTAACAGGATGAAGGTTGGGATTGGATTTAACGAAGACACTGAAAGCAATTTCGTGAATGAGATGTTTATAATTGAACAATGAATGAATTCGACATCATACTCGTGTGCATGAAGGCCAACGATGTATTTAACAGAATGATGCGCACAGAGTTCAACAACTGATATAAGGAAATGATATCGTTTCCCAAATGGAACTAATCAGAACATGTAACTTCAACGAGTAATCAAACAAGAATCAACGTATGGAACTTATAAACAAATATGATTGATATATGGATCAATCACCATGGACGATCACTGTATAGAATTTATAAAAAAATATGAACAATGTATGATTCTATCACCAAGGGTATCAAAGTATAGAATTTGTACAAACATATAAATAATGTATGTGTCATCCACAAGTATGATGTATGTCTTATTGATTTTCACTCGTATACCGATATTGAATTATTGATTTCACTCATTTAGTGATATTAAATAATATTGGTAAAAAAATGAAACATATGTATCTCGTAGCGTTCAGTTGCCGATCCCGATGTATTTCAAGGAGCCACCACGTATGGCCCGCCCCTCCAAGTCTGCCAAATAATTCTTCAAGAGCCTCACTATTCCATACAGGCCCGCTGGTCCCGAAGCTTTGGTCCCTCACTGCGAGTAAACCAATACCGTCCTCCAAGCCAACGTCACCATCGACCCAAACATAAGGGTTCCACGAAACCCCCCAGAGTTCAACGAGTTTCCGTCACAAAACAGCTCATAATATAATGACTGAGCCGTGTAGTACATGAGACACGGTGAAGTACTAATACAATAATATAAGTTACGCATATGCGCACATAAATTTGCTTCGTTACACATTAAATCATTTCATCAGAACTACTGTACGAGATTATTAATAAAATAACCACGTTCGTACATGAATCGGTGTTCGACAAGAATAATCTCACTGGATTATAAGAACTAAAACATTATTCAGCATTTAATGCATGCAACATATAACTGAATTAAATTTGTCTGTTCAGTTATAAAAATGGCTAACTTGAAGCAGACTATAGACTATCTGATAGCATGGCGGTATGGAACATAGGTCTGACTCTTGGCAAAATTTAAAATAAATTCTGAAACATTAAATCCATAAAACAATTCTATCACATAAAACGGATAGCAAGAAAGAATACAACTTTATATCTTACATATCTCTACAGCTGAAGATTGCTCCCGTAAAGTGGTTATTTGTGTGGATCTTTACAGATAGAGGGTCAGAAAACCTTGTTTTGGTTTGGCAGAATCCGATGTAAGTTCTCAAATTCCCCCCCCCCCCCCGAATCCCTAATAGATGAGTCCACCTGCTTACTGAGACGGACTCAGATATCAAGAACTCTGAGTGACTTCCAGACGAGAATCATCCACCAAAAAGCCATCCGTAAAGTCGTTATTTGTGTGGATCTTTTCGGACACAGGTTCAAAAAACCTTGTTTTGGTTGGGGAGAGCCCAATACAAGTTCTGAAGTCGCCCCCTGAATCCCTAATACATGAGTCCACCTACTTACTCAGAAATATTCAGATATCAAAAACTCTGAGTGACTTCTAGACGAAAATCATCCATCAGGAAGCCATCCGTAAAGTGGACAGATTTCTGACAAAACTCATTGTGTTGTGATAATAGATCAACACTTTACTCTATTAGTAATCTGGTTATGGTGAAATCCACGGCCAGAGAACTTGAGGTAATCGGGTTTCTCACTGCAGGCACTTTGCTCGTGCAGCATTGGATGAACCGAACTCAGTATTTTGAAATAGCTCAAGTCGAAAATAAGCCACCCTCAGGTAACGCTGTACGCGGCAACGAAACCCGAGTACATTGTTTTCATATATAATGCATTTACGTCAAGTACACACAATTCCATGACAGCGGGGCTAAGACGATATAAGGTGGGAATGGTTTTACTTAAAATTAAAGAAAGTCCTACGTGGAACACCCTACATCTCTGTGGATCCTGGACCATACCTTATAAATAACTGAGATCCCCAAAGTCAACTTCATATATGAAAACGATATTGGGTACTTGGGTACTGCCGTTGGGCATATATTTAATAGGTGTGGATATTATGGAAGACGATTGACACCTTTTCACAACAGACTTCTACTTGACAACGATATACAACACCTTCATCTATTTCTTGTTGTGTCTCTTATTTCTAAATCACAGGCTTACAGCGAGTTGCATCAGAAAGACAAATTGCATATGGACTCAAGTTTTCCCATTGAACGGCTGACAAAAGTATTCCAGTTTTCTAAAAGGCCGATCTATTTGTATGTTGGCATAAATAAAGGATATCTAAAACTGATCGATTGATGTGCTTTCAATCGGGCCTTTATATGCTAAGTAAGTTTCATCAATAGGCAATGATAAACGTTTATGCTGATATGTTTTGTGAAGATACTATAAGCAACTGGTTTTGGAATTTCTTTTGTGAGAACTAAGATAGAAACGCGCTAATATATTCAGTATGAAGACTTATTTAGATATGTCAGTCAATAAGTCTTATATGAAAATTCAGGCATACACACGTACAGAGTATTAGAGAAAAGGATGGACACAGTGATAGGAGTAGTTATAATAAATTGTTGAGATATATCTATCTATCTATCTATCTATCTATCTATCTATCTATCTATCTATCTATCTATCTATCTATCTATCTATCTATCATCTTTTTTCAGTCAGTACTCACAAATATATTTCTTGTGTTTTTACCTTCGCTAACTACGTGGAAAACGTATCTTGTTTTTGCAACACTTGGCATAAAAGTCAGTTTTGTCATAGCTATTTGAATGTACTTATCTGAACTGAGATTAATTCAAATTTTTGATGAATAAAGGAGGGTTTCATTTTTGTTTATATTTTTTTTTGGGAGGGGGGGGGTAATTTGTTTTGAACTGAGCAGGTCCGTCACTTGGAACAAGTGTGAAAGGAATGCTTAATTCTAAATAAAAGGAAGTAATATGACATAGCTTTAAATACGTACCAAGGAACTATTGTATTCCCACTGCGCTTTAAGACCTTGTGGAATGATAATTTAACTGAAGGATTTGTCTCTGTGCCTGTAATGAAGGGATTATAAATGCATTGGAAGTTGCACCATATTTGGAACATCAAAAATGCAAACAGACGTGGGTGTTGTTGATGGATGTAGTTGACTTTTTCAATGTTGTTTAATTGATGAATATATCAAGGAGAAAGCAAAATCGTTTCCTTGCATGCCTTAGATAAGATTAAAAAAAAAAAAAAAAAAAAAAAAAAAATTAAGCGAGATGGTGAAAAAGAGATCTGTAATAACGTAATATCCAGAAAAGTTTATCAGGTAGTCGGGAACTGTGGACCAAAATAGTTTGAACATATGTTCAAGAAATGTTCCAGAATAATCAAGGCTGCATGAACATGACCCTAGCTTTGAATGTGCAAACTTTATGTATTTAAACAGAGGTCAAGAGTTGGTCAGCATAGCAGAGGTAAGTTGCGGATACAGAGGCGTTGTGAGTCAGTAAAACAGACATAACGACTTCATCAATGCCGTTAACAGATTCGCATTAACGGTTATTTAATTATGTCTTTGTCAGTTGCTCATTATACGAGGAAGCTCTGGTTAGTACTAGACCAATATTGGATGAATTAAATGCAGATACAAAGGCCTATAAATATAAATGAGATAATTTATGAGATGTAGCCGCAACAGCACACGGATACCAAACGTACCTACAGCATTTGCGTTTCTGGAATAAAAATTTGCCAATCGATCATATACGTCTGTTTTAATTTTTCCTGAAAATTACAAGATGAGCACACAAAATCTTTGCAAATGCGATTTCATTCAACTATTTTTTAAATTTTAAACTGATAAATTGCATCCTATATTTTTAAAATTTTAAACTGATCAATTGCATCATAGTCGTAATGTTTCTGTCGTACACTATCGAAACGTTGAACTAAATTCTTTTAGAATTTCTATGATTTTCTCATTAAATATTTAATCCACTAGGTGACTTCATCCCATGAATAACAATATTTACCAACTTCTAAGAACGATAACATCCCATAGAAAAGATTGTGTCTGTGTGTGTGTGCGTATGTGTGTGCAGTGTTTTAAGTGTACAAACTGGTTTCCAACATAAAAAATTGTAATTCATCACAGTCAAAATGACCGTTATCTATTAAGAGATCATCGACAGTTGCCTATAATCATCTGTTGTTTAATGGACGTGTATGTGCCTTATATCTTTTGTTTTATTCTTATATTTCTTTTTATGGCAAACAATCTGAATTCTTGACTTGTATTTAGCTAACACGTGCAGTTTTAGTTGGTCATTTATTATTGAATTTGTCTCTTTTGTGCACTCAGTACTTGGGTTCTCCTTTCCTCTCTTACAAGTATAATCAGCGTAATTGAGTAACTGTTCATATCCACCTGTTTGCATCCGTGATTGTGGGAGTATACTTACCAGCAGCCCGAATAAAGTTCTCTAGAAATATTTATTTTGTATGTGAAAAATCCAGTGTCTATGGATTAAGTCAATATATGAGAAAATTAATTTAGCTTCTGAAATTGCGTATACCGCACAAGTCGAATGCGAAAACATATTTGTGATAAAAATGCACGACACTGAATTGCAGGTCACCTTTAAGACTGTTATTTACATTCTTTCGGTGACATATCTTATATACTTACCCGAAAGTGATCTCGTCCTCATATATGTCATACAACACAACAAGCAACATGTTTCTGTGATTAATGACATAACATATAGTCGAATTTACACTGCTGAATCGTGGCAGCATAGCTCTTTATTTATATATTATCACGGTTGTTTGAAATGCTAAATATAATGAAGAACTGTGCATATAAAAAACCGTGATTAATCGTAAAGTACATTCAGCTTCACATATGACATGAAGCTTCAATATAAATATAGAATAGGTTGTACATGCGTCTTGGAGTGGTACATCCTATTGACACACGCAACTAATCATGTAGGTGATTTGGAGGATAAGTACAACTGGTAAACAAATATTTGCTTTTATATCTTATCAATGATGATCGATGGGTTCTTCTTAGGTCGATGCTTGAAAAAGAAATAGACATCAGTCAGTTTCGAGATTTATGCAATAAATAGAGGATACCTCGTGATTTCAAAATGGTATGGGTGTATATAGAAAATCGTAGACGAATATGCATAAAGAAGATTACACGAGTAATTACTTTATATAAAATGCATGAAACTATATGAATAATGTTATGTTTAAAGGATCTCATGTGGGTAATGATTTATTTTGAATTTATGAAGTTCATTCAATAATTTTCAGCTTTTGATCGCCTTTCCCAATGGAGATTTTATTTATCACATAGTGGGGTTTTTTTTTTTTTTTTTTTTCATTTTTTTTTTTTTGGGGGGGGGAGAAAAATAGTGTAGATAGAAAGAAGAATAAATGATTTTTGGCATTTTTTTTATTTTGGCTCAGACACTTGACTCGTCCATTATCGCGCGTGTAAACATAGTCCCAGAATCGAGTTGAAGCAATATTGCACAATTCACTAACCAATAACATTTAGAAGTAGATTTTTTTTTTACAAATTACAATTCAAAGAGCAACTGTCCTTCCGACCAATAGCACATTTGATACGGACAACATCATTTTTCAACACGGGATCTCTGATGGAAATTCCTCTGTGGTGTCGCATAGTTCTCTCTTGCCAGTTCAGCTGGAGTTCTTGAGGCGCCATATACATGGATTTCGATGAGACTGTTTACAGCATTTCCACCGAAAAGAATGGCCGGTTCCATCATGGAAATTCCCCAGAGATTCAATATTGGATATGGCAAAAGAAATATAATTCCAGTTGTTGGATATTTCTCTGAAGGGATGATTACTGCATGCAGAAATTGTACTCAATCTAAATGTGTTATGCCGGTGCCGGTTTGCATTCACATGGCTCTAGTGATTCCCAGATTGGATGTTTTTGTGACCGCATATTCGCATTATTTGACTTAGAATAATGATATGGTTGGATAACCTTTTGTCAGTTGAGAGACCTGCATTTGTCAATATTCTCTTCATAAGAAATGTGAGTTTATTGACTCCTATAGGTTGACACTGAAATCACAGTTCTTCTGGGGGTGTGGTGCAAGATCCACACCGTGTTCTAACAGCAATGTAAAAGGGACCGTCTGCCTTACAACAGGCGCCCAGACATTTCTCTGCATAGACTCAGTATGTTCGTTTTGGACAGCGTGATGGATTTGTTTGATTCTCCAACATTTTTGATGTAACTAGGCGAATGTCCAGCGGGTTGACTCTTTTTCTAGTTCTAGTTTGGCATTTGGGGAATTCTATGTAGAGTAAATGAACCATATTCCGACATACGTAACCACTTCTGTACTTTTTGTGACAGTGGCTTGCTTTTTTCCAGTGTCCATTCTGCTACCGATTGAAAGACGGCCACCATATTGTTAATAGTAATAGTAAAATAACGTGGTTTCAGAAGGCGAAGCAAGGAAAATTCCCATGATCGCAGCCAATAAAAAATGAGAACACTGCGCAATAATTTCATGTGCTTATTTGGACCAATCAGATTCACAGAAAGTGATATGTTAACGTATAAAGTTATCGTTTATCATTCTACTTTTATCATTACTCTATGTATCTTGGCCATATAACTTTAAATGAGAACAGCCCGGTTTACATTATGTTAATTACATGAAGGTAAAACTATGCAATAAATTGCTATTAAAACAATCTATATTTTGTTAGCTTCTTAAACTTTACCAAAAAATGTACAAAGTCCAAGACATTCACATATACTTTTGAACTGACCCCATAAACATGTAGTTGTTCAGTTCAGGTTACCTGTAACACCTGTTACCACTACTCATTATGGTCTGAATATATTACCACAATCGTGTAAAGACATTAATTTGTATGCATATCCTCTCCTATACATTTGATAGGGTTTGTTTGAAATTAACTTTAAAATATTTTTAACGTTGTCAATTGTTTGGTGAAGTGTTACAAAGTAACTATATATTGATTGTTTGCTCTAGTGGGAATTTATTAAATGTTTTTACCTGTTTCCAATTAAAATACTGTAATCTAGGTACTTACATCAGTAAGAATTCATTACAATGTATAATTTTTTCCGTGCTCATTTGAAGTCATATGGTCAAAATACATGGTGCAATGACCAAAGTGGTATGATGAACCATAACGACTTTGCTATTAGACGTTTTTAGGTCGCGTTGATAAGTGTTATATCACAGTGTGGCAAACGTAATTTATGACGCTTAGAAAGTTCAGCGCTATGCGATAAGCGTTAGAAATGAACAACAATTTGATTTTAATATATGTTTGGCAATCAGTATATGTTAAGTGCTATGATGCTGATGAACGTAAAAAATGATGTGCCCTAAAATATAATTATATTACTTTCCTAGCAGTATCAAAGTAAGATTTGATTTTCGTTATGTTAAAATTGCCGATAAAAAAGAATTATGTTTTTAATTCTTATCGAACTACAAACTGGTCATAATTCACGAGAGTGTATTGAGAACCAGATGTATAAAGGCTCACCAAAGCACGTTGATGTATTTAAAATGGGCACGGGCACAGATATACATTCCTTACTAATATGACTGTAAGACCTGGAATGTCCGCCCAATGGAGATAATTGAGCTTAAATCGCGGCCGATCCTTCATCTATGCCAGAAATGAAGAGGGTCATTTAGGACGTACCTGATAGGTATGCAGTATAAGTATTGACTAATATGCAGTAATTATTTCACCAAAGTAGAATATTTATGTCAGCCTAAGTCCTAATTCAAGACAGCTGATAATAAAGTGACGTAACATGTTTGAAAGAAGTAGCTACTGGGCATGTCCGTTCAAAGCGCTCCATTAATAAATCTGTGTGAGACGGAAAAATAAACACGCTATCAAAATGATTCATTCTTTCCAACCTTGGCATACATTTTAGGTATATATAGGCTATTACTTAATATGGGATAGATTTATTACTGTAAGTTCATCTGTAGGCGTCATCGTTCTTTGAACACACAGGCTTCTACTTTCGTTTCTCTATAGAAATATAATAAAATTTGGAATTATCAATTTGATATAAACTCAGTTTCAATTACAGTCTTTCCTATCGTTCAATTCTAATTTGATATGCTCGATCTATTATTGCGTAAGTCAACATTCAGCAAAGTGTTTGTTAAGGAAATGATAAATATATTTCATAGAGTATCTGTTCGGCTTATCATTATTTCAAAGAAGGACAGAACCTGTAAAGTCATGCTCTGACATTCTCAGAGTGTGTCCTATTTTTGGAAACATTCTTTCACGTCGTGACAGTTTGCCAGGTCTTGAGTGCAACAAACTTCTGGGAAACAACCACTACATTGAAAAGTATTTCTCAAGTCTTCTAACTTGATAAAATTAGCACCAATAATCAATGTCGATAATCTAAAAACCTATTCCAAATTTTACGAACCTATTGCTTTACACGTTCTATAAACCTGATGCCAGGTTTACACATCTGTGACCCCTTGAGTATTGAGAGGATATGCCATCATTAGACAGGGAGAGGGGAGAGGATAGGGGAGGAGAGAACGTAAGCCAGTATAAGATTGGCTGCTCAGAACAAGAAAATAGTTACATTTAGAGATACTCAAGCAATATATGCAATTATAAACAATTTATATAAGATAGAATCCGGATGAGGACTGTTCTGCACTTTATCTCAGGGTAGCATTCCAAATCAAACGGAATTAATATTTCAATCAAAAATCGGTCTATAGTAACATTCCATGGATATATTGTTTTGTGCATGGCTATATCGTATCATTCAAGAAGTGCATAAAGATTTGTCCCAGAGACAAATGTATAAACTTTTTATACATGTGTGAGTCAAACCGGTGCACATAATGTAGGATAATTACATGGAAATAATACATAGATAGCTGTTTAATAACACGAGTGAGCCTAAGTTTTATCAACAGGTGAATCAGACTGTAGACAAAATTCACACAAAATCTCAGACACGATCAAAACGTATGCATCAGGTGTTACTCGTTTATTCGGTCTGAGCACTGAATACACGTAAATCTTGATTTCGCCGCACAATGCAAGGTTAGAATGTATGTCAGCTGACCACACTATTTCTAGGCAAGTACATGTTTTGTTGACATAAATATTTATATTTGTCTTGAACCCGTCTGTGCCATCACGTCTGTGTATACCAGTAACAATGTCGAGGTCTCAACGTTATTGCATAGGTCAGTGGCAAATGTAGACAACGTCTTTCTGTATCGTTATTGTGCATTATTAAATCAGACCACACACACACACACACACACACACACACACACACACACACACACACATATATATATATATATATATATATATATATATATATATATATATATATATATATATATATATATTACACACAAGCACCACATTATCAATCAGGTATTTTTTATTTTATTTTTTAAAAAGTATTATTGCAATAAGCCAATTGGCCCCAGCGCAATCATAAAACAATTAGATTGTGACATACCGTTGGCAGGCAGGCATACAATTATTACCATTGCCAATATTAACAGAAATTCTTTTTTTTCCCCACTAAATTTTAAGTAAAAATATACTTTCATCACATGAAAAGCAAATAAGAAATAATACTCATTTAACTGTGAAAAACAAATATCAAATCGATTGCAGACAGGGAGAACGTGATATGTTATCTTTAGCACAACTTGCAGTTTCGAAAATAAATAATTATAACTTCATGCATTGCTCTCATTATATACGGGTTTTCAGTATAATTTCAACTGTGCAACGGGATTACAGAGCATTTCTGAACAAAAAATAAACAAACTAAAAAAACAAAAAATTAATTTCCTTGCTTAGAAACACTATAACTACATATTATATCTACACAAATAAATATGTTTTTACGCCTCCGATATTACTTTGGAATATACTTTATGTAAGCTCGAAATACAAAGAATGTCTATGAAGAAAATTATATTCAGCTCCTAAAATTAAACATTGTTTACCAATTTTGTTTTCTCTTGGTGTAGTATTTAGTTTAGTCCATCTTCAAGCTTCAGTTTTTAATCCAGGTGACGATACTCTCAGTTATTAATCCAGGTGACGATACTCTCAGTTGGGTCATTGCTATTCTATAATTTCTCATTGCAATGTCTTCTAAATTGGTTTGATAGAAAAAGTTTCCAAATGTTCTATATAAATTAGCACTTGTTGAACCAGACCCAGATTCCTCTGTTTTGGAAATCGATTTATATTATTGAACTCTTCCTGTCCATTTCCAGGAGAGATCGTGATGTACATAAATCATCATGTGTTGAGAAGTACAAAATTTGAATTATTAGATGGCAGGAGTTTTCAATGACCTTCTGTGATATAGGAAGCAAACTATTGTATATTTGCTTAGCCTAAACGTCCATCGTCATTCCAGACAGATATATCTTTGTTCTAATCCAGCGTTAATTTTTCTCCATATTTCCTTTTTTAGTCAGTTACCAAAACCGTCTTCGGAATTTCTGTAGACATTTATTTCTCGCGCCTAATACTAAAGGTTGTTTACTTTCGCGTCACAGCTCATGCAGGTCATTATATTCTATATTCAGTTTTATTTACTCAGACTATTTATGAGCTTTCCAGATTAGCGTATGAATTCGCTTCTACATTGAAATGCAGATAATATGTGAGTAAGTTGGTAAATAAGTTAATATGTTAGTGAGTAAGTAAATAAAAATGATTGAGTGGATATTTGGTAGTCAGTCAGCCAAAGGCTAAATAACCTCGTTTTCTTTCGTTTTGATGGCACTTTTGAGTAGATATAAACTTACCGTCGCTTTTTTCCTGAAAGTGTCATGGTTATGGTAAATGCCACCTCAGATCTTGCCATTGAAGGGCCATACATAAGCTTGATATCACTGTATGATGAGACTTCAATAACATTAATATCTTAGCGATAAAGGAGATTTGTACAGTGTTTAATAATCAAGAGATATAGGTTACGGATAGCAAAAATAATAATGTAAACTCACCTGTTTGTCTGTATTTCAGTGTCCATTCTTACTCTAACTTAAGCCATGTGTGCAAGCACACAGTGACTTTTAATCAGCTAACCATGGACCTAAAATAATTTTGGTGGCGTTTTTGAGAAGAATCCGTCGATCATGGTTGATCGAATCCTCAAAGGTCACCATGAATAATAGAAGCGTATGTCAATCTTTATCTGTCGCTTTTACTGCACAAATTGGGGCAGAAGTCAAATTAGCGCAAAAGCTCATTATTCAAGTTGGACATGATTATTATTTCCGTTAGTCATAAAACTTTCAGCATGAAAACACACACACATATAGACACAGACACAGACACACACACACAAACAAACAAACACACACACAAAACCAAAAAAAACCATGAAATTAGTATATTTACCCCAGAGGAATTATCAAAATATATTCTTGGCATCAAATGTAGTTTATCGACAGCAATGTGTGCCAATGGGCAATATCTAAGGCATTTATTCTTCTGAAAATTGTGTAAAATTTTTCAATTCGGGAGATATGTTTTGGTAATACTTCTCTGCTTTCGTATCTTTCAATGTAATTGATTTCACTTGATTCAGCAAGTTAAAATGTACAGTATTTGCTGCTTTGTCAAGCGTAATGGTCGCTTTTCCAACGAAAAAAAGAAATATCAATTACATAAATAACTGTGGAAACATATGATTTAAACAGTATATATTTGCAGAAATCATCATGGAAAATACATAACAATCGAACAAGAAGTAAATAGGATTAAGTAACAAGCCTAAACTTTTTTCTTATCAACATCAGTCTTAACTTTGATAATGTGACTGATGTGAGGAATGAAGGCTGTAAGGGTGCAAATTTCTGTCGATTTCTGTAAAGCACATTAGTTTTGGCAGAAAACAATTAATTATATTTATGAGGGAAGATACCGTATTAAATCGCTAGACTGCAATGGTTTTAATGTCCCTGTAGAGGGGCGAAATGGATTCTTAATTAAGCCTTCATTGTAGCCCTAACGGTACGAAGGTTATTTGGAGGTCTAGAGATCAAAAATGTCAGAGTTGAGAGGGTAAAGAAACCATTTGTAAGCTAGTGGAAGTTGCATTATCTTTTGAAATTCTCCAGAATTAGTTACTTAAATAGCGCGAAATTAGACGGTTACGCAAGCTACGATGGGCATGTATTTTTAAAAGGCGGTAGATATATTTAATCCTGATTGGCTACGCTAAATAAGGGGAAATTTCATGGTTTTTAATATGCCCCATCGCAAAATTTAGTCAGTCTAAATTCCTGCAAGAGGAAGATCTTTTTGACTCCGAGATTGAATTTAGAAGTTCTCTCGTAAAAAACAATTATTCAAGGGACCGGGTGTCTGGAAAGTTGATGGACACAATTCTGGCGGTAGAAGCGAGCGAGTTTTGAAAGCACAAGGTATTTGCATCAATCTCATGAATTCGTTGATACCAATATAATTATTTGCTTGAATTTATTTGTTTGTATTTGCATGAATTTATTTGTTTATATTCGTAGATCAATTTTCTTGATATGAGTATAACTATTTGTTTGAGTTCATTTGTCTGAATTCGTACAATAATCTTCTTTATATGAGTTTGACGAATTATTTGAATTTATCGTCTTGATTGTTATAGGAATCATGTATTCTAAGAATTTCATGCATTACTTTATTTGATACAAGTTGTCCTAGATGATTTCATGATTGATAAAGACTTGAGTATTCACTGAAATTAATGTAGTTAAGCCATGATGTGAATTTCATTGATTTGTTTGTATAATTAAGACGTTAACTGAAACTGTTATGCCTCGTGTGTTGTTAGATTGAGTCTGTGATGAAATAGCCGTTAGAAAATGCATTAATCTTCTGAAACTAGGTTTGTTTATGGTCTGCCAGGCTTGGCCTGACCAGATGGCGTTTGGTATCTGTTTGAATTCCGATAGGACGATATCTGACGTAACGAGAGTGGATTAATGCTCTACTCCCAGAAGGATATTTGACAGAAGATATAGGTTGCTTCTCTGTTTATTTCGAAAGGGGAAATAGCTCCATCCACCCACCTACGTATCCACGCACCTACGTATCCACGTACCTACGTATCCACGTATCCACCTACCCACACAAAGTTGAGGGCCGACAGAGGCGAGATAGAAAGAGAGGGAGGAGGGGAAAAAGCGAAAGAACAAAGAGAACAGCAACGGTGAATTTGGAGGGTCCAGCGTTAACCAGGTTATGCTGTTATTGCAGGGGCAATGACTTCGATTGTTCACTCGATTCTACGATGAACTAAATCTACCGTTTAAAACAGATCGGCTATTTGCATAAGTATATTTGTGTTGAAATTCAGTAAATGATTTATTTCAAAAAGAAGTGTATCTTCCTAATGTAATGTATTATCCCAGTTTGTTTATGTAATTGATTAAATTGTTATATTTCATGTACGGGGGCTCGTGTTATTCTGTTCTATATATCTGCTCAGATCTCTATTTATTCAATTTATAAACTTCCTAATTTATTTTATTATTTACTCAATCCGGGCAATAACTCCAAGGTCGATCATCCTCTAGATAACGATAACCAACCTAATAAAGCGGACACCTTGTAACGAGGGTAGTCCGCCACAAAGGCAGAGGAATGCAAACGTTGCAAAAAGTTGATCAGATATTAAACTAAAATTGGACATGTAATATTGTAATGATAATATGGTAAGTATAATATACAGTGTCTGATAAGCATTTATAGCGTAAGCATATTACTGTATACTTAGAAGACAAAATATTAAGAAAAAATGTTGGTGTTATGGGGTGGGTGTGTACTAGGACTATGAACTTCAGTTCAAGTGGTATATATGTAGTAACTAAATACGTACTAGAGGTATATCAGGTTAGTGTGAATATATAAATAATGATGAAACAAATATCGTAGTTGCTAATATTTACCTCAAGCGATTGGAAGGGGTTATTCATTAATAATGAAGTTATGTTTATATTATTGAAAAAAGTTCCTATTGTTCGGTTTCTGTTAGTAAGATATTTTGTACTGTTTCAGAGAAAATGTTTTGCGGTTTTTGTTTCCCTGCATGAACACCTATTGCCAAATTACAAGTGGTCTTTGAAAAGAACATCGTTTAATGAGTTACAGCTTAATTGGAGTATTGTGTGCTTAATTTGTGTTAATTCTCACCTTGATAGTAATAGAATGGGACCTTTTCTGGATCCATTTTTAAGTGAGATTTAAAAGAGTGTAACGAAGGGTTGTTCCAAATTTTCATAGATAGAAGATTCCATTCCGGAACAGACGTTGGTAAAAATTAATTATGTTATAGATTTGTCCTGGCAAAAGGTGTATGAAGGTCAGTTCTATCCCAAAGTTGTCTATTACTTTGCGGAACCAGAGCCCGCATGTATCCAGGAGCCACGCCATGATGCATTTTTAAGAAAATGCTATCATTATACGTTTGTAGCTTCTTTTTGAGAATTGTTTCATTTTGTTTCCTCTAAAATTTTGCATATGTAGAATGTGTTTGCCCACAAATGATTCTACCTGCTTCAGCTTGTATTTTTTTTCTTCTATTTTATCTTTTCCATACTGCGTGCAGTTATTTCAAATAATAATATCCCAGTACTCCAAAATATATATTATGAAGGTGAAATAAAGACGCTCTAATGATTTTCTGTTAGGTTAAAATTAAAACTTTATAGTATATCTAACCTTTTCCATGGATATTTAGTTATTTTTTATATGACTGGATTCCAGAATAAGGTTTCATCTAGTATTATGCCCAACTGTTTGTGAGAAATTATATTCTTAATTAGAGTATCATTCATTAAACGTTGCGGGTGATGTTCCTTTTGAGATTTTCTGGATATGGTCCTTGATCGTTTTGTTTGAATTAAAATCAACAAAATCATTGATAAGCCCAGAAACTAATTGTATGTAGGTCTTCGTTCAGAACACCAGCAGCCAGGTTTGGGTCCTCAACTGTTATTGATAACGAAGTATCATCAACAAGTAGTCTTATACTAAACTGAATATCAGTGACAATATCATTATTCTAAATATACAATAATAGTATCCCAAGTATAGATTCTTAAGGCAAAACAGTCCTGACATATTGTTGGTCTGAAGTGCAACCTTCTATGACAAGATCTTATGCTATATTTTTTGATTTGAATGAATATACGTGTAATTTTCTTACATTATTCACATGTGTATATCAAAGTATCGTTGTGATGTTGGCAAAACAAAGTTCTGCAGACATATGTAGAGTGTTTCTTTTACTAAGCATTGTCATAATAAAGTCAGTGTCATATCAACTTGCTATCACGTGGTCATGCGGGATTGGAACAAATTTACTGCATTAAAGGCCATCTCGTCCTAAGGCATACGCAGTGAGCCTTACTACATTTTCTTGTACATTCTAATGTATAAAACTGCAAACACATACACGCATAGAAACAAAATATAACAGCTTTAAATATATATTAGCTCTAGTGCGCCTATTGGGATCAAATTGACAAAATTCCAATAAATGCCCCTATTTTAAAATTATTTTAAGCAATGTAATTATGATGAAAGGAATTAATGTTTAAAAAATACTTACTGACAGCAAGCACTAATGGAAATGTTACTAGCTTGATAAAAGAGGCGTGTAAAATGCCTTATCGATTCCAACGACACTTACCACGGGAATCCTATACAAAGGACTTACAAAACGTTCACATGTTGTAGTTATGTCTTCCAATACCAGGGGAAAACATTCTACAAGATAAAAGACTTTCCATTTATTACCTTTCATTGTTCGTTGCATTCACGATAGTTTACTATCAGTATTAATGATTATTACCATATGATCAAGAATCTCTCCTGTTCAAAGTTAGAAATAGCATACATTACCACAAGTCTGGAGGCAGTTCCTTTCATTTAAAGAGAGCGGGATAAAGGTGAAAAAATGTATGACGGATGAGATAATGTATGCTGGAAAACAGTACAATCAACATAATCAGAAAGTGAGGTCTTTCGCAGGTGCTTTTTAAAGACGGGAGTTTAGCCACTAATGTGTCCACTACAATACAAGGATTATTTTTCAACCTTATGATGCATATAGTAATAAATATGACAGAATTTGCGATTTATCTGTTGGAGATACAGACTAATATCCACTTCCTGACTTTTGATCTATATTCTCTAAATTTTAATAGTTTTGTTTTTATAAAGAAGAGAGATATAAAACACCTACTGCCACCCCACACACACCCCAATTATATATGAAAGGACGAATATTCTTGGGAGTTTATGCTTTATAATGGTGCGATTTATCATATTATTTATTTGTCTTCTGAAAAAAAAAGAAGTCAAAAGAAGTGTTTGGTAGCCACCACCATCTCTTTGTAAGTTATGTCTTTTGAATTGGATTCCATGCATGGGCGTCGTAAAAATAATTCGTTACGGTACACCTTCTTCATTGCCGTATATACATTGTTAAATGTGAAACTTACTTCAAATATCAAAATCCTATATATGCTAAAAAAATCTGGCAAAATATGTAAACTTGCCTACAAATGTGACAACTTTTTGTTACGTACATAAACACTTATTTCCTGCGAATGTAAAATATTTTTGCTACAAATGTGAAAAATAATTTACTATACATGTGAAAAGAAAATGTTACAAATATAAATATAGAGACTTGGTACAAAGTCAGTGTCTTAATCCTCTGAGGTTTCTCGTATATGTGAAAATAATTAGGTAACATATGTAAAATCAAGTACATAATACAAAAAAGGTATATATGTACAGTATGGGTTTATACACCCACTCCTTCAGAGTGCCATAGAATGCCAGTATCCAGCATGCTAATATATGGTGACGAGAACATATGATAACTGCTGGATAAAGCAGTTTCTTCTCAGAAAACTTCTATATTTGTTTTCCACATTCTGTAACATTACAACAGTTTAATCCACCCAAATTGTATAATAGATTTTTAAATACCATTATATATATATATATATATATATATATATATATATCAGACATGATTACCTTCTATCACTATATAAATATAACGCCAAAAGCTCGAAAACTGTTCTATTCTTTTGTTTGATAACAACGATTTATTTATTTCTACCGATGAGAAATCGTGCAATAACCAATTTTACTTGCACTAGTGTTGTAAATATATTATGTAAGTCACTTGAAACAGCTAGTATACATTACTTTTACTTGCACTAGTGTTGTAAATATAGCGTGTAAGTCACTTGAAATAGCTTGCAGTGGCGGCGCAAGGAGGGGGGGGGGGGTTAACGGACCAATTGATTTTCCAATTGTTCAAGGTCCCGTTCAAGCATTTGCTCTTGAGATCTTTCCTTTCTTTTCTTATACTATGCATATTATGTAGTGCTTCCTCTAATTATAAGTAATACAGTGCTGTCGAAAACTAATTAATCAGATATATTAAGCTTAAGATTCACATGTTTAAAGTCTTTGACAATAGCATTACCCAGTGTTTAATGTATTTGACACTAGTATTACCTATTGTTTAATGTATCTGATAATAGTATTACCCATTGTTTAATGTCTTTGACAATAGTATTACCCATTGTTTAAGGTCTTTGACAATAGTATTACCCATTTCAATGGCATGTGTTTTCATTACTTTGCATATTGTATCATATACTATTTTAAAATATTCTTTCTCCATTAATAATGAATTATGCATGTTCCAGTAACCCCTACCCTAACATTATCTTCAAATTTCATTTCTAACTGTATTCCTGAATGATATGATCTGTAACCTGTTACAATGCAACTACTTATAACATAACCACATAAGTCACTTTAAACCAAAACAAATCTAAACGAGCTTGTTGTCGAGGATGTTTTCTTTGCCATGTAAACTCTTTTTATTTTCATATAAGAATCTCCAGAGATCTAATCATTCTAAAATTTCAATCATATTTTTTATTTTCAATCATACCTATTACTTCCAGTCATACCTATTGCTTTCAATGACACCGATTACTTTCAATCACAACTATTACTTTCAATCATACCTATTATTTTCGATCATACCTATTATTTTCAATCATACCTATTATTTTCAATCACACCAATTACTTTCAAGCACACTTATTACTTTCAATCATGCCTATTACTTTCAGTCATACCGATTACTTTCAATCATATCTATTACTTTTTCCCAGCATTTGGAATTAATAATATCTTTTTCATTTCTAAATTCATTTTCATGTCTAGTACTAAGTTCCAATCACCGCACCGATCAATAAAATAATTCTGAAAATCTGTTATTTTTATTGCCATTTTCATAAAATTGTGACTTGTTGTTATTTGGCCCATATATATATATATATATATATATATATATATATATATATATATATATATATATATATTAATCAGTGTAATATTCTTCCCTTGAATTGTAAGGTCAACTATCACATATTTCCCATTGTATTTCCTTTGTATCGATTTATCTTATTATCAAAATGAAGCTTATTTTAATAAAGGCTCCCTGGGTACATTTGATACACTTTTTCACAATATTGAACTAGTAAGGGCATGAATGATCTAACATTGATGCTACAAGGCTTGAAATATTCGCTCTGGGATGTTTCAATATTTGGGGATTTTTAATGGGCTTATCATGGCTGAGAGAACTCCATAAATTAATTATTAATTAAGGTTAATATTGAGCTTATTCAAAACACTTTAAGACACGTTAACGACTAGTAATAAAACCAGTGTAGGGAAGAAGATCAAACTATGCTAAGGTATTACATATGATGATCGCAATTAATGCTAAACTTTTCCCACATATCAATACACAGATAGATGTCACAAATGTCATGCTGATTTAGTTTTATTGATTTTTCAATTTAGCGATTGTTCCAAGATCTTTCTCTCTCTCCCTCTCTCTCTCTCTCTCTCTCTCTCTCTCTCTCTCTCTCTCTCTCTCTCTCTCTCTCTCTATATATATATATATATATATATATATATATATATAATCTCCGTAGAGTACGAATTAAAAATTCTCTAACCTGTATGATAATATTATTTATTCGTATTTAAAAATTCTGTTAATGTTATCAAGCATTCTCTTGTAGAATCCAGGGATAGTACTTTCCGCTCTGTTAGATGTATATTTGTAATTCTCTCTCTCTCTCTCTCTCTTTCTCTCAATCTCTCTCTCTCTCTCTCTCTCTCTCTCTCTCTCTCTCTCTCTCTCTCTATATATATATATATATATATATATATATATATATAAATTTTAGTTCATTTATCATGATCATTCAGGCAAGACCTTTACATAAATGTCATGTTCTTTCTGATTATCTATCTATCTATCTACATGTAAGGATGTATGTAGATATCTGTCTTCGTGTAAATTCATTTACCAACATATCTATATACCCTTCTATCATCACGGATGATATTCTTGCTTCAAAAATATTGTATCTGTTATTTCCCCCCTCATTTAGTTTCTTTGATTAAGGAGACATGAAGCGCACTATATTGTTCTCGTTGCACGTGTTTTCGGGGAATATTTTAGTGAGGGTTTATAATTTGGCCGTGATTCATCCGTTCGTTTGACCTGTTTAATTTATGAAAATCCTTTGGATACTAGAAGCTGGAGAATGACGTTTTTCATAAGTCTAACATTATCAAAAGTTATAGCATGTTCCTAAGATAAAGAACAATATTATCTTATGTATTGTAAGGATGATATAGACTATGATTGTTTTAATATGAATTACGAAAGAAACGAAATGCTAACTGCATCCTTGATTTCCCCTTTGCACTGAAAATGTTTGGATTTGGATTGAGCTAGGCATGTCTCTATAGAGCTCAGTTTTAGAACATTGTACTCTATATTCCTTTGACGAATCTAGCCACAATAAATTCACCGCATTAATTGTCGCCTACCAGATCGCTTGGGCGGTTTATGTAATGATCGTGCTCGTTTCAGTCACAATCTCGTTAATACGCAGTTTAGGAGCATGTGGAGTGAGTTTAGCAGCAATACAAAATGTACATGCATACACTCTTCAGACATTTAAATACAGCCCCATGTCACTTGTCCAGACATCCAACTAGCTTTGAGAATAGTTCTCTCTCCCAAACAATAAGGCCGCGACTGCCCTTTTTTCACATTTTTATTTTTGATGAAAGCAACCGCTGCTACGCTCAGTCCCACTAGATGGTTGAGCAACCAACTGAGTATGTTCGAGACAAAACGAACGCACGGAAAGATTCAGTTCAAGGTGAATGCTAAAAGGTTATTTGGATATGTATATTGCCATCGTCACAATATTAATGGCTGAATGTATATTGAATGAAATCTAACAGACGTTTCTTACTTGAGTCGCAAAACAGCATTTCGATCCAGAGAAATATGAAAAGGTTATTGACAGTTACAATGCAGGTAGCAATATGCGGAAAACATATAATAACATTTATTACCAGAATAACTAATTAGCCAGTCTGGCATTGATGGTCAAATTGGTTTGACATATGCAAAAGACATTTTTCGGGGAAAAACAGAATAATGAACAAGTCTTGTGCAATGTAGCTTCCATCTTGATTAGTTTACAGAGGTCAAGTGATGGTCAAGATGGCAAATGTTAATTCGGGATGTAGAAGTATGGCGAACCAGCGAACATTAATACATTCGCTTTAACCGTTATTAGTATATAATTTAGTCTAATGCTCATCATATACCAAAGACCTCATTATCATCAGACCCTTACACTATGAATCCATTTAAGTGATACTATGCCAATAAATGTCATTTAGATAATCATACTTGAGAACCATGTTCAGTAATGAGCCCCAATGAGAAAAATTGGACAATATATTTGTCTGTCGATGTGTTGATGAGTTTTCGTGTCATTTGTTCTTAAAAATGCAGCGATGTAAATATTAAGCAGATATTACGATCGACGTTGAAAGGTCAGTGTGACGTTAATCGACGTAAAACAATCTGACTTGGCCAATAAGTACTAGAAAATAATTTTCAAACTTTTGATAGGGTTTTCTAGAACAAATGGTACAGACATTAAATAGCAAATGCCATAATTAGTAACCTCCATGACACTATCAGTCACTAAGAAAGAGCACCTCTTTAGTCAAACAGAGGAGTAGAATTTTCTGATATGTATTATTTCCATTTCTCTGACGCGGTAATCAGCTGATTCATTGGAATTTACATTTTATCGTTTAATACTAGGTAATATTGGTAAGATCTATCGTGTTACATTAAGTAATATTGGTAAGATCTATCATGTTACATTAAGTAATATTGGTAAGATCTATCATGTTACATTAAGTAATATTGGTAAGATCTATCATGTTACATTAGGTAATATTAGTAAGATCTATCGTGTTACATTAGGTAATATTGGTAAGATATATCATGTTGCATTAGGTAATATTGGTAAGATCTATCATGTTACAATAGGTAATATTGGTAAGATCTATCATGTTACATTAAGTAATATTGGTAAGATCTATCATGTTACATTAGGTAATATTAGTAAGATCTATCGTGTTACATTAGGTAATATTGGTAAGATATATCATGTTGCATTAGGTAATATTGGTAAGATCTATCATGTTACAATAGGTAATATTGGTAAGATCTATCATGTTACATTAAGTAATATTGGTAAGATCTGTCATGTTACATTAGGTAAAATTGGTAAGATTTATCATGTTACATTAAGTAATATTGGTAAGATCTATCATGTTACATTAAGTAATATTGGTAAGATCTATCATGTTACATTAAGTAATATTGGTAAGATCTATCATGTTACATTATGTAATATTGGTTAGATCTATCATGTTACACTAGGTAATATTGGTAAGATCTATCATGTTACATTAAGTAATATTGGTAAGATCTATATTTCTACACTAGGTAATATTGGTAAGATCTATCGTTTTAAACTAGGTGATATTGGTAAAATCTATCAAAAAGCAGGGAGTTTAGCCTCCGTCTAAATAACAGTGAGAAACGCCAGGTTGTATTATTCAAAAAGTCTTATGCCGAAAGACATAAATGTCTTACCACCTGGAATTTGCGGAATGTTTGTTACCAGCATCATCAAAGACGTCATTGTTTTAAACTTCGATTTCATCATACTGATGACCACGAACACTAGCTTTAAAAGAACAGTATATTAACGCTTATGGCCCACTACACCTTTACATCTTTCTCGAAACATGTTGACTGCGCTGTCATAAAAGTGTTAAGATTGTGTGGACTAAAGAACTCTCTCTCTCTCTCTCTCTCTCTCTCTCTCTCTCTCTCTCTCTCTCTCTCTCTCTCTCTCTCTCTCTCTCTCTCTCCGAACTTCTGTGTTACATATTATTAGTTTATTAGTTCTCCAATATTGAGAAGTCTTATATACCAGTAATTGATCCTAGGAGGTTATTTGTGACGTATATGCGCCCAAAACTACACTCTAAAGACTCATGGAATTATATTGTCAACATTATGTATGCACAAAAGTATGAAAGTCTATGCAACAGCTTACAGGATTTCTTCTTTCATGGATAATTCTTTCAAAATGGAGCTGATTGGAGATAGCTGTGTGCATGCTTAAATTGGTGTCATACAAGCATTGTTTCTTTATGAATCTAACAAACTTATCCAAGTAGCACTGTTCCTCTTAAAAAGTGTACGTTGACCTTCATCTGGCATGATTATCATAATGATGCATAGTTGTCATTGAGAATATTCTTGGTGCCATAAGTCTGTTTCACCAGATATGTTTGGTACAGGAGTTGACCTGTCTGACTTGATCAGTAAACGAAACGTCATTAGTATAAAACAACAGCGACGACAATATGCCAATCGCATCAGGTGTTGATGTACATACAGTCTACAACAAAACCCCAACCGAAATCACTGATACCATATCGCTTGACTACAGCATGTGCAACTAAAACAATTACAGCTGCAACAAATAGGGAGAAATATTCCATTTTTATGTCTACATGCTGAAATAAATCCTAACATAATCCTAGAATGCTGGCGCATCAGAGATGATGGGTTAAATTAGGTGGAATCATTCTTCAGGCTTGGAATATAATATATCATCTTGTTCATACCAATGTGTATGCAATATCTGTATTATTGAGGAATGTTTATTTCAACGAGAAGTGCTTAATAAATTCTCCTGAATTGATTTTTTTTTCCTGGACAAAAGTGTGAGTGGGCGTCATGATGCGAAAGAATTTGTGTGAAATGTGACGTGCAGGAGCGACGGCATTGCTAATTAATACCGCCCTTCGTGAATATTGCTTTTTGGATATAGAATAGAAGAGGAAAAAAATCAATATAATTGGAGGAAATTGTTTTCATCCTTAAATATTTGTAATTAAAGAAGTTACACTAGTCATTAATTATCGAAAAAAGGGGGCTATTAGAGGCATTAGGGGAGTATTGTTAGAAAGGTAATGATAACTGCATGTATGTTTTCATTGATAGTCTTTGGTTAAAATACAAATAAGGGAACTGTTATTATGGTTGAAGATGACAAAACACTACAATCTGCCGGATTTATTAATTACTTTCGATATTAAGCATTAAGTATGTACTTAAATAAATTAATGGTAGAGTCGGAATAAAAAAAAGAGATGCTGATTTGATTGTGTTCTCCTTTCTCATTACCCATGATTAGGATGCCAGAAACTTTATAATGCGTAATATCTGAATGTTGTGAGAATCATAATTCATTTCTTACAATTAGACAAGGAGTCAAAGACCTCTAAGAAAACAAATAATGTGCATGCAATGTGTGTGTGTGTGTGTGTGTGTGTGTGTGTGCGTGCGTGTGTGTGTATTTGTGCTCAAAGCGCGAACCTCAATAATTATGACTTGGTTTTGAGACAACCTATTGTATTCAGACTGCTTTGTGGGACTGGATAACTGTTTATATCAAGGGAGCTTGCGACGTCTGTAAAAGTTTCCAGCTAATTGCTGGATTGAATCGGATAGACAAAGTTTTATTACTGAGGCCAGAGAACAAACACATTAGCTTGCGTAAGATAGCTTTATGCCTTGCTAAATACTTTGGCGCTCAGAGATGGAGTTTCAAATTATCCGGTTTAGCAGTGTAGAGTTGCGATGTCAGGTCTACATACCTAAACAATGGGGCATGTAACTAATGTTACGACTCTATGGTCTAAGAAAAATGTAACAGAAAGAAAGTGAAACCAACAAATCATGTAAAAAATCAACAAGCAATTTATTACTAGATAATTAAAATGAAAAATCAAAAAGTCACTTACAGTAATGTGTTTTGAAATCCTAATAATCCAATAAGAATGATTGTTCTAATCACAAGTCCTAAATATAGAATGTTCCGAATTCACGGCTGTGTCCTTGAATGTTATGATGTACTAATGGTCTCCAAAGTCCTGATGTACTAGAAATCTTGATGTGCTGATGTCAAAATGAAGTATTCCAAAATCTCTGAATAAGTTCAGTTAAAAATTCCAAAATCATTAATTAAAAATCCAAAATCCAAAAGTTTATGAGCACTGTTATAATCCAATGAATATTTAAAATAATTCCTCTCTTAGAATTTGGAATGAATTTTCACAACTGTAATAGCTCTTTACAAGACTGATGGTAATATCAAAACTGAATAAATGTCCACCAAACATGGCATATATAAAGATTGGTCACATGACAGAATGTTCTAGAACATGTGTCATCTTAATGGAATTTTACCTGTAAACAAAATTCAACCTTGACCTTCAAATTGAGAAAACATATTGATCAAAACAACCTAATTCAAGGACACTAGTTAAACATGTTTTTCCTGATAAACATTAAGATTTAAGCAAATATTAAAGTGAAGAAACATTTATAATTTCCTAAAATATTTATAATATTATATAAACGTCATACATAACACCTCCCCTCATAAAGAAAAAGAAAGATTTATATAATAAAGCTTTCTTTTGAATATACATCTAATACTATAATAACCAAAACTACATAAGAACATGTTTTATGATACTGGACTTAATTACATCAAGCAATATTACATTTCTAGGCACGTGAGAGTGCATCTGCAATCACATTGTCTTTTCCCCTGATGTGTTTGATGTCAATGTTATATTCTTGCAATATCAAACTCCATCTCAACAATCTCCGATTTTTATCTTTCATTTTGTTGATGAAAGTAAGGGGATTGTGATCACTGTACACAATAATTGGAGAAAGAGCTGAGGTAACATACACTTCAAAATGCTGTAAAGCCAATATCAAAGCCAAACATTCCTTCTCAATTGTGGAATCATTTTTCTGGTGCTTGTTTAGTTTTTTAGAAAAATAACACACAGGGTGATCCACACCACTTTTGTCTTCCTGAATCAATACTCCACCAACCCCTACATCACTTGTATCAACAGATAATTTAAATGATTGGCTAAAATTTGGTGCAGAAAGAACTGGTGCATTCTTAAGCATGGCCCTTAACTTGTCAAAAGATTCCTGACACTTGTCAGACCAATGAAATTTGGTTTTCTTACTCAATAAACTTGTCAAAGGTTCAGCAATTTTGGAAAAATTGGAACAAAATTTCCGATAATATCCAGCCATACCTAGAAATCGCATCAGTTGCTTTTTACAAATTGGAACTTGAAATTCAGAGATAGCTTTGACCTTAGCTTCTATAGGTTTAACTTGACCTTGTCCCACAATATGTCCTAAAAATGTGACACAAGCATGGCAAAACTCACTTTTGCTCAAATTAATTGTCAGATTCGCATCACTGAGTCGATCGAAGAATTTTCGAATGGTTTCCAAATGATCTTCCCAGGTGTTGTTGTAGATAATGACGTCATCGATATAAGCGTCACAATTATCAAGACCAAATGTTATCATGTTCATCAGACGTTGAAACGTTGAATGCGAATTTTTCATTCCAAACGGCATGAGTTTATATTGATAAAGTCCATCTGGAGTTACAAATGTTGAAATTTCTTTTGCCCTTTCCGTCAGTGGAATTTGCCAGAATCCTTTTAAAAGGTCAAACTTGGTGACATATTCCGCATTTCCAATTTTATCAATGCAATCGTCCATTCTTGGGATTGGAAATGAATCAGTTTTGGTGACACTGTTGACTTTTCTATAGTCAGTACACATACGAAATGTATTATCTGGCTTGGGAACAAGAATACATGGTGAACTCCAGTTACTTTTACTTGGTTCTATGAAATCATTCTCCAGTAGATACTGAATGTCTTTCTTCAGATAGTTCTGTTTGAGAGGATTCATCCTATAAAAATGCTGTTTCACAGGCGCAGAATCTACAATGTCAACGTCATGATAAATTTTACTTGTTCGTGTTGGAACATCAGGAAACAAGTGCTCATAGTCATGTAATAGCTGTTTTAGTTCATTTCTTTCCTGTTGTTGTAGATGTGAAAGTTTCTGGTCTAGGTTGTTCAATATTTCTGAATTCCGAAGATTGGTTATACCAGAGTCACTATAGTCTGATTGTACTCCATCGTTGATATCTTCACTGTGTGGGACAGGTACAACTAAATTAACTAAATAATTGGCTGAGCTATCTCTGTCAAAATATTCCTTGAACATATTTATGTGACAAAGTTGTTTCTGTTTCCGTCTCCCAGGAGTGTTAATGATATAATTTAAGTCATTTACTTTCTTTTCAACGGTATAAGGACCATAAAATTTAGCCTGAAGAGGATTCTGAGGTATGGGAAAGAGAGCCAGAACTTTGTCACCAGGTTTAAAACTCCTTTCCTTTGAATTTCTGTTATACCTTAATTTCATTTTTGACTGGGTAGTGTGAAGATTAGTTCTTGCTACTTCACAGGCCTTTGACAACTTGTATTTGAAATCAGAGACATAATCAAGAAGATTAATCTTTGAATCTTCATTTGAAAAAAGTTTCTCTTTCAATAATTTCAATGGTCCACGGACAGTATGACCAAAAACTAGTTCAAAGGGACTAAAACCCAACGACTCTTGAACTGATTCCCTAACAGCAAACAACAGCAAATGAACACCCTCATCCCAATCCTTTTCTGTATCAAAGCAATATGATCGAATCATATTCTTCAAAGTTTGATGAAATCTTTCCAAAGCACCTTGACTTTCAGGGTGATAGGCAGAAGATTTAAACTGTTGGATACCTAATTCATGCATAACTTGTTGGAAAATTCCAGACATAAAATTTGACCCTTGATCCGACTGGACAGATTTGGGAAGGCCAACAAGTGTAAAAAAACTTCACCAAAGCTTTCACAATAGTTTTAGTTTTTATATTTCTCAGAGGAATTGCCTCTGGAAATCTTGTAGATGCACACATGATGGTCAACAAGTATTGGTTGCCTGACTTGGTTTTAGGTAAAGGACCAACACAGTCTACCATTATTCTACTAAATGGTTCATCAAATGCAGGAATAGGTTGTAAATGAGCCTTATGTATCTTCTGATTGGGTTTTCCTACCATTTGACAAGTGTGACAAGATCTGCAGTATTTAGAAACATCACTTTTGAGTTTCGGCCAATAAAAATGATTCAAGATCTTGTGATAAGTCTTACGGACTCCTAAATGACCAGCCAAAGGAGTTTCATGGGCTAAATTAAGAATTTCCTCTCGATATGACTTAGGAACAACAATTTGATATCTCACTGACCACTCGTCACCAGCGGGTACATCAGGTGGTCTCCATTTCCTCATAAGGACCCCATTTTTCACAAAGTAACACACTGGAACATGTGTGGCTTCAGTTTCACTAATAGCCCTCTGAAACAAACAAGATATCTCGGGATCTTGCTCCTGTTCAACGACAAGGGATTGTCGTTTGTCATCCTGATTAGAACAAAGAGAATGAGTTGCCAAAAGAGGATCACTGTGATCAATACCATTTGATTGATCAATACCTGAGGAAAAAGTGACCACATCAAAAGACTGACCAATACATGTGTCAGCTAAAGGAATAATATCCTGATCAACATCACTCTCAAGAGCTCTTTTTGCCATAGCTCTAGTAACTGCACAAGCAGGGTACAAATCAGGGATTTCAGTTTCGACAGGATCAACTTTCTGATCCAAACAAGGCTTGTCAGTTACAAGTGGATTAACCACAACCTTATCTCCAGCTAGGTCATTGCCTAGTAATAAATGAACACCCTCTATGGGTAAAGAAGTCACTGCCCCAACAGTCACAGGTCCAGAAACTAAGTCTGATGCCAAATTTACACAATGAAGAGGAACATTTACAAAGCCGCACTCTACTCCCTGAACAAGAACACTTTCACTTGAAGAAGACTCCTCAGACAAAGGCAAAGTTCCTGATAATAAAAGATTCTGAGCAGCTCCAGTGTCTCTTAATATTTTAATTGGGATAGGCTTGGCAGAATCACCAATAAGTGATATAGAACCTTCTGACATGAATGGTTCATAAGCCTCCAAAATAGAATCAGACTGGGGTTTGTTTGACCCAACAAATGTATTGCTTTCAATACAAGACCGTGACCTTGACCTCGTAGAAATAAGAGCATTTGGAAAAGCTCTGTCTTTTCTCTGTTGCTTATTTTTCAACTTGAAGCAATCAGAAATAACGTGCCCTTTCTTTTTACAATAAGTGCACGTAGGAAGAGATAAGGATTTCTGATAAGTCTTATCAGATGTTTGATTCCTAACAGTTGTGCTGTTGTGAAATTTGGAAGTACTCGAATGAGATTGAAATGGTTTTTTTTACCAGAAAACTGCTGAGAGGACGACTTATTGCCAAATGAAATTTTGTGAGTCAAGGAATAATCATCAGCCATACGAGCAGCATTTTCCAAAGTTTCCACATTCTGCTCGTCAAGATAGGTTTTAACAGCACTATGGATGCACCTCTTGAACTCTTCAATTAATACGAGCTGTCGGAGGTTATCATAACCTTGATCAACTTTCTTGGCTGAGCACCACCTATCAAATAGTTGTTCTTTATCCCTTGCAAATTCGACATGAGTTTGTCCAGTTTCTTTTCTACAATTCCTAAACCTTTGTCGATATGCCTCTGGTACCAACTCATAAGCTTTCAAGATGTACTCCTTAACCACATCATAATCAGTGCTTTGTTGTACTGACAGTGAAATGTAGACTTCACGAGCTTTGCCAATAAGTACACTTTGTAATAACAAAGTCCAATGCTCTCTGGGCCATTTCAAGTTTTCAGCTATTTTCTCGAAATGAAGAAAGTATTTATCTACTTCTTTTTCCTGAAAAGGGGGTACTAACCTAATATATCTAGTAACATCAAAACCTGAACTTGTGTTTAAAGGAGTGGAGTGTGCTCTGTTTGCCAGTTCTAATTCTCTTAATTTAAATTGCATTTCCCTTTCTTCTCTTTGCATCTGCATTTGTATTTGCCTCTCTTCCTTCTGCATTTGTAACTGCCTCTCTTCTTTCTCTCTCTCCATCTGCCTCTCTTCTTTCTCTCTCTCCATCTGTATCCGCCTATCTTCTTTCTCTCTCTCTATCTGTATCTGCCTCTCTTCTTTCTCTCTCTCTCTCTTAATCTGAAGCTTTGCCAACTCTAAATCCATCTGGTTCTTTAACTCTAATTCCCTTAATTTCCTGTCAGAACCAGATACAGGCTTTCTCTTCAAACTTAAAGCACTATTTTCAAAAATTCCCTTTCCTACTGAATACTGAATCAAAATAATCTTTATCTCCTGTTTTGTCAATGATACTTTTGCCTCAGATAGACTGTATTTTCTGGCAAGCTCGAGCAACTCATCCTTTCTCATACACTCTAACCCCTCCTGGGTAGGTTTTGAAATGAAATTCTGAACATTAGATGCCATTGTAAATGCTTGTTGGTTTCACACAAAAAAAAATGTCTCTATATAAAATCTTTGCCAAAGACAAAAAAAATTCAGAGACAAAATCAATATGAATTTCAAAGATAAATTTAATATCTCTAATATGCTTTAAAGAAATTCAATCCCGTACGACGAGCCCCCAATTTCTGTTACGACTCTATGGTCTAAGAAAAATGTAACAGAAAGAAAGTGAAACCAACAAATCATGTAAAAAATCAACAAGCAATTTATTACTAGATAATTAAAATGAAAAATCAAAAAGTCACTTACAGTAATGTGTTTTGAAATCCTAATAATCCAATAAGAATGATTGTTCTAATCACAAGTCCTAAATATAGAATGTTCCGAATTCACGGCTGTGTCCTTGAATGTTATGATGTACTAATGGTCTCCAAAGTCCTGATGTACTAGAAATCTTGATGTGCTGATGTCAAAATGAAGTATTCCAAAATCTCTGAATAAGTTCAGTTAAATTCCAAAATCATTAATTAAAAATCCAAAATCCAAAAGTTTGTGAGCACTGTTATAATCCAATGAATATTTAAAATAATTCCTCTCTTAGAATTTGGAATGAATTTTCACAACTGTAATAGCTCTTTACAAGACTGATGGTAATGTCAAAACTGAATAAATGTCCACCAAACATGGCATATATAAAAAATTGGTCACATGACAGAATGTTCTAGAACATGTGTCATCTTAATGGAATTTTACTTGTAAACAAAATTCAACCTTGACCTTCAAATTGAGAAAACATATTGATCAAAACAACCTAATTCAAGGACACTAGTTAAACATGTTTTTCCTGATAAACATTAAGATTTAAGCAAATATTAAAGTGAAGAAACATTTATAATTTCCTAAAATATTTATAATATTATATAAACATCATACATAACACTAAGCAATAAGGTACCTTCTCAGAGGTTTGGTTCACCTCCATAATCATGGAGAAAGGACAAAGTCCGTAAGAAAATCATTAGTAATTTTCTCTGATTTTTCCTGGAGACTTTCTAATCAGTGAGGAATGTTACTTGCATTAAATAGAAAGCAGCAATAAAGTCTAAAGAGAAAATATAATGTTTATTGGGTTCAACCTCTTGACTTTTGTGTAGGATCACAAAGGAAACAGGTGTGATTCGGCCTGTTCCAGAAAGGTCTTTTGCACTAAAATTTCCAATCATTTAATTCAAATTCAACTACTTTTAGAAAATACAATTTAACCTCTGCTGATTTTTGTTTTTATATGTGGCATCCAGGTTAGTAGACTGCTGATTTTTTTTAATCTTTTTTTATATGTGGCATCCATGTTAGTGGACTGCTGATTTTTTTTTTAAATGTGGCATCCAGGTTAGTGGACTAACACAAGTTAGATAGTCATGGTACATTTTAACTTATAACTGGACTGGATTTGATCTCAAATGTAGAAAAATGAAGGAAATATATAAGAAGTTAATTCGGGTAGTATTACCTTTAAATAACCCGACAATATCTTTAGTCTGTGTCTATTCACAGTCCAATATAAGTTAGTACAAGATTTGTATGAAATTTTGATATTATGCTTTCTAGACGTTGAAGTAGGTGTCCTTTGTCTAGCATTATTTCTTTATACAGTATGAGTCGTCAAGATGACTTTGACTTTGACTTATTTGACTTTGAGTTATGTTTACATATAAATTCTACCACTCAAAATTACAGTATACATATGTTTATATATCTTGCATAAAACAACTGTATTATTTAATAGCATCATCCAGATTCTCTACATGCAGATTTAGAATTAAAAAATCTTGGCATGTTTTGTAGATAAGACTTAAGCGGTCACGTAATAAAAGGAGACATAAATAAATAAAACGATTATATCTTTTTTAGTACAGAAGCGAACAATGCATAAGTAGGTGTACAAACAAGTAGGTATACAAGCAAATAAGCAAACGAACAAACCTGGAAGTAAGTGCATAGGTTGCGGTCGTAAATAATTAAAAACTAAATAAAGGAAGAATTCTGTTAGGTACTCGGTAGGTAGATTACTAGGTTGGAAAGTATGTTGGTAGATGTGTAGGTATTGATGTAGGCAAATACACAAACAAGTTCGTAAGCAAGTAATTAAGTAAGTGGCTCTTACTTCTAAATTTTCTAATGTACAATGAGTCCTTTAATAGCAGCAAATTTTTATTAAAAATAAACATAAAAGAAACAATAATTAAATATATATTATTTTTTTCACAGCACAATTCTTTTAGGTATTTTATGTTTTTGCGATCAATGAAAATCATTATCATTTTTATTAATTATTTTTTTTTCAAATGCTTGTTCTTTTAGGGAGCTTCGGTAGCTCAGTTGCTAGAGCCAAAAACTGGTAATCCAAGGGTCGCGGGTTCGATACCCGCCCAGGCCGGTATGGGTCGCCTGGCACGGTGTGTACTTGGAAAAGGCATTTAGTTCCAATTTTTTCTGCATGATATAGCCAACAATGTGTTAAAAGTGCAGTTAGAAACAACAAAAACAGTTTGCTTTTTTTCTTATTGTTGTTTTTTTTCTTCTTCACATTTTAACAAAAGTCTATCCATTCCGAAAATGTATCTTCTGTGTGAATCTTTTCCTAAATGGTGTAGTCACGTACTCTTTTGTGAATACTTTTCTTGTGCCAGATTCATTTTCATTTATTCACACAAGGTAAATGGTCACATATATCTATCACTTGACTATATATACCCCCCCCCACCCCCCACCCCAAAAAAAAAACAAAACAAACAAAAGCTCATAAAGAAACCGCTGGATCATTAATTACTATTTTTTACGTTGATATCAATAAGGGCAGTCAGTTTACTGAGGCAATCTTTTAGCGAGTAAAGGCATCATTAGATTGGAGAAATTGCTTTTGGTGTAGAAAATATGTTGATGCAAATATCCAGAATACAAATGTGTTTCCAAATGTATATCTTTGATTTCCGAGTTAATAAATGATATACTTTTCGTCTATAAGTTCAAATTTAATTTTAAACCTTTAACTTATCGCTGAAAATGCCTATTGCCTTTCAAAAAACAAGCAGGCATCTACAACCCAGAATAAAAATGCATGCAACTTTCCAATACATAACATTCCGCCGCCGAAAAGTAAAAGACATTACCACATAATTTTCCTAATAAAGAGTGAAAGTCGCAAAGATTTACACAAAGAAAAAGCATGAATGGAAGAGAAGGAGAGCAAAATGGAAGATATAACGTGCATATTGACAAACCTGAATCACAGAAGCAGCAGGTGAAATACAGTTAATGAATTTATGATAAAAAAAAGTAGAACTCTTAAGCTAAATTCCTTGAAGTTGCATCATGTTACTTAGTCTAAAAAAAAAAAAAAAATAATGGAACCAAGTATGTAGATCAAACAGCAAAGTAGTGAATCCGTTTGTACATGGGTTGAAAAAGGCAGCTATCTGGCAAAAATGAATACATTTACAACGCAAAGACAAATTAATAAGGAGGGAAAAGCGATACATCAGGTCTAATGCTGTGACATGAATAAACAAATTAATTTATGACGACTATAGAGTAGTATTAATCTAAATAAGAAAATACAAGCACATATAAGGCGTATAAAATTGGTGATCATATGCAATATCAAAATCTACTTAAACGGTACAAATAAAGAAAAGATTACCAAGAACGGTACATTATAAGGCCCGCACCATTTTAATTAGCCCTCTGTGTAGGAACTAGTCGGGATTGGTTGACTCTGGAGACTACTGGCCAATGAAACTTAATCACCTGGATATTTGTTCAATGTATGCTGTCTTGATCTAATTGTTGATCTTATCGGCACTTTTAACATATTATTGGCTATATCATGCTGGGGAAATTGGAGCTAAGTGCCTTTCCCAAAGACACACAGAGCTATGCGCCGCGGGCTGCCCTGGGCGGATATCGAACCCGCAACCCTTGGATTACAAATTCTGAGACTCTGCACATAATCTACAGGTTGCTTTATTACACAAAATACAAACCATCCACAAAGTTTTGTCACCGAACTTACTGTACAATATAAGTTTTTCTGCCAACTTCATTTTTCTCTGAGGCACAATGACTTTGACCTCTGATATTTTGACCCCATAATCAACAGAAACCTCTTCCATACATTTAGTGCAAGACAAACACAAACATTGGTCAAGGTACGCGGTCTAGAACTAAATTATATGGAAAACATTTTTCTTCTTTGAGTCACAGTGACCTTGCTCTTTAACCTCTTGATCTCCATAATCCACGGTCATGCCATTCACAAAAGGTTAACTCTGGTCTGCAATGCAAAACTGAAGTTATTGTGCAGAAACGATGTTTTTTTTCAATGACAGTGACCTTGCCATTTTATCCTGAATCAAAATACCTCTTTCTTAAAAATTAACAAGTCATGCACACACTTCGGTGAAGGTAGATGTTTAAAAATTGAATTTATTTTGTAGAAAACATATTTTCTCTCAGTCATAGTGACTTTTACATTTGACCTATTGGTTCCCAAATCGACACGCTTTTACCTTACTCCGTGTGCCAGCTATCCACAAAGCTTCGTCTAGGTATGTGATGTAGAACATATGTCTTGCGCATAAACCATTTTTGTTTTCCTTCAGTCAAATTGACCTAGACCTTTGAACTATAAAGGCTTCTTTCTTACTCAGTGTACAAGTCATCCACAAAGTTTGAAGGCACATTTCGACAACTGAATTTTTTTTTTGCAGAAACCGTTTTCTTCATTCAGTCATAGTGACCATGAACGTTTGGTGTATTTGTTGTCATGCCGGACGTGCTGGAACATAAGCCGTAACAACGAACCCTGCTCTTTGAAAAAAAAATACCTTTTGTTTATAAAGATGTTATTACAGTCCAGCACGATACAAAAATATGAGGATTGTGCTACATGGACAAGTTAAACACTTTTTTGTCATCACTTCAAGAATCTGACACTGGTGATGATTTGGGTCCTTTCTCTCTTTAATTTTATCTCAGTGTAACGGTAAATTTGCACACCCCTAGTGGTAGGCATTTATGGCGCGTCTAATACGCCGCCTATCCGCTGGGGGGTGTGCATTTTTTTTGTTTGTCTGTCTCTTCCACTTCGATATTAATTTTTCGGCCAGAACCGAGTTTCCATTTTCGTGCATCGCTCGAATTTCTGGGGGTTTTACTGACCCTACAGTCCGTCAGTTGAGATACTCGTTCCGCTTGTTTATTTTCCCCTCGCACATGTAAAGTTTTCCCTTCCTGACCTGACACTGGCAAAATAGGTAAATGGTGTCATCAATACACAATATAAATACCAAGAGAATTAGTGTATTGCCTTGATTCACCATGTCGAGCGTAGCGAGTATAGAGCTCTTGAACAAGGCAAGGCTGAGAATGATCTTGCAACCGGAACATCGACACAAGGTCAAGAATCGGATGAAAAAATGGGTGTAGCTGTTGGAAAGATACATGCCTATGTCAAAATGTATGCTAGAACATCCGAACATTATGTACAAAAGTTAGGAAGACTGGACTTGACTTAATCCTACAGTTTTAACTATTGGGACACTTCATAATAAAAAAGAACATACAAGCTGGTTTTTCGACCCTAGATACTGTATAATTCCATATTATACAGTATTCTTATCAATATTTCTTCAAAATTGGGAAGGTATTAGTTTAATATAGCGTGCATATTCTGTACTTTCTCACGCGTTCAAAATTCAGCATTGTATTGTAACTCTAGAGGAAGTTAACAGTACCAATGCTGCCCACGTTACCAGTAATTTCGCACCTAATGCCAAGCTGGACATATTGATTGATATTTCTCATCACTATTACATCGATCAATGGAGCCCTAAAGACGGCAGTAAATCCATGATGTGAATCCAATCATGAACCAATGTGCTACAGTAGCCAAATCGACAGTCATCTTTAATTACATTGTTCTTTGTTGGCTGCTACAACGTTTCCTACGACGACAACAACAACAGCAGCTGCTGCTACTACAGCTACTACGTCGCTTCTTTAACTCCCACTGATGCTATTACCACCATTACTTCTATCACCTGATAATAAAATGCTGTTGTACATCATACATAGATAATCAAGTCCTGACCAAACTCCATAGGATCTTATGAAATCCTAATATTTTCTCCTCATGTGGGTGTTATTAAGGCAAACAATTTAGTAACTGATAATACACTTTGAAGGAAAAAAATCCAATTTTTCTACGGTACAGAAATGCATGCTGCCAGAGTTTTGAGATTACAAAATAATGTGTTTACACCAATTTACTTAGGCAATTTTCCTTTCGTATTAGTTTTCAAAATGCGCTACAAGTACACAAAGTTTATTCTTGCGGAATATTTTGATACTATTAATCTCTATTAATATGATATCTGGCAGTAATAATCATACAAATTATATACCGACTTGTGTTCTTTTATCTCGTCGTAATCTAGTCTATGAGGTAATTTGCAATCAAAAGCAATCAAATGTCGCACACTAGATAAAGAATTTCTAAATCATGTTAATGTATATATAATGGGCAGGTTAACAGCAACCATTCGTTACTAATAGCCTTGATACATCTATCCAACTGAGATGTAAGTGTTGAACTTCGGGCATCATTACATATCTGCAGGGTACATATGAGGTAATTTGAATAACATAATGATTATGTATTATGAACTCGTCATGACTTATAAGCAGTCATTAAAACTAATGAAAAATAGTATACCATATAAACTTCTTCTGGAAGCGGCGCACAGACTTCACACTTTGCTTTATATTTGATTCTAAATTTGGAATAAAGTCATCAATAATTGTTTGTCGTTCTCGGGATCATGATATCAAATTTATTTTGATGCGTTAAGAAGACAAATACGATTGCAAGCGTAACCACGACTACCGTTTTTACTCGCGTATAATTCTTTCCAAACTGCAAACTGCACAGACCCAGATCTGCCGTCGCATAAAGCGCCGGCAGATCTAGGTCTATGCAGTTTGTATGGACTAATCAGTAGAACAAACAACATAGACCCTGATCTGCCGGCGCATTATGCGACGGCAGACCAGGGTCTATGTTGTTTGCATTTGGACTTGAAATATACGCGAGTATATACGGTAATTCATGTTCATAACACTAGCTGCATACATGCACAGAGTAAGTACTTAAAACCATGCTACATACTTGTAACAGAGATAAAGATGGACCTGGAGGTTTATCTATGGAACGTCCGAGCTGTCTTATGATAACAATTATAATTATATGATGTACAAAACTCCTTATATGATGTGCATTTGACCTTATATTATGTGCAAACTTCTTTATATGATGTGCTTTTGTCCTTATATTATGTACAAATGCCTTTATATGAGGTGCTGTTGTCCTTTTATTATGTACAAACTACTTTATATGCGGTGTTTTCGTGCTTGTATTATGTGCAAACTTCTTTATATGCGGTGTTTTCGTCCTTGTATTATGTGCAAACTTCTTTATATGCGGTGCTTTTGTCCTTGTATTATGTGCAAACTTCTTTATATCATGTACTTTTGTTACTATATTATGTAGTGGCACAAACACCGTTATATTCGGTCTAACTTCTTTATATTCGGTCTAAACTTTGTTATGGTGATGAGCGAGCCGGAACTTTTGTAGAAACGCGAAGGGGGATATATTGTCGCACTATACCAGTACACCACGAGATGAAGCAAAAGACGTAATGGATGATTTTCACCAGAACTTCAGCCTCTTTTGATTCAGTTATGGAGATACAAATTACCAATGATTTTGAAATCATAGCAGACTTGATCAAAAATTAGATACCATGATATAGAATAAATGATCGACATTTAAAGACTGGCATATTGCTAAAGAATAATTGTTTTTATAACAAAGTTCCAAAGTGGCCCTTTTTTGAACCAATTTTCCCATATGTCTTAAAAAAAATAGGAAAACTTCTTATTTATTTAGGTGAAAAGGAAGGATGTGATGTTGCATGAATTTGATCTATTTCTAGAGACATATGATTTTCATAAATTTGATCTATTTATAGAAAACAACTTTATTATGACAAATTTCGTCACTCCGACAGCCTAAAGTAACAACCAAGCTGGAAAACCAGAATATAACTAATGAGAAACAGCCATAGAGGGAGAGAGAAATTAAGAAAGAAACAAACATGCACGCAAAAACAAAAACAAACTCATTTAAACACTTTATTACTTATTCTTATTTTACTTTCTAAAAATAAATAAATCATTTCATAATTTCTTTATTATTATTGCTTTTATATAGGATACATAGATAGAAAAAGAAACTATTTAAGAATATGATCTAGATAGGCCCGTCCCAAACATAGAAGTGGGTCTAAATATACAATTCAACAAACACACACATATACAATGGTATACTGGCCATTGGGCATACCGGGACAAATCCCGGTTTTACCGGTGTTTTACTGGTGTGAGCAAAACCCCGGGCCTGTCCCGGCAGACCGCCGCATCGGTGGGCCGGTGGGCCGTCAAAAAGTCCAGGGCCGAGTTGATTACCGAGTACACTCCTGCACATATAGCATCACATAATGGGACAAAAAGAAACTAAACCTCTAGGGCAGAGGTACCAACTGATTATATAACTCAAACAAAAAGAAAAAAAGGGAAAAGGCAAGGACCTCCACCCACAGAATAATGTGCCTGGTGGGAGGACAGTACGAGCCGAAGTTCTTATCAAAGAAAGGGAATAAAAAAACTCAAAGGAATATGACCGAACTAACAAAGATCAACCTTGTGCAAAAATAAATTCTAAATTTATATATTTTATTTATTTTAATATACAAAAACACAACAAGAAGGGAAATACAGTCTTAAAAACATAATAAAACCAGTTATTATTGGGCAAAACAAGGTGACATCTCTGAGTCTCAACCAGCTATATATGCTGGGATGAGGCTAAGGGGTGCCGACACAAAAAAAAAAAAGGAAGGAAACTCGACCGAAACAAAGTAACAAGTTTATGATGTTGAACAATTTTAGGTTTTAATTGACAAAAGAAACCTTCAAAATATTCTTGTTAATGATTCTTCTTTGAATTAAAAAAATCTTTTATAATCAACCATTTTGTATTATATTTTTTAAAATTATAACATTCGTATATTTGAAAATGACAATTTCAGTCCAAGAAATATTTACACGAGGAAAAATGCCTTCTTTTAATAATTTATTTTTATTCGGTACAACAATTAAACAAGGTATTTTGTGGTGTGTGTGTGTGTGCGTGTGTGTGTGTGTGTGAGAGAGAGAGAGAGAGGGAGGGAGAGAGAGCAATTAAATGAGATTATTTGAAAATACTAAGATTTAATTCGTAATTTCAACTATAATGTGTTAGTTGGTGGAGACAATTTACACGGAGGCTCTGTATCTAATCTGAAGAAAGGTATTTGCATGGCGGCCGTGCATTTAATCTGCAATAACTTTTCACACAACAAAATTAAAATCACATTCAGTAACTAAATCATGGGTTTTAAATAAGGTCACATAAGCCGAAAAAGCTAAACGTGTGAATTGACTTTCCTTGACAGTATGCTGTGTGAAAAACCTTTTTAGAGAATTAGTACATGGCCACCGCGCTAATTGCCATTCATTTATCAGTATTAACTTTACTAGAAATGCAGTGAGTATTTATTTTAGCATTACATAATTTCTATTGTGAAAATACTTTAGTTTACTTGGGTACGAAATTACTAGGATACTAAATATCTTGACTTTCCAAAGCCAGGTTTGAAAAGTCGTTTGCAAATTGGTCTGGGAACAAAATGTCTTGGCTAAATTTTTTCCATCCCGGTAGAGCAAGGCACATGATTTCCCATTCAAGCCAACGTAAACCCAAAGGACAAATATGGACAGTGACAAGGGAAGCAATTGTCATTTACGGAAATAAGCAACTTTATATCCATTTAAATTGAAATAATAAATATATAAAATGGTTTACTATCCAATACCCATGAGCCGGTGGCTATTCTAAGTGTCATCAAAATTTAATCGTAACAATATTAAATAATGAAACAAACCTTGATATTTCTCTGGAACAAGATTTGTCTCAGCATTATTTCACCACAATGTGGGAACTCTCTTATTTTTTCATTAACTGACAAGTCAAGTATTTATTAATTGATATCCTAGAAGTCAAATTTACTGAGTTTATATTGCCACATTCTTCGATATATAGTACTTTCTGAAACATACAGTGTGTTACTGATATCCAAAACTGTACATCCTGTCTCGAGAAGCGCTTCAATAGCAATTTTCGGGATGTGAAATTCATGGCGGCCAAAGTGATTTCTGACCAAATCGGGTTGACAACTTTCGTATTTTACGCATTCTATGCGAAGTCTCATGATGTCAGACCTATTGACTAATCTCAAGCATTGAATGTCGTACAATGATAGCTTGCACACAATATCAGACGAGATTTTCGGTTCTTCAAAGACCGCAAAGTAAGAATCTGAATATTCAGTTGTTTGAGAATATTAGATATAGAGTCTACCATTTTATTATCCTGTAGTCACTAAGAAATTAACCGGTGTAGTGAGACAATATATTCCACTTAGACCTCTTCGCGCGCCTGCGAAAGTTCCGTCTTTGCTCATCTTCATAAAGATGTTTGAACCGAATATAAAGTTTTCCGTTTTGCTACATGATATAGGTAGAAAAGCACCACATATAAAGAAATTTGCACATAATATAAGGAGGACAAAAGTACATCGTATAAAGAAATTTGCACATAATATAAGGACGAAAGCACCACATATAAAGAAGACTGCACATAATATAAGGAGGACAAAAGTACATCGCATAAAGAAATTTGCACATAATATAAGAAGGACAAAAGTACATCGTTATAAAGAAATTTGCACATAATATAAGGACGAAAGCACCGCATATAAAGAAGATTGCACATAATATAAGGAGGACAAAAGTACATCATATAAAGAAGATTGCACATAATATAAGGACAAAAAACATCTCATATAAGGACGTTGGTACATAATATAATAACAAAAGCGCATCATATAAAGAGGTGTGAACATCATATAATTAAAATTTACATATTAAGACAGCTCTGTCTTTCCATATTTATACCATGTTTGCTAATACTGGATCATGGGTTTCTAAAAGCGAACAGAATTACGATGTCATTCCTTATAGAATAGGCTTATTGATCAATATAGTAATGAATAGAGGAGATTATGTATCATATGTCATGTACATTCTCTTTGTATTGTACTAAGAAAGAAGATCATAAACAAATATGTGTGGTGGGTGTGTGGGTGGGAGTAATTTAGACTAGAATGGTACATTTTTTAAAATCTAATTCTTACATATATTTAGCAAAAATAATGTAAGATGTATAATGTACCACCACTACTACTACAACTGTTACGACTACTAATAATGACAACAGATGCAATAATAATAATAATAATAATAACAATATTGTTGATGACCCATAAGTAGTTATAGGGGCATGTATAGGGTCAAATGGACTGGTATGAGGTTCAAGGGAAAAATCCACTGTTCGGCCATCTTGGATTGGACTGATATGAGGTCTTAAGGGAATTTAATATTAAAAACGTTCATAGGTTTAACATTGTGGGCTGGTATGGCGTCAAGGGAAATATAACATTAGGATGGCACGTTGGGGTCCTAATTTAACATTGTGGGTCACTCTGTTTACAAGCATCCATACCTACTTACCCACCTATACTCTTACTGACCAGCACCCATCTGAGCAGACCCACACCCATTCTTACTAACCAACACCTACAAACATATATGTAAGAGTGGATTGTAAACTAAGGGGGTAAAGAGGACTAACACCTGATTATAGACAGACAATCACTCACAATTACCATTTAACACTCTCCCTTTTACAAACCAATCAAAAGGAGGGAACATAGGGAATAGGTAATAGTGACCGCAGTGACGTACTAAGGGTAAATGGCGCCGGGGGGGGGGGGGACGATGATGGCCCAAAGGGCCAGAATACGAGACCCGAATTTGTATCAGCTGTTTTGGCGCCCCCCACCCCCACCCCCGTTAATACGCTACTGAGTGACCGACACATACTTATGGATTATCATCATACAGACCATCTACCATCCTACCATACCATCGCACATACAACAAAGGGATGACTAATGGCTGAAAGGTACAATCCCTCATAACTACAACTATACCATCATACACCCATAGCGTTACACATACACGAAAGGGTTGAACGGGGAAAGGGTACTGGCCATCACACACACACAAACCAATACAACCGTACTATCACACATACACCATCACACAAACCAAAAGACAGAATGCTTCTAGTGGTTACATGCATTTATTATATATTGCCTAATGATATATCAAAATTTATTATATGTTTGATAATGAGATATTGAAATATATCAGTGGGATAAATATTATATCGCTACAGTTTCGATACCACTTTTATGGCAACAGTGGTGATATCACTTTTTGAACTTCTTTTGTTTTCCATTTAGGAAGTATATCTGTCCTTATTTTGTCTTCTTCTTCTTTTTTTATCTCTCTCTCAGTCTCTGTCTCTGTATCTCTCTGTCTCTCTCTGTCTCTGTCTCTGTCTGTGTCTGTCTGTCTCTCCCTCTCTCTCTCTCTCTCTCTCTCTCTCTCTCTCTCTCTCTCTCTCTCTCTCTCTCTCTCACCGTTCCTATCTCCCTCTCTCCATCAGGATGAATAGATCTTAAAATATGTCAAGACTGTTGAGCCTCTAGTATTCATTTATGTACTCAATGAAATGGCGCCAACAAGAATGCATAAAAATGAACTCCAAACAGCAAAAAAGCAGGCTTCAAGCATTAACTTTTTGTAATTAGTTTTCCACATGAATCATGCAAATTGTCAGTGCCTGAACTTACATGACCTGTTGCTATTTGATATTATGTGTTACCCATACAGTATCATATACCCTTTACACTGAACGACAAATGCTACCCATTTTAAAGAAAAAACCCTTAATTACATATAGTAATAAGATAGTCTAAGTAGCGATTGTAACTGTCAATAACAATCATAACCATGTCTCAAAACGATGGAGAAATCATGCAGTCATTAGTGTCGATTGCAAACCGTTAATTTAAGTGACAATCGAAATTTGGGTGCAGCGTCTATTACCGAAATAGATTGCAAGCCTGTCAAAACACAAAATTCACGTCTGAATGCAGAAATAGCCGATATAGCAGCCAAAATTCGTTCAAGTAAACTCACAATCATTAAAATCTGTTGTTTAATGATGTTACGCTCTGAAGTCTGTTGGAGCATTCTGTCATGCTAAAATACTTCCACCCCAGCAATGTTCACTGTTTTCAATTCGCGCAAGAAATGTGTAAACGAAAATATAATCTCTACATTTTCGCATGAAAACATTCATTTATTTGACAAAATACACAATTTGAAGCATTATATGTACAATCTAAATTTGTAAAAAGTCGCTGTCCTAACATTATTGCAAAAAAAAATCTTTATATAGATGTAGTAATGCAGCCGTTAATCACATTGAAAAGAATATATATAATGAAAAGAAAATCTACGTTTTTTAAAGTAGGTATTAGGAAATATTTCACTCGTGAAGAGGAAACATTTTGTATTGTCACTCGTGGTTTCGCCACTCGTGATAATACAATGTTTCCACTTCACTTGTGATATATTTCCTTATATCTACTTAAAAAACGTAGATATCTTCTATGTATCAGTTCGAGAAAATTGATATCACCACAGTGGCGATACCACTTTTATCGGCACAGTGAAGATGTCACTTTTGGAATCACTTTCTTTTCCCATTTTGGAAGTATGTCAGCCGAATGTATGTTATTCAAACTTATATTTGCGCAGTTAGGCCTATTTCATTTTTCTTCTGCTTCTTCTACTCCTACCTGTCCCTCCCATCCACTTCCTCACCATCAGGATGAAAAGATCTTAAAATATGTCAAGACTGTACATTTATGTAAGCACTGAGGAGATGCCGTCAAATGTGCTTAAAAGCGAACTCCAAATAACTGATAGAGAAATAGTTTTCCATAAGAATCGTGGAAATTGTCAGTGACTAAACTTAAATTACCTGCTTCTGTTTGATATTCAGTGCCACACTTACACTACCTGTTACACCCTATGACAAACGGAACAAGTTTTTTTGGGAAAAAACCTCTTGAAACACTCATAATCATGGTTGAAAACGATGGAGAAATTGGGGATCGATGAGTGTTATTTGAAAGCTGTTATTTAGTGACAATCGAAATTTGGGTGCAGCGTCTGTTACTGAACTAGACTGTAAGCTTGCCAAGACCACGTCATTCACGTTTGAATGCACTAATACCCTCCCCCCCCCCCAACAAAAAAAAAAAATCCTTATAGGTAAAACCACAATCATTAAAATGTTTTGTTTAAAGATGTTACGTTCTGATGTTACGTTGCCATCTGTGATGATCTCTACAGTAATTCCACCTCACCAATATTCATTGTATAAATCCGCGCAAGAGAGGTATAAACAAAAATAAAAATATTTTCATAAAAAGAGTCATTATTTTGAAGAAAAAAAACCTCCCACCATCTGATGATACATCACAACTAGGAGCTAAATGTATTAAAAGTCACTGTCCTAAATTATTGCAAATCTTCCTAATTTCCTTTACCCGTTTTAGTAATGCAGCCATTAATTGCATTGGCAGAATGAATACCCCCTCCCCCCAAAAAACTCATGCAAATCGACGGTTTTTGCCTTCAAAAGTATATAACAAAAGACAATATACATATTTTGGAGTAGATATAAGGGGATATTTCATTCTTGAAGTGGAAAAACTGTATTGTCATGATTTTTCTTTTTTTTTTTTTTTTTTGCTACTCGTGACAATACAATGTTTCCACATCACGAGTGAAATATTTCCTTATATCTACTAAATAAAAAACGTAGATATTCTCTATATACCTTTGATTTATATATTTTTTACCTGTACCTCAGATTATGTGGGCGGTGTAGATATATTTACATATATTAGTACTGATGTTATAAATAGCTGCAATCAAGGAAAGTAACCCACCTTACACTACAATTCCGAAACTGAAACGGAATTTATTGGAGACAAAAAAATAAATACAAAAGAGCGGAATATAGCATTCAAATGGCCGAGACTACAAGTAATACCAAAATTCCGAAACTGAAGAGGAATTTAGCGGAAAAAAACAAACCGGAATATTTTCTGAAAAAGGCTAAGACTAAAAGTCGCGCTAAAATAACGAAACACGGAATTTATTGGCCACCTATCGTGCTGTGACCCGGCAAAGGATTAAAAAAAAACAATAAAGTTTTTTAAATCGCTGTGACAGTTTGTTTCATATGTTGTCTATTTTTAGAAGAAAAAAAGTTTGTTTCTGTATAAAATGTCTGTTGTCCTCTGTTTTATTCTCCGAATTTCAAAACAACTCCAAAGTAATAACTGCATCCTCCGTTCTCAAAGTGATTGACGAAAGGTCAGATCGACATAGTTGTGAAGCACTGCATCGTTGCCATCCTTTTAACATGTTGATTGCTGGACCTAGTGCTTCAGGTTAAACCGAAGTTGTCAAACATTTGATCGAACACAAAAAACGTTTGTTTGATGGTCCTCCACAACGCATTGTGTGGTGTAACTAAGACTGGCAATCGGCTTACCATTTACTAACAGAAAGTCAAGGAGACCACATTTCGTTTGTATAAAGAAGGTATTCCTCAAGAAGACGATGGGACATGTATATTCAAATGCATCCTGTCATTTCCAAGACATTCTTGGGGAAAATGAAGAAGAAATTAAACTTTGGATTACACCAAAAGGACATAATCGCAAAGCTAGTACTATTTATATTACCCAATCTTTATTTCAACGAATTAAGTTCATTGTCCCATCAGTCTCAATGCTCATTATTTGGTATTGTGTAGAAGTCCATGATGTCTATGATGATGCTACAAGTTTACCACACACATATTTACTGATATTTGCTGATCGATTTAAAACCCACAACCCAGGAATCATTCACATTCCTCATCCAACACAACTGTTTGTTTTGAAAAGCATACAGTTGCCTTAACAGAACTCGATGAACCATGCATCGATACCCAAAGGAAGAAACAAATAATCTTTAAATTGGTTGGAAGTGGATTTCTAGGGGGAGTGATTATTCGTTAGTTTCTGTGATGGGATCTCGATGCAGTAGGAAAGGCTAAAAAAAAAAAAAAAGAAACAAACAAACAAACAAAACAATTAAAAGGGAAAGACAAAGAAGAAGAGAGTTACGGTTAGGTCATACCCAAACTCATCTTTTAAGAAGACTACGACTACGACTGCAACCACAAAAAAGAGCGGCACTGCCGCTAGAACGCGCACGTAGTCACTGAAAGCTAGACCTGTAATCACATTGACATCTGATGTTGTCTCCTGCACCTCCCTTCTGTTATTGAGGATGCCAACAAAACAAGATTTAAGACAAGTGTTTTCCAATCAGTTGAAGACACCCCCCATATGGACACCCATCTATACAGTGACTCCTTCTCCTTCGCGTCTTCTTCTGCTGATATGGCTGATGTTGCTGCTATCAAAGAGATAACATAACCCAAGAAATTAGTGCAAGGCAGAACAGGTGTGTTACAAAGTTCACTGGATTTGTCCAAACAAGCACTCACTCAATTTAGTCCGTTGACAACACACTTCGTTATCTCGCAGACTAGTGTCCTAACTCAAGTTGACAAGACGTCCGGACAATCAGTTCTCTGAACACAATGTCCTCCCCCAAGAAATCAGAGAAACAGAGTCATCGTCAAAAGATTCCTCAAAACAAGGGGGAAAATGCCGTTCCTCTCCGTTTAGCCAAACATTATGATCCATTATTATTGCTGACCAAAGCGCAAATAGATAATTCAAAAATCTCCTAAAATATTCAACGATACGGTATGTGCATGGTGTTCGAACGTGATGAAATGAACGGTTCCCTTGACAAAGACTCAGTAATAATGATTAGGACAACATCGTCATATTCTTTGACAGGTGAAAAAGAAAACTCCAGTCAGTCAAAAGAATAAAAGAGCTCTTTCAAAGAGAAAGATTTCTTTCGATGCCGATAGCTATGTTTTTAGACAAAGTGTTAGGAGCGATAACCGGTCCTCTTTGAAAAGGAGTGATGAGGTGAAAATAAAATGGATGGTGAATTCTGGAAGATACCAATGCTGTACCAATTAATCTTATGGAAAGACGAAAATTAACCTTAGTCCTTTACAAACGGTGGATGGAACGTATGTGGAAATATTTTACCATCAACATACACTAAATCACATCCACGTGTTACCACGGGTGGTGAAAGCCTGCAATCAATTGTATTGGCTGTGCCCCGGAACACGTAACTCCCAAAAATGAGGTACAAGTGTTTGATGGATTGTTTGGAACTCTGGAAACATCAAAGAAGAAAGAAGTGCTAAAAAACAGGAGATTGGGTTCACACTCGAAAGAAAAAACGCACTATTGACAAGGGATACTTACCCACCTGGTTGACAGAATTGTTTCGTGAGATAGTACACGTTAGTGGAAATCACAGGTCTATCTATAAATTGGAAGAATTGAACGGATAAACTTTAAAAAGAACCTTTTACTGGACAAGTTACAGCAAGTGACCAAGAAAGACGACGGGTGTGTAAGGTATCGTAGAATCCACGACAGAAGAACACATAAAGTTGTGAAAACGTGACATAAAAAAATCAGAGCACTTTGGAATGGTTATCCACCGAGGTTTGATGCTTTGATTAAAGTGTCATAGAATAGTATACACGAAAATACGTTTTGTATTATATATGAACATACATGTAGGTTGGGTTTCGCTGCCTCACATATCGTTACTCATGGCGTATGAATTTAGTCAAGGCGATTTAGAAATAGCGACTTTCGTTCACTTACCGCAGCACCAAAAGCGCCGGCAATAAGGGGGGGGGGAGGGGGAGTGTGTTTACCCCGTGTTATCTAACCATGGTTTTGACCACCAGGATTACATATAGTGCTATTTTTCTCTATATAGTCACACATCATATAAGACTTGCCAGGGAACTGTCCTCTTTACGGAAGCAATTTCCAGCTGTAGAGCTGTTCTGGTCGATGAATTCCGTTGGGGTTGTTTATTTACTCAGTGGTGACTTCGGTGATGTTGGTTCGACGTTGATACAGGTCGACTAAGTGTGAAGAGCCCAAGCTTTTGGCCAACGGATCTGCGGGGTAGAGACGTTCTCGAGGGAATGTTCAGCAGATCGGGAAGAATGGACTACGCGAGATCATTCCTCAACCATTAGTCGTGAGAGGTCGGTTGGGAGTATTCATGTTCTACGTCAGGATGTCATGAGATAACATCATCATATTTGGTGACGAACAGTGTTAGGTTTTGCACCTAAAATTCAGTGTCATTATATGTATGACAATCTAATTAACCATCATACTTGTTGATGAACAATACATTAATCACATTTGATGATAAATCCATTTATTAATCATATATATTGATAAATCCATACATTGATCGCATATGTTGATAAATCCTTACATTAATCATATACGTTAATAAAATCCATGTACTGATTGTACCCGTTGACAAACGATACCATTTGTGATATTTGCTGATGAACATTGTGTGCATTTGTCTGGTAGGGTTATCAGTCGTTTTAGTTTCATTTGTGAGAGATGGAAGTAATGGTGTGAGCTAGAGTGTTAGAGATTCAATTATCATTAATTTGCATTAATAAATAAACATCTCATTTACGTGCCTTTGTTATGTGTATTTGCTAAATCCAATCCTACCCGCTTTCATCCTGTTACATGCAGCTTCGCAACACTTTCACAATAAAAAGAAGGCATAATAAGCATGCCGTTAAAACCGCGTGTCATCTTCTTGCGCTTCATCACTCCAGGAACCACAGAAACAAAATTTATTTGGTGTGATGTGGAGAACACGTTCCTATAAATCAAATTGTCTTTTTGCGTCAAATATTCGTGGTGTATTGTGTGGTTGGAGCGGCTAAAGGAAACTTGAGTTTGCAACAAGATGATAAAGAAATGTGGACCATTTTACTTAACTGTTGTATTGGCTATCTTCTTCCCAATCCATCACTGAAATAAACCTAAAGTAGGAACAAAGTTAACCAGGGAAACTCCAGTCACAACGACTCAGGTCATATCAACCTTTCGGAACCGCTGTAAATTCATTCTCCATTGACATCTGGTGACTCCTCAGCGGCGAGAAGAACGATCGCACTATGGATAATCAATTTGTGTTGCAATTAAACCTGCATACACGCACATAAAGAGAGAGAGAGAGAGAGAGAGAGAGAGAGAGAGAGAGAGAGAGAGAGAGAGAGAGAGAGAGAGAGAGTCTTTGGTTTCAGATCAAAGTTACACCTTCCGTTACTACATTGTAGTCCTGTTGGAGGGCTCTAGTAAGTCTATTATTTATTTTCTGGGCTAATGTATGTTTGCGGTCAGAAAGTTCAAGTTGACTATTCCCTATCATATACGCAAATACGAATTTAGATGTCAAAACATTGAGAAAGGTGTGAAAATACCGAGGTTAAATAAGAATGTTTGAAGACGCCGATACTGCACTTGCAGTTAAAATCACTCATTGGTTTGTTTTATTTTGTTTTGCTTTTAAAAAGTTGAGAGTTAGCTTTATTTGAGTTTCCAACGCTGATATATAAAAATCGGATTTTTAGATCCAAAATAAAACTACTTTATCATTAATTTGAAATGTATAGTAGAATTTAATCAGATTATATTTGATGCCTCGGCTAAACCTCAGATATGTAATTTAACTTATGGCATCCATGAACGAAAAACAACACATACATGTATGAAGTTGTGTTATTGCCATTTATTGTTTAGCAGCTACAATACTAGTTTATCTTATTTTCTTATTACCATAACAAATCAAATACTTACCGAAATATTTCTCGTTGAACACGCATTTTACTCATTGTACTTACATTTCTAGTATGATATCCAAGTGAATATGTATTTCTTGGTCTGGATTTTATCAATTAAACGAATGCTTGTGTGTGTATGTGTGTGTGTGAAAAAAGAGATGTTTCTATTTTTATTCTTCAGCAGCTCAGTAGGTATAATATACATGAAATTAGTACTGTCTTATGTCTGTGTTCACCCCATTACGGGCCTTCTGTTGGGGTATCACAGCATCTTAAATCTGAAACTGACGTGCCTTACCAGACTCATAGGTACTGAACAGAACTGAAGTTGTTGCAAGGCTATGTGTCTTACAGAATATAAATGTCTCAGTACATAATAATGTTTTTAGCACTCTAAGGTGCTATTTTACTATCCAGTCCAACGCTGATACAACGCTTAGATGTTTTATGACAATGTGCTTAGACAAATTCAGATGAGATTAAAAACTAGTGATTAAGATGTTTTTATGGCAAGGCGCTCAGACAAAATCAAATGAGATTAAAAACTAGTGATTAAGGCTTTTTTGTAGTTTCTAGAGTTTGTTTGCCAGCATATGTTTAAAAAAATGCACCTTAGGGTTCCATCCCTATCCCTCATTTATATGCTAATATTAGCTCCGATTTCCTACTTCCAGCTGTTGGTTTAGACATCACAAAGTACATTACTGAGGCTGGGAGACTATTTCAATTGTATTTGATGGAAAGCATTGTTGCATTTTCCTGAGCAGCCAAACGTACGAGCAAATTAAACTAAAACCTTTTTGACAAATTGTTTTACTATTCCTTTACGTTTTAAATTTACTTAGGGTGTCAGTAAAATAAAAATCATATATCAAAATGTCTGTATTTGATTACTTCTGATGCTTTCCATGTGTTGCTGCATTTCCGACCTTAATGTCAGAGCAACGTCAAATATGGTGGTGATGACTGCAATTGCTTGTATTAGTACCACGGATTGTCATTGCTATAAATTCAACATGACATACATATCTTGCAGGAATTGTTTTTGTGAAGCATTTTTTAATTAGTTGAATAATTGTTAGTATTATATTTATACCTAATATATTAAGTTTAGTTTCGTGTCAACGCAAGAAAATCAAAACTTGCGAGAGTTAAAGTACCGTATCGAACTTCGCAAATGATTGATCATAAATAATTGATGACGAAACTAGTATTTGTCTATCTTATCATCTGGTTAATAAACTCTTTCTAAAACAGTTTGAAGGGAATTTTATTGATGTTATTTCTTGATTTCCAATTTTGAATGCATAATAACTTGAGTAAAGTAGGGAGAACGGAGAAGGTACGCAAGCAAACAAGACTGTGAGTAAGTAAGACCGTCATTAAGCCATGTACACTCTCAACTTGTAAGAAAGCAAGAAGAGGAAGAATGGGTGGAGGTCAGTGGGTGGAACTCATTTACACTGAATGCAGTGATTTCAGGTGTGAATATTCCCAAAACGGTAAACTTTAATACACTTGACCTAGAAAATAAATCAATATGAGTGTTGTCGTTCTCTCTTTCAATGGCGAAGATAATTGCTTCAAATAGTTTTGTAAGAAAGGTGGTGATTTATGGCGACAAGCAACGGTTGTGTGGTCAGTGATCTCAGAATGTGCATAGCTAAAAGTTAAACTCAGATTACGGTCTGTCAGAGGTCAAATATATTTCCCCAGGCTTCAAACCCACTCATACATCAAAGATGATGGAGAATCGGCAAGAATGTGTACAGAGGGGTGCGTCTGTAATGCGAATCATACAAACCGAAAATGCGGGCAACAGTTAATGTTTTAAACAGCGTCTAATTCGCATCTTTCGCATCTTTCGGCGAGTCCTCATTATTTATGATTCGGCGTTAATATGGCACATATTTGTATTTAGAACTGAACAGAACAGAACTTTATTTCCAGTTCAGATCTAACACAAAAAATATGAGATAAAGTATAAATGCGAGTTATTAATGGTGGTGGCATAGCGGATAGAGAAATGTAGAAAAAAGAAGAAGAAGAAAGAAAAAAACATGGTAGAAAGAGGTATATTCTCACCACACCAATCAGGGACTGTAATAAGCAAGATGATAAAATGGTACGTTAGGGAAGAATTGTTAGGGTTACTTATAGATGATTTCATTTATGAGGGTGTGTTACACTGTTCACGAGTTGAATAATAGTTTATGAATTCTACAGATTAAGGTTTTTATTATACAATGACTGAGTTAAATTAAATATTGTGGAGAATTTGTTATACTAAAGTGCTATTCTGACCCAGAATACATCCGATGACATTTTTTTAACATAAACTGTTACCATCAACACTAAATGTAACCACCTGCTAGAAACTGCAACCATACGCAAAATGTTAATAGTTACATTTTGCTTTGACTCCTCGAATTGTAACTCAAAATATAACTTGTTATATTTTGTTATAAGGAAAATTGTAAATGTCCATGTTTTAAGGTAAACTGGAACCAAGAACGCAACAAATAAACATCTGTTGCATTAATATAAACACCCTTGGTACAATTAAATATAAGGCAATAGTTAACCGTTGATATTTTCCTTTAAATCAATATTAATCGTAACGCTAAATTAAAACCAAATTTACAAGAAATGTTTGAATACTATTACTGACCTTATGCATCCGTATGTCCATACGTGAATGCTTTCGTACAATATGTATTGCTCAGTGTCAAGACGTGGAGTATAATAATTTCTAAAAGTATTTCAGCCATTTTGTTGTCAATGTACGCGAAATCCATATAAGAAAGGACACTGGATTGGTCAAAGTTACACACAGACATACCGGTGCAGAGAGTGAAGTGAAGTATTGTTACATGTTGGTGTAGAAAAGGCATGCGGAGATTTCATTACAGGGATTTCAGCTCTCTAAGAAACTGTAAATTGCAGACCAGTGACAAATAAAATTGTTGCATTCATTTTTGTGTGTTCTCCCAATTGCGGCATACACAATTACGAGACCACGTGATATCAATATACATTTGAAAAAAACGTCCAATTAATTTTTATTCTTAATGCAATTAAAATCCACATGATCTGCATCAGAGCATTTTTGCGTTAACTTTAACCGCGAGTCATTAGACATATAACTGTCAATATACGTGTGATGGAGGTAACTTGAGATAGCACTAACTTGTACAATTACAGGTCTTGTGCAACTATTTTAATTTACTCTAAGTTATCGTAGAAATTATATCAAATTTCGTTTAATAGACAAGCAATATTTAAAAATTCTTCCTGTACCTCATGTTTGCAGATTTTTCCTGGGCACATATGACAAAGAAAAAAACATGTTGAGCAGTGCTGTATATCCTCGTGAAATGGTACACCGTTAAAAGGCTATACACCTCATCGTAGAGAAAAATAAAATCCACATCCGTTAGTTTAATAACCTGTCAGATGTCAGTGCCACATTAATGTAGTATGACAATGCCTGATGAAAATTGAAGGCACATAAGCTTTGTAGTACACTTGAAAGACCCCGCCAACCCCCACCCAAAAAACCCCCCAAAAAACCCCAAACAATCAAAGATACAAAACTCATTAAAAAAACAGACAAAAGATAGGTACTTTTTTCTGTCAGCCATATTTCGACAAAATCGCACCGCATTAGTTGCGTCATACCAAAGCGCCTGCATTAGTATTTAGCTACATGTATTTGGCGAAATTTTCTCTTTTAGAGGCTACCTAATCTGTGCACTGATATTTCACTAAAATAGGAATGTTTCTAATCCTAGAAATTCGCTCAATAATGATAAGAGAATCACACCTTCAAGTTATTGCACACCTGCTCAAAATGAAAAGCAATATTCCTTCTACCAGTAAACTACCTGACCTACTTCTCCTGAACCCTGCCACTAAAATTTCCATAAAAATAAATGCAGACCAAACAATGAATTGAATATAGAGGAGCCTTCCAGCTTTTTGGAAAGATAATAGTTGGAAATGGAATTTACTCCTTCCATTCATTTGAACAAGGAAAAATGCTAGACGAGATATATTTCATTATTACTGGATGTGCATATGGACGCAATGCGCGATTACATAGTTCTTTCTTTCTCATACAAAAAGTATCAGAAAATACTCTTTACAGCATCTTACAGTCAGGATCATATTTTTAAGTTCACATTACCATGTAATGGTTACATTTTTGGGTTAAGTTACATTTTTTAAATGTGTATGTTTGTTGCAGTGCAATTTATTTTTTCCCGCTAAACTTGTTTGATTTGGTTTGGTTTGGTGCTTTACGGCACAGCAAGACAAGTAGGTTATTTAGTGTCGAGGCGATTGGAATAAAGTGCCTTGCCCAAGGACACACCACGGTAGCTGATACAGGCTGGTCCGATGGTAGGATTCGATCCCGCACCCTGTAACAGAGTAAATTTTCCATATGTCATTGTAAAACAAAGAAATTGAAAAAATCAGCGTTTTGATGTATGTGATTTTGCACTGGATTAAATCCGTGGCATGTTTAAGGATGCTAGTACTTGAGTGAATCTGTTTGGGACTTGATTGATTATTAATGAGGTTTCGTTTGGTAACTATGTCAGAAGAAACTGGACAGGGGTTGACGACTGGATTTTGATTATCGAAATGGCCGAGGTTTGAAATGTTACAGAAGCAGCGTTTATACTTGTTGAAATATTTGTCATAAGTTGAAACTTTGAAGAGATCTGTATGTGAAGGGGAGCGGGGAATGTAGAATTTTCCAAACCCTGGAGGTGCCTGTGTTAATAATGGCGGTTAGATAAACTTGAGATCTGATTTGGTAGTCAGTGGTTTGGGGTGGGGATGTTTCCCAGGTGAAGTCTCGTGTTTTAAAAATATCATACACAGCGGAATCAGGCAGTCCAGTTTTTGCGTGAGGCGAAAAGGTGTTGACTCGGGGGAGGGGGGGAGACCATCGTAAAGTTTGTCCAAGGGACATGTTAGTTGTGTCTATGAGAGACACGTAACCAGGGGCTACGGAGACGGTTCAGAAAAAGGGAAAAGAGAACGAACCTCAAAGCTAAAAGGTACTGTGTCTTAATTTCATACACAATTTTTCTTTGATATGAGTCTTAAGATAAGTATTTTGAATTGATTTGTCTAAAATGATATAGGAAATCATATAAGCTAAGAAGTGAATTTTGTTTGATTTATTTGTTTAACTCATATATGAATTATTTTAACCTAATAATTGGTTGTATTAACATTTGAGCAGCAGTTGTGGGCTGTACGGTTATTCATTGCCCAACTGTATGTATGAATGCGTGCGACAGTTAGTTCAAGATAGTGATTAATAGTTCACACTGCAGGGGACTAATTGTCATTTAGTGAGAGTAGACTATGCTCTCGATCAGTTAGTAATGGTTATTAGTTCTATTGGATACATACATTAAGTTTTATACACTATGTTAATTGTCTATGGAAAGAGAGAAGCTCGAGTGTATGTAGACCATACGGCATTGTTTGTATTGGATGCAAGATTATGACCTGAAGCCAATTAGCAGTGGAGTGTCTTTTGTGATATGTGATACAGGCTATTCTGAGTGTACCGGAGAGTGGAATGTATGTTCTGTTCAGCAAGAAAGGAATGAACGAAGAAATAGGCCGCATTTACTTTTATTTTATCAGGAATTTAGTTTCCACGACTAAATGTAAGAGATTGAACGACCCGTATAAGACACTGAACTATCGAGAAAAGCCACTAAAGGCGAAGTCTTTATCAATGTAAGAACTGCTAACATTTCCAAGCTATTGTCAGATGATGCAATTTATACGGTCACGGCATTGCTTAGAAGGGTTTATTCCAACAGTTTACATACTTAACTGATATATGACTAGATGAGTTCAAATGGAAGTATCATTGAATCTTTGTCGTTTATATTGGAATTATCTCTATCTGCATTAAGTGAAAGTTTGATAACATTCACACATTTTAGTTAAAAGGTCAACGAAAAATAAGGAGGAAATATAGCATACTGAAAAAATACTTAATATATTAGTTTATAATAGTTGCTTTGTTGTTTATGCATTCGTGCCTTTAATCAAAATTATTGCAATAGCTATTATTATATGAGTAGTTGCTTACCACGGAGTAAAGCCTCATAGGGTAAACTAAAATGACGATACTGTTCAAGATCTCCCCAATGATGAAGTTAGATAGTTTGAATAAATCAACTTTATTCATGTACTCTCTATCTCTTTCCTTTATTTTTTTTTTTTTAGGGAATCTGTTTCTAATGGCTATCATGTATCAAGTATATGGGACAAGCCTTGTCGATCTGTGACAACGGCGAAACCTGGACATTCTCCAAACCAATCCCTAAAATGATCTTCCTTCCAAGCTAATAAATAGCGTGTGCAAAAGCACAGCTGTTGTCGTTAGATATATAGCATAGCTTGTTGCTACAGAAAAATGTCGATAGAAACAATAACAAGCAATTTATTTCCTATAGTACAAAATGAAATTGAAAAGATACTTACAATATTATTAATCAAATTCCAAATGATCCTAAATTTCCTAATCACAAATCCAAGAATATAGAATATTTTCGAATGAGTTCCAATAGTATTGAATGTCCTGATATGCCACAAAGATACAATTCAGAATGTCTTTGAATGAGTTCAAAAAGGTCCAAAGTAATGAATTAATTCAAAAGTCAATGAGCACTTTAGTAATGCCAATGAATGCATTTTAAATAAATAATTCCTCTCGAATGATATCTGATTTCATCGGCGCAATGTAAAATCTGATCATAAAAGAGTAATTAACTATTTATTTGCCAAATCCCTATGTAAACACAGTCTTTTGACCTATATCAACAGGATGTGAAGCAATAAAATGGAAAAAACAGTCTAACTGTCAACATGACTGGCTTTGAACTCAATTGTGCTTACTAGTGACCAGAATTTAAAGTACAACTTACCTTCTGGACAATATTTAAACACACATTATAGATCAAATATACGTAACAATTTAAAAACGCGCAATAGATCAAGACTGGTTTAGCTATCGTTCATCTACACAACTATCTTCATCTGAAAACACAACGATACATAGACATATACATCCATGCATTACTCAGACCAACACATAATGCATGAAAAAATGCAAATGTAACTACCCAAAAAGAAATAAAAATGACAAAAGTCAATAAAACTAAACAAGTAAAAATAATTATGTATACAATGGATTTTTGAAAAGTTCTGAATATTTTGTTAAAACTTGTTTTTTAAACCTGTCAATAGATTTATTGCCGATCTATAAACAAAAACGTGCTCAAAAAAAGAACTGAAGTTACACGTACTTCACGCTGGACACTAACAGATATACGCGTGTGATATAGCATAGGCAAATGACACTGATGTAAACATGTAAAAGAAGGAGAAACAATTTGAGTACTGTAAAATCCGAACGCTCTTAAGGCATTCTCCGATCGTCCAGGTACCTGTGCCTGACTCTGCTGCTCTCACTGAACAGTATTTGTACCTCCAAAGTGTTGCCAAATCATTAGTCCACTCACCGGTACCCCAGGTATCTATCTACTCCATGACAACGCACCGGCCCAAAAATCCGCTGTCTCGGCAGACTTTCTGAAGGAGCGCAGTATTCAATCTTTGCCACATCCTCCATACAGCCCTAAGTTAGCTCCAAGTGATTTTTGGCTGAATCCTGTTATCAAAGATTGGCTGAGGGGCAGACGAATTGTAAGCCGCCGTACTGATAGAAGTGCAGTTTTCCAGTGTATAAACAACATACCAAGCAGTGAATACAAGAAGTCATCTAATAATTGGATAATCAGACTGAGTAAGTGTGTTGAGGTGCATGGGGTATACTTTGAGGGGATGCAATGAAGTACTGTTCACTAATGACGAATTTTGTTGTACAGCGCGATAATATTCATAACTGCTGTTTGGTGTGTAGTACATGATTCATATAGATATGACATAAATTTGACATTCATATGCACAGTCTCATTCTTTAGGTTTTTTCCCTTGGTTAGACACATTTACAATGGAATGTCATTAAAAAGAAACACAGAATATAGACAGGTACAGATACTAACATTAGTCATGCAAATACACTCATAATGCTTGTAACAAATTTATATAAATTCATAAGTTTGGTTTGTTTCCCGTGGAGATTAGTTCCCAAGTTTCAAGCTTCACCAAATTTGGTCTAATGTACAAATAGGAGTCCATGTAAGCAAATGAACTGCGAAAAAGTGGTGACAGACAAGTAAATAATGAAACTAATTCCCACTTCTGCTCTTCCGCATAGGTTACATATTCCATGTGATTTTATTATTAAATTCCAGAATTATTGTTAACAAAGTATGTTCATCTGTGTAGAGTGGGTCTTTTTCCGAAATGCTAAAATTATCAATATATTTTAAAGCAGGTGCAGAAGCTAAAGAAGAATTGACTAGTATAACAAAGATATCCCGAAATATTAGCGTACCCAAGTTCATATTATCCCAAAAGCTACCATTAAAAATAAAAATATTAATGCTTTTGCAAATTTTAAATAATCTGTTACCCTCATTATTGATCACAGTATCCTGCCAAATGTGATATATGGCAAGATTATATTTAGCTCTGTACAATCAAAGTCAAATTGTCGTGAGAAAAAATCATCAAGGTCTATAAAATCATCTTCAGTGTGAGTTCTAGCATTTAAGTCTTCCATAAGAAATACATATTTTTGTGAAATACACTCATTTGCTTTTTCTACTTCAAACTTATTTACTTCATCTGGGTTATGAAACTGAGAATCAGTCGGGGGGGGGGGCGCATACACCGCACCAAAACTAGGTTATTCATCAATATTAAAGATAGACACATGGAATGTAAGCGAAAAATGTATAGTCATTATTGACCACATTTACATAACGCGAGAGAGTACATTTAATAAATAAACCAATATTACCACTTTACAGTTTATATGTTTGTTTCCTATTTTTTTTATAAAAAAAAATGTAATATCCTGGTAGATGAATAACGTCAACATGATCACTTTCTGTTTCATTGACAGAAAATGTCATAATTTTGTACATGATTACAAAATTCTGGATGTACATTTAACGACTCATGCTTGATTTGTTACAATAAGCACATCTGGTTTTTGTTCGGGTCTAACCTATTGTGTTCAGCGTTGCTAATGCTGTTATTGTTATTGTTTGCAGTCACGAAGGAATTTCCACTGTGAAACTAACATTCCTCGAGGTTCTATATGTCATATGTGTTGGCCAAATCCTTATTGGCATCCGTAATGTCGGGAGGTTTACCCATTTGATCTACGGCTTAAGTATGACCGGTCATATCGCCTGCAGGGTTGGTTATACATGGTGTGGTCATATTGGTCGTTACATTTTAGAGAGAGAGAGAGAGAGAGAGAGAGAGAGAGAGAGAGAGAGAGAGAGAGAGAGAGAGAGAGAGAGCACATTCAGGCTTGTGAGCTGATGAGAGACAATTGGTTCTTGCTCTGGATTCTGCGTTACCTTCTCTTTTGGTATCAGTGGAACTGTCACCATCGAAACATGCTCCAGTTATCTTCTTGTAAAAGACTTTTCATGATTCTTATCTGCACCCTCTCACAGGAATCAGCAGTGATTCGAAATCAGCATAAATTGTGAAAGGAGTTGTAAGTTGTAAATTGACACCGTATTATGTTTCTTGTCTGGCATGATAGTTTTTGCAACGTCAACACAATCTAGTCCGTGAGGAGCAAGAAATTCTTATGACGTGTAGCCATGAAGGCATCTCCTGCAAAAATATAATTGCACTTCTGTTTGCTGTACACACATAATTGCAGAAAACTTTTTATCCAGCAGTAGTGGCCTTCGTTGGTATCGCCATGAATATAAAGCAAATCAATATTAGCAACATCGCTGGTAAATGATGAAATGTGAAGAGAATATATCATTGACTTAGCATCTAAGCCAAAGACATTGACGGAGATATTATTGTGTTGCTCAAATGTTGGAACGTCAGCGATCTGAATAGGAAACTTGATGCCAGCAAATTTAGGACGTCCTGTCACGGTTTATAATTACTAACTCGATTTGAATGTGTTGCGGCAAGATATAGCGCAGATAATACAGACCACATAAAACACTTATTATCCTTATTTTGCACATTAACGCAACTTTGATCACTCTTAATTTTAGTTGGAAGCTCAGAATACGATTTGCCTCGCAGTGGATTGTACTTGGAGATGTTAACGATACTTGCTGTGACGCCCTCCAAAGTCCAATCAGAGGCTTCCCGTTGAAAGTTGTCAATGCTGTTTTGAAGAGCTTCAAAAACATGTTTATGTCAAAGTTGTCATCAAATGCATGAACTGATTTTGAAAACGATGTCATAGTTCGCGACTTCACGAGTACAATCAAGTTGAAAATGCGCACGTGCATTAGAATATGGGGCCGCAAAGATACATTAGTCAATATCATAGCAGAAACAAGTTAGCAAGATTTAATTTGTCAAGCGATGAACTAGCGCAATTCAACGAGGTCTATGACGCGTGTATCAAGCTGAACTTGCCAGGAAGACAGAAATTTATTAAGTTTGATTATGTCTTCCAAAAAATATTTCTGCTGCTAGGTCTACCTGAAAAAGCTGCCACGTGCAAGCCTGTTTCGAGCAAAACAATATTAGCAGAATACGACAGAATTATTTCTCAATACTTGCGGTCGGTACCCAAGAATTAAAAGCGTCAGAGTATCCGCTCCTTTCACAAGCAACTTGCTCTGTTTTTGTAACTCCTGCTCATAGAAGGATCCTGAAACAGATTCGCCATTAAAGTCTGCGATCTTGTACCTTACAGGAATTGCTTTAATACTTCTATCACGGTAAACACTTCTTCGGTCCAGTTTGCTGTATGGCCTTTTCAAACATTTTTTTTATTTCTGGAAATTCTGACTCAGTCACCCACATTAAACCTTTGTCTAAAAAATAATATGTTTGCCACACTGTCCTGATTTAATTTGTCGCTAGCTTGTGTTGGCGTCATCCCAATACTCCTATGCTTCGTCATGTTTTACTTGTCTCCAAGCGACTGCATCACATCTACATATTTACTCGTTTTATCTTTGGTAAGGTGTTTCCACATCGCATTCTTTAGCGTACGATTGAATCTTTCAACAACAACTGCTTTGCCTTCATTAACGTAGAATACGTATGAATTTCATTTATTTCAAGCCAGTTCCCAAACGTACTATTGTAAAATTCGCCGCCATGGTCCACCAAGAGTTTTGCTGGTTTGTGGTTGTCTGATGACGTTGTCATAGATACAAACGCGTCTCTGAAGGAAAAATATACCCGATTCGCTTGAAAAAAAAAAAATACTTATTTATGCTGATTAGGCTAAATTAAAACTAACTTGTCATTGTCTAGAGTTGGCAGTTGGTTAAATTTCAGTAAGATATCTAATGCCGATTTTTCTTGGCTACGTGATCTGATAAAATAAATACCGTAAAGACCACACGCTGAATTTGTACTGAGTTATAAACGCAACCTTAGCGCCAGAAACATATTTTTAATAGCGTCACATGGTGGCAGACCAAACGAGTCAAAATATTCTACGTCACTACTATCTGGCATGTTTACAACGGGAAGCCAATGTGTTCCAGATCCAACAAAATAATTATCTATGTTTTTTACGCGGCTTTCCTTGGCTCTGATTTATTCTGGCATTTTATCTTTTGAAAAGACACTTTGAAAGGATTTTGATGCCTTTAAACATTTCTCAATGTCAAAATTGCTTAGCTGTGTGTTCCGGGGTATTGTTATCCCGGCGCTCTGTCTTTTTTTTTTTTTTTACCTCTAACACCTCTGCAAAAAGAGATTTCCAATAAGTCTAGATTAAAACATGCCAGCAGTACCAGCGGCAGGCGTAGGTAAAATGGGTAGAATTCCACCTTGTTTCTTAAGTTGTTTTAGCGAGGAGATTTGGCAGGTGCAGCAGCTGTCTGCAAATAACCTCTGACTGCAAAAAAATCTTTATGAGGCAACAAAAAAGTAAACGTTGTTATTTCAATAATTCTTGTACCAGGTTTATTCATCTGATGTGAATCCTAGTCCAAATATTCCTCATATTCGTATTCGGTTGTTGATTCGTCAATGTGTGCTTCATCAAAAAGCTTAAAATACTCTGGGGTAAATCTGGACACCATGTTTCTACATCCTCATTACACACAATTTCTGTTTAGAGCAGATCCTGCCAAAATATTTGACAAGTTAGACAGCGATGTTGGCGCCAATCGCATATCTAATTCGTTTATAATTTTGGCCGCGTTTAGACAATGTGTTTGTGATTGTACTAGTCATAACACGATCAGCTTCTTTTGTTGGCGCGATATCTTTGATAGCTTTTTTGACTTGAGCTGGCGTTGGCGAAATGTTTCCTTGCATCTTTCTTCCTGCTGCGCTTCCAGCTGCTGACGCCGCGCCTTTGCAAAACTAGAGGCAACATGAGGAATCTTTTTAGCTATGCTTGGTACTGCTTGAGGAAACGTAGAGAACAGCGTTGATAAAAATCCTATTTTGATCTTTCTACGCTTAATTTGTCTTGGCTTCATTTATACAACACTGTTACATAGTTTTAGGTTTGCGCTCGCAGATGCAAATAAAAAATTACTAGCTCATTATTAATGTTAACGTTCTTTCCTGATTGGTCCATGATTGACATTACAATTTCTGGTATGCTGTGGACATTGTTGATGGGGTAGTAAATGAGCGGCGAAGGCTTTACTGTCATCAAAGATCCGTCGGTGCAATAGGACTAAAGCTATAGATAACATAGTTATGGCCTCCTCGCGCGTCAAATGATCCCTCAGCTATGGAACAATTTATGAGTAAGCTGTTTACGTTGCTCATGTTTACGGGACAGTCGCCATCGTAGACACCATTTTCTTGTAGAATTTGCAAACTAAACCTAGTAAGTTTCTTAAGCTGTTGTCGATTGTAAAGTCAACTCGGTAGCAGCCCTTAAGCATCAATCGTGTTTAAAACTTAGAATGATTTCGCTCGATTATTATGTTATCGCCAATATGACCTTTTTCGCCAATCATTCTTTTTTTTTCATCAGCGATATCAACATAGTTGTACGCACCTAGAATGATGGTGAGTAATGTTCCTGCATCATTAGCAGAAGTAAGATATATACATTTGTCATTGCTTACTGTAACATTATGAAACGAGTTCCATATTTCTGCAGAAAGTAGCGCGATCTTATAGCACGTATCCTGCAATAACTTTATGGCGTGCTATATCTGACAGTAAAATTATTGCTGCTTCCTTGATCCAACTTAGAATCAAAGAGAAGAGTTTACCACATGGCTATATCAAATCATTGTACAAAACTCTGTAATCGGCATTACTAAGTAAACTTTATTGAAGCAGATGGTCTAGTATTTCAGTAATTTCGTTATCAACCTCAGCGCCAACGTTGCCAGCGTGTTTGCAAGCGGCCAGTAGCTTCAGTCCCATAACAACTTCAGATGGACCGCTGTAGTATTTTATGCTAGTACCTGTTTGAGATTTAGATCATGATTTAGCTCTAGATCTAGATTTAGATCTGATTCTAGCTTTAGACCCGAGTTTATTAACGTTTTTTTCTCGAAGTCCTCTCTTACCTTCTTGCCTTCATCAACAATAGTTGTTAACGCCGGATCGCTTTTTCCAGCTTTTCTGCTAAAGTGGGCATTTACATCTGCAAGAGATTGCCTGAGAGTTATTAGATGGTCATATTCGTTTCTTCTACAGATCTTTTATCATTAACTTCATGCGGCTGTTCGGAAATGACTTTAATAAGATTTGTGTAACCCTCTTCAGTGAGTTTCTCGAGCTAATCTTCACCGCTAGCTGGCTCAGATGAATCATCTTCAAATATTTCTTCAGTCTCTGCTGGCGATGCTTGCGCTGCTAGTTATCGTAGCTCATTAGCTGCTGTTCTGAAATTTGTTCTTGGCTTTCCTGTTTAGTGTTTATTTGCAGAACAAGCCTAGCCAAGACTGCATCTGTCACCTTCTGATCTTTGATCTGCTTGTCCTGCTTTTTGTCATGTACAGATGCTGTCTCAGCAATTGCGATTGTTACAGGCTTACAGGCTGAAGTATTGTGTGTGCAACGTCGCGTTAAAATTTTTGCTCGTCTATCTTTTCTGCAATGACGCGACTATGTAGTTGTCGATGCTGCCCTTTGTATTTTCTCAGGACGTCAGCTTTGTCCTTCTGATCTTGTATTTTTACAAACTGCATTGTATGCAATATATTTGCAAACAATATTGCAGCAGACTGTGTTGACATATCATGTTGACAAAAATATATTACAGACTATTGTCATATTTGCTAATTAATCTGGCATGTAAAATTCATCAAAACCACGCCTGTGTACATTTCAGGAACGTGTTCTGCATCTCTGTGAACAGCCATACAATCATGTTTGCTGTGGCCTCATGGTAACGCTGCTTAAGCTTAGCAGCGTCTATGCCACGACATGATTACGCGCAATGGAAGCTATGTCGCTGCTGTCTAAGCCAGATAACAATTCAAAAGCAGCCTGTATTGCGCCGAATGTATTTTGGCACATCATAGTAAGAATGCGTCAGGTATATTGAATTGCAGTGCTTGTTTCGTGACAGCGAGAAACATTCTGTGATCTTATTCATGTTGTCGCGATCAATTTTAATGTCGTCAAAAAGACTGAATCTTTGTCGCCATCAATTTGTTCTACTGGCGTTATTTCTTATGGCTCCAAAATTGTAAATGTGTCGGTCTTATCGTGCGCAGCAACAGCCTCAGCAAAATCTTTAAGTGTTTTGTATTTATCTTAGCTTGGATTAAGCGTATAAATAACTACTCTGTCATAATTGTGCCCATTGTTAAGCAGCATAATGAAAAGCAAGTTTGTTTTGCCGCGGCCCGTTGGACCGACAGTCATATAGTGGCAATCTGGAAACAAGAAATTATGTCTGGATTTCTTGACATCTTTTGAATCAAGGTTAATGATACGCATTTTTATAACCAGAGTATATATAATGAGTCATTGCACAGCTTTTGGCACAGTAATTGACGGTGCTGAATCATGCACAACTGCAACTATTTCCAATGCAGAACTAAACAAAACTCTTGCTAAAAACTGGTGACACTATGAATCGCCCGTTAAATATGTCTTCGCAAAAGATTATAAATGTGGCTTCACCAAAAGAGAATACAGATGCGGCGAATAAACAGTATGCAGATAAGTATGTAAATGCCAAAGTGTTGTTAACAGATACCAAGACAAATTTTCCTCGATGGTGATTACTTTCAATATGACAAAAATCGATAATCCTAGGTAATGAAATGTTAGTGTCAGCGCAATATGTTTTGCCGCTAGCTGGTGGAACTATGACTGGCGACATTGACGTGAATTCTAAAAAACTTACAAACTTAACCACGCCACTTGTTGATGCAGATGCAGGTACAAAATCTAATGCAGATACAAACACTTAGTGCAGTAAACAGATATATTGCAATGACATCGGATCAGCCAGTTGGTAAATAACTGTGCGTCGTTTTTGGTTCGCGGACAAGGCGGATATTTGTAGAAAAATCAGCTGAGATATCTTATAGTCCAATCATCATTCAAGCGCCAGATGGTTTTAGAATTACGAACAGTTATGGTTGAAGTTACTGGCGCCTTCAGCACAAATTACAAATTTAGGTGTTCCAACTGATAATACAGATGCGGCAACTAAACTACAAGTGGATTCCAAGGGAATGACAAATACCATAGGACATATTCTATGGCTGTCGTCCAATTCTGATAATCTGCATCATCGGAGTATTCAGCAGCATTTAGAGTGCATCTGACTTTTGCTGACCACATATCTACTAGCGAATGGGCTACAACAGGCACTAATAATGTTTGGCTCAGAATAGATAATCCTGTGGCGGTTACTCTTTGGTGCTATTTTGGTGCTTTCAACTTAGAGGCAGATCAGCTCTGTCTGCGTTTGATATTGCAAGCTCTGGAACGACAAAATATAGCCTCTACCGATTTTTTTGCATTTCTGCGATGCTAATCAGTCTCGGTCTGACTTATTTTCAGATTTTGACGCTAGATGATCTTATGTAAACAACATATATAAGATGACAGAATTTTTAAGAATTGCACGCGAGTTGTTTGAAGAAAAACACGAGGACCTGATTTTTATGACGTGAGAACTAAGATGTATTATGAAAAAATTGGTGAAACCAAACAACTGTATAAAACGTTTTTGACTGATCCAGAATGCGTAAAAATAGATGATAACATACTCAATCTTTATTCTGTAACTCATATGAGAGCGCTACAGTTGCGGACGAGCTAAAGAAATATGACAAGTTAAAAAAGTTCTTCAATGACAATGAGTCGGCCAGCGCTGCCAGAAACATAGGAGTGCTCTTTAAAACAACATTAAACGAGTTGAGTATTGGTAACTTACAATTAGTGAACCTAACCAAAAAATCAAACCAAAATAACTGAACGAAAAAGAAAGAAAACTTCTTGATGCTGATTACGCACGCATTTACAATCAAGTCTGACAAAAAAAACTTTAAAAACCAAAGAAGACTTCAAAACCAAGCAGATAAGCGGTATTTTTACAGAGAGTTTGGTTTGGATTATGACGACGTATAAACGATTGTGGGAGTGATGGCGCTACCTGATACAAAAGATCTTCCGATTGATCCGCAGCCACAACCTAAGCAGCCACAACCTAAACATAAAGCAGAAACACCACAGCCAGAATCTGAGCCGCAGCCACAACCTGAAGCAGAAAAGTCGCAGCCACTGCCAGAGCAGCCACGACCTGAAATAGAAAAGCTGCAACCAAAACCTGAAGCAGAGCAGCCACAACCAAAACCTGAATAAAAGAACGTGAGACTGAGCCGCAACCTGAACCTGAAGCAGAAAATCCTAATCTTGAAGCAGAAGAACCTAAAATACCAATAATATTTAATCTTCCACCAAGGATGGTGAGGCGTACTATTCAAGTATCATACAAAACATGAATATGATGCAAATGTGCTATCTTCAGCAATAGACTGATGACATGAAAATCCTTCATGACAACTTTGTTTATAAGGTATATAAAGTGCATACAACTCCCAGCTTCATAAATCCACCAGAGGCCCCTGCTGCCAGAAAAAAACGCTTTTATACGATATGATAGAGATATCTAAACAATATTCTTCTTGGAATCTAAGGACACGAATATTCAGTTCTTTGCGTCAGACCGTCTTTGCACAAGTTCCTTGGGCAGATGGCAGAGACAGCGAGCGAATAAAAAGATCAAAACTAGCTGAGGTATTTTATCTGATTACAAGATATTTGATGCGACTGGATGTTGGCATTAATTTGCTTGCTGCAGCCATTAAATATGCAGAAGTGCACTCAGCTGATGGAAAATTTACAGAGCTGCCAAATAACCTTTTCTTCAAGGATTCACCGCAGGATGATGCTCAATTCATAAAAGTAATAGAATATCAAACAATTGACAGTTGCGTTTTATACAGAAGTTTTGAAAAGAAACCAAACTCTTTTCAAACTAATTTACAGTATGCTTGCAGCAAAGTGATCTGAGGCAGAAAAGTCGCAGCCACATCCTGAACAAGCCACAACCTGAGGAAGAAGTGGAAGAAGAAAGCGCAATCCTGATCCTGTTCTCGATGCAAAAAAAAGTTAAGCAAGGGACTCTATAGAGTTTCTAAGTACCGGAAAAGACCACACAAATTACCCTTTCCTTACAAACAGCTGTACTTAATTAAAGGAACGGGTAGAAAATTTAGTATTATATTTATTTATTTTACTAGTATTTCTAGCGGTTACTTTGCTAATGAGCCAGAGCTTACAAAGGAACAGATAAAGACACTTAGGCCTGATCCAAGATGGTGCATTGATCATTATATCAGTGGGATTGAAAATGAGAATAAGAGGCTTTACGAAGCTATGGAATAAGACTATTTATTTGAACTTTTCCAGGAGACGAACCTCTTGTTCCAGAAGAATCGAAGGAAGAGGAAATATTTGTCTAGTGTTATCATATAAGATGGAAGATATCACGGATTTCAAGTATATTAGCAACCATCTTAACAAGGAAACACGCGATGAACTTATTGCATATTATCACAGCTATCACAAAGGAGCTTACTATTTTAAGAAGTCATACAATCGCCTATTATTTTTCTTATCTGCTGTTCCGTTGGCGATCACTGCGGCCGGAGTTGCTAGTATTGGCGCTTTCTTATATCCATTTCTTCTGATTATATCTGGCATTGGGATTGCAACTCAACTATGAGCAAATACGTTTACATAAGGTACATAAAAATATGAAATCAGGTTAAAACTTGTTTGCGTGGAGCCACTTTCAACATGGCGGATTTGGTCAAGGAGTTTCGCATGATAGATAATATTGTTGTCGATTCAAGTCCTATGCACGTTGGCAAATACGAAAAATGTATGCAAACAAATATCAGTACGACAGCTTTCGAAGTGAAAGAGTTGATACTAAAACAGCGGACAATGGCGGATTTAAAAACTAAAAAACTACAGAATAAAGGTAAAGGCGGGTGATCATTGGGTACCATCTATACTTGACTTGACAAAATCGTACAAATATTTCTTACCGCCAAGCTTATTGTGTTCTTCTCCTAGCACGCGTCTTGATTTTTCTAGTTCTATTGCTATATCTGTGTGTTCAAGATTTTCCTTTGATGTCTGGTAAATAGTTTTAAGGGCAAAACCGCAACTAACATTTTGTCAGGACACTTTTTTATGTCATCAATCGCTGTAGCACTGTCTTCAGGTTGGTCTTCGACGTTAGCGATAATATAATTATGTTTTCTATGCAGATATTTCTTTAACTATGATAAAAATTCAGCCTCGTTAGATTTACCAAGATCAATAAAGTCGTCATAGTCGCTAAAGAATCATATGATACCAATTGCTACTGGATCCTGGCAGTAATATCTGGCATGAAAATTCTTGTCGTACTCAGTATAAAACCCAAATTGTTCCAGCGAGCACTTACGAAAAATGGTATAGACCAGCAGACCATATGAAGCCACAACAGAAACCTCTAGACCTGATAATACTTGTGGCAAATACCATTTTGGCAACTTGCTAACGTCTCTCGTAAAAGGACACTTGAATTCTAGCAGCAGGATTTTGTTGTCGCTGACAATGTAGCCATCTGGACTGAATCTAAAACCGTCAAGAGCTTGAATGCAAATATTATTGCCGACTACTTTTTCATTCATTGTGATCTCAATGTATCTTTTGATAACTGGCTCAAATAATGCACCCCTGAGACAGACACGGCAACGTTACATATTGTGATTATGTACTAAGCTTTCTTCTGGCAATATCATGTGTAGTTGCAAAAGGGCAAATGCCAAGGACTGTTGCCAGTTCTGAGCCACCAGCTGTTGCAGATAACAAAGGGTACCATTCAGGTGACTTCTGTTTTTTTTTTATGCGACTTAACGAATGTTTCCAAGATTAATTTCAGGTCCATTATACTATATGATCTCATCAAATCAGAAAGTGTCGCAGAACAGCATTCTGATTTTTGTGCAAAATCATTGCATAATGGCAGTGGGTGCAAGCAAGCAACGTTTTTGTGTAACATGATTATATAAAGGGTAGAAGACGCGATCAAGTTTTGGCAGCAAAAAAAAAGTTAGTGAAATAGGTGACTATAGGCGGGATGGAAACACTTTTATTTGTTTGAACAGGCCAGAACAAGAGAAGCGAGTTCATGGGGTGTAAAAACAAAAGAGTGGTCCCTTACTCCCATAGTCGCATACTACTCTTCGTGTCATTTATATCAATATCTGAAGTGTCAGGATTTAGATCACTTCAGATATCAAACAGCTTTCTTGAGGATAATAAGGAGCAAAGCCAAATTTCGTCCCTTTGAGTTTTGTTGCACTGGAAAGGATATGTTCGACGTCCTGATAATCAAGGAACGCAACAATAAGAGGTCTGTGCGAACTCATTACTAACTCAAAGTCGATCCTAACGCGGGCGCCATCCAATTATGTGAGCTTAGTGAATATATATTGCATCAGGGTCTAGACACAGCTTGTTTTGCAGGAATTCTGTAAGAACTGTCATTCAAGTATGCCAAAGAACATAAGATTGTTCCAACTCTAGCGGGACTCCATGTCAATCGACTTATAAGCCTGTACATTGATTCGCACCGTGTTTACATCAACTGTTGCATGAAATGCACGGTAAACCTGCTCCACTTTCCAAAGTCTGTTGATAGTGATTTTCACTTCCTGTAAACAAACAAAAATCTGTTCCAATTTATCATCAATGTTTAAAGACTTGAATTGTTCAAAAGAAATGTTATTTTCAGTTGTATGCTTGGAAAAGATTATCTCACCTGTAAGGCCTGTAGAACCTGTCAATGTTCTTTTTACGCTTTTGTTGTTGAAAGGCAGGTAAAAACACAAGTGCAGAGTGCCGGGTATGACAAGGTCTGTTTCGTCTCACAATATCATCCGTCCCTCTGAATCTTTTCTATCCGTCACTTTAAATGCAAACATATCACAGGAAGTTAATCAACTAATCAATGGACGTTTGCATCCGTTTGTACTACAAACACACTTTTAATGACCAATAAAAAGAGAGTAAAAGGACTGAATACTCTGATCGTCAAACCTACTGCCATCATATTATAAATTGAACCACTAACATTTTAACCACTAACATTTTGTTCATGAAAATAGAAGGTTAGAACGTATTACATTCATTGTACATTTGCTTTTCTCCCATTTTGACACATTACAAATATTTTACAAAAAGTCAAGCTTGGTCTAATATGTTTCCTCATTAGTGACATCGATTCGAACTCACCCACGCCTTTCTCTTTCAGGTGGCGTTTCCTTTGCAAACCTCGATACTATGGCCAAATATAAATACAGATTAATAAGATGTACTGAAATTCTGAACGTGAAAAGAGAAAGTTTGCATTGTATTACATGCACTGTACATTAGATTTTGTTCCATTCTCACACATTATAAATTGTTTTAAAAATGTACAACCTTGTTCTAAACTCATTCCTCATTAGTGATGTCAATTGGAACTCAAAGTTTATCGATCAAGTACTAATAATCACAGGGCACTAGGTAACGTGGCGTTGAATGGTATTCTCTAACGTAGACATTGTTTTTCACATGGTCTTGGTTCTTTTTTCAATATTCATTAAATAACATGTAATTCCCCAACTACAGTTTCTGATTATTAAAATCCCTTGTCTGCTCAGCCTTTCGTGCAAAAAACTTCTCCGCTTCTCTAGAAAAAGTACCTGGATCGAGGCAACACATTAAACTATTCATCTATTCCTTTTTATTGGATAAAATACCATGAATAGGTTAATCTTTTGTTTGGTTCTGCCAGATCCTTCATTAATAACCCTTGGGTAAACAAACACACATCATGGAACGAAACACAATAAGTATAGCACGCAATAGGAGAAAATGCAAAGTTTGAACTGTTACAGTGCAAAAAAGTATCACTATCATTTGTTTCAAAGAGAAATGTCATGATTAGCCTGAGTATGTCTTATACTGATGATCAAATAATTACGTTTGGGTACATCTACTGCATTCTCCTGGTGCACAGGATGTATTGATGGTATAAATCGTTTCTATTGTCGAGAAACTATTTTACGTGAGAATTCAGAAAGTACAAGAAAATCTACTGCAACCGTTCAGCGTCCTGTTAAGGTGCAAAAGGTCAGTTTAAATGTCTGTTTGCAGGTACATTTAGAAATTCTGACATACATTAAACTTTCATATTTTTCAGTAATATTAAATTTTCGCAATATTGAGCAGTGTTGCTGGGCGCTTTTTTCACTGGATTTGTTGTAAGTTCGATGCTCTTGGAAAATTATATATTTTTTTCCCCTTACGTCCAGATTTCAAAGTTTGCTCCACGTGTTGATAATAACCTCTTTAGGGCCTATATGTTTAATACGAGATCATCGGAATGCTAAGAGGAATGTTGTCACAGCTGTCGTCATTTAGAATTTATGATGTTAAACAGACCAATAGCACTGACTGCTTAAGGAGTGAGTTTCTAGATGTAGTTATGAATGGAGATCAAAGTTTTCTTTAACAAAATACAAATAATTTGCATATAAATGTGTGGTAACCGTTTGATTTCTGATCTTATCCAATCATTTCGTTTAGTAATCAACTAACTACAAGAATTTTCATGCTGTTAGATTGGGGGGGGGGGAGGGAGGAGTGGTGGTGGTGTCGGGGTGAAGGGGCGGGAACTCGCCAGTTGGCGAGATACAATATGACACTTAGAGAACAATACAAAATTTACTTTTGAATGCGTTAATTGGTTCAGGAGTTTTCATTGGTGATCCACAGGGAGAGAAAAGTATATATGAATATACATGAATTAACGTAAGTGTGCATCGGTTCCTTTTGTCGAAAAAAGTATGCAGCTCTAGGCATGACTGACAAAATGTACAGTGGTAACATCGGGAACATGTTTGGGTTCTTATCCATGTTTTTTGTTTTTACTCTTCACATAGGCGTAAACAAGGCGGAACTTCAATCTCTGGGGAAAGCAAAAAAAAAAAAAAAATTATAATTCTGTATGACGACAGTGCTGAGAAAAAGAAACCAACGTTTTTCTACACCGATTTTGTTCTTTCTTTACAGATGTAAATGTTTTGTGGTTCTTTTTTTTTTTTTTTTTTTTTTTTTTTTTTTTTTTTGGTTGTTTTTTTTTACGTACAAAGCAACGTTTTTCAACGCAATCCAGTAAATTTAAGGCCAGAATTATTAACTATAGCAACTGACATTTACATTTCAATATCCAGCATTTTTTGGACTTTTTGTTTACTATATCGTGTAAATATGAATGTTATTATTTTTAATTAGATATAATGTTCACATGTTAAATTAATTTACAAAAAATGATGTTCATCAACATAAAAGAAATCAAATGGATGATGAGCAAAAACGATATAAAGGCAGAGATGATACCATAAATCTCGTTTATTCATTTTATATGACTGACAATTATTCCCAAAATATATTGAAACACGCAACAAATCTTGCATCACGGCGCCTCTTTTCTCCAAATGCTCTCTCAGACAGTTATCATTTTTGAAAGGGAATAAATGGCAGATCGTCAGATTCCTAATCAGTACTTCTTAAATAGGGAATTATTTACAATATACCATCTGCAATACAAGTAATTATAGTGTTAGGCCTCATTAATAAGGCATTATCATCAGAAAATATGAAGCAATAATCACAGTTGTACACTAACAATGTTATGTCCAGACAAAAGGCACCAGTACATTTTCACTTACGGTTTTGACTAAAATGGACGGAAAACTGATTGCTGAATGTACCGTATGTGGGTCTTTCATAGCATTAAACAGTTATCTGCCGCAACAATAAACTCAGAGCAATGTGTCTTTTATGATCTTAGCATACATATGTTTTTTATTTTTATTTTTTTCTTTGTTATAAATCTACTTTGTAGATATTCTTCAAGCTCTTGAGAAAATGGAGTGAACAGTGTAAATCTCTATTAGATGCCCATTTTAAATGTGAATTGGTTACTCTTTTTCTTCCGTCTGAATCTGGCTTTGATTGAGAAAACATCTCCCTACCGTGATCTAATTGGCTGCTGGACATTGGAAGCTATTTATCTACTTGACACAGTGATTGACAGGTGAAGTTTAACATGTAATTGACCACCTGGCAGAGTTAACTGGCTATACAGGGGCAGACTAATTAGACTGCTATTCAGTACAAGAGGAGATTAACCAATATCTTTTCTTATTAGTTCGATACTGTTAAGCAACTAAGTTCCAACTACGCGACCAATCAAAATTCAAATGTAGCATATGTTACCTACCCCGTTTTTAGTGACCGACCGGTTTCGAACTTTGGCCTTTAAAAATTAATTGTTAGCCTTTTCCGTCGCATATTTCTAAACTTTCTTAAAGTTGTGCGTGTTGTTACGTAAGACAAATATTGTACAAAATATCCAAAAATAGGAGTCTCTTCTAAGAGACCGCAGGAGATCCTATTTGTTACACCCATGCGCCCACCCACCCACGTATGTGTGTGTGTGTGTATGTGTGTGTGAGTGAGAGAGAGCAATTTACACATTTACTCACCGTCCAATCTCAAAACAGTGCTACGAATTCAGACCATTTAATAGTCAAATAACTGTAATATGTTAAACATAGCTTTTACCTTCTTCAATGTTCATTTTAATGCAGTAGAGACATTCATTACGTGTAAATCCTCGTGGTTGGCTCAAGCACGTGCCTTCTTGCCTGTTCCTTAATAAGAAACTAATTCATGGCATCCTTTATAGGGCTATGTTAGAGTACCTAGACACTATACCCAAAACATTGACTAAAACGTACACCTAGATGAATCCTTCAGTAAGGAATAATCATATTATTAACTATTGTCGGTTGGAGTTTTTCTGAAAGTTGTAATAGCAAGAGATTAAACAAAATCATACATATTCCCTGCTTTCATATGCCAACAAATCATATTTGTTTGTTCATCAAGTATATGTCGCGACGGCCATTCCTTGTCGCGAAGGTATGTATTTGGACCAGTTTGCGAGTGCATGAATATGTGTGGGTGGACTGAAAAAGATATTAATTTCATGAAGGTAAATATGGCTGTTATGTTTCAGGTAAGAGACATTTTTATATCCTCCTGGTTATCCTGTCATGTGATATGTACTATGGTGAGGTCACGTTATTTTGTATGTAGTTGTTGACTAAGCGTTGGTTCCTTGTCTCGGTTCGAGATACATACCATAATAAAGTTATCTGACTGATGTCTTTAGAACTTATGATTTCTTTTCATAAATATAAAGTTCGCGCTGGCATTTCTTAACTATTTACTTATCTGTGGAGACTTTATAAACAGATGTTCATGTTGTGCCATCTGAATTGGTTTGCAAACGAACGGCGCTGTGACGTTTCTAGTAAATTGTCGAGTCATGAATACGCTTTGCCGCTACTTTTTTATATTTATTTACAAGCACTTGATAAACTCCTCAGCATTTCCTAAAAGTTAACATTTAAACCTAATTGCGATTAATTTCTTGTTTATAAGTTTCTACTGGTACGCAAACAACAATGACGATCGTCGCAATGGACAACGTGTACTTATCCAAAGTCGTCTCTTTTAAATCTTTTTTACTTGAAGTTAATTCCACAAGTTTTGCCAACGTATAGGGGGCGCTCTACAGATAATACATGCTTCTGAGAGAGTGACAGGTGTAAGATGAAGTATTTTGCATTTGCAACATGCACAGTGGAGAGAATGTTGGCATACCTCTATGTTACTTTCATGTACTGTGGCTGAAATTTCTTTACATATTGTACTTGTGGAAATTGGACATGATCTAAGCACACAGCAGACAAAATGGCCGCTCTAAAGTACTCGAAAAATCAGCCTGAATTAGTCAAAAGTGCACTATTTTCAGCAGTTATTAAAATAGGGAAACGAATTTTGCCAGAACAGACAATACCAGCCTCTGAAAGTACTATGAATGAATTACAAAATATAAAAAAAGTCAAAAAAGTTATCGGCTCTTTTTTTTATTTTTTATTTACCTTTGAAGACCAGGAAGTGAAAATGACCAAGCGGAGCTAGCAGTTTTTTGAGAGGTGCACATCTTATGTAAGACCAAGCTGTATACTCTATAACCCAAATGTCACCAATCAATCATACACCAAAATAAAGGGAATTCAAAGTTCTTTTAACAATACCTAAGATATACAAGGTCTTTTTTTTAAATAGCCAGGACAGCCAGTGAGGAAAACCTGGGTAATTCTTTTATTTTAAAAATCTAAAAATATGCAAAGTACGAAACTGGAGAGAGACACCATAGACGCTTTCAATTGCTCGCACTTTGCGTATGCAGGAGTTATCTCCCTTATCAGATGCGGCGTCATACAATGATTCGCTTGAACATCAATATATTAACTATTGCATAAAATCCACATATGAATAGCTTATTTTATAAAAGTGCTTTCTTTGATACATCGATTGCTTAATATTTTGTTAATCTTCAGTCAATCTATATTTCTGATGTTGATTGATCTATCAAAGTGCATCTTTATTTCTGTTAAACCACTCGTACTTTCTTTACTTTATTTTTTTTGTTGTTTTTTTTTTGCTGTGAATATGAGAATAATTCATTTATTCAACTTAAGAAGTTAGTATATGCAGTAGCTCTACCACTCATATTTTATGTATTACCATCCCTTGAATAGATAATAGAAAATGGAAGAAAGAAGCATTGAACGATGTAAATTTAAGAACAAAAATACTAGACCAGCAAGACGTGGCGGTATTGTGAATATCATTAACATGTATTAGGTCAGTCAGACCATGGAGGCAATTAGAGAACAACAATTTGAAATTATTTGCACGTCATAATAATGACATAAATATACATTGTGGTGAATACGACAGTCTTCAGAGAGGTGATTGAAACATGTCACAAGTTTAGCATAAAAGCAACAATGTGGGTATCAAGAGATAATTCCGACGTGCTTACATGTTTGGACGGGATAAAGGTGTGATCAAAGCTACAATAATAAATTATATGTTGATCAAGAAGTGGTACTTAATATCGGTGTGGTACAAGGTAACTACAGGTAAACATACAACAGGATAAAACGTGTGGGAAAAAGATTACACTGATTTGGAACAAGATTTTGCAACAACAACAACAAAAATAAAAAAATAAAAAATGCATTCAAAACTGACATCGAAAAAAGACTCTTGTATTAAGTGATAGAAGTTATAGAGTTAAAACCGAAATAACCGGAAAACACGGAGGCATTCAAAACTATATTGAACACAGAAATAGGCACACCGAGTCTTGCATTCGGTGTTAGAGTGATGAATTAAAAAAAAGAAATCGATAATAAAGAAATGAACTCGAAGAGAAAACCAAACTTCGGCATGGATATGTTCTGCTTTAGGATTTTCGCATTCTACCTTGTCAGGAGTTCATATAGGTGTTATTTGTTTGCAATATTGTTTCAATTTCTAGAGAGACAATAACACCCAGAGATATTAGTTACACAACAAAGTTTGGTATTTCAGACGTTTTGAAGACTGAAATAAGACACGAATCTAAGTATGCTGCCATCACCTCTTTTTCAATCCAAGGTGCAGAGAATATACTTTTTGTTGATCAACATGTCATATAAAGAAACGTCAGTGTTGAACAAACTTGTTATCAACTTGTACATTGAACCGTAAGATTTTTTGTCATCTTTACTTTGATTTTTTTACATTGAATTAGATGGTAACCAACCAACGTGTTGCATATGCGTTAGATGTTACTAAATTTTAGGAAGCTAACCTTTACTGTATAAAAAATCACGTACATTATAATTATATATACAGGTGAGGAGAGCTTTAATATTTGGATTTAAACACAAAGAGGGACATCTTTATTCACGATATAAAACAAAAGCTTCCAGCAACAACACTATATGTTACAATGTCATGTGTACATTAAAAATATGTCATTATTAAAATGTACCTTCGCGCGTAAGTAAAGAACATGTATGCAAAGCCAGTTTCTGTGGAATTTGTCAGAAAACTGAAGTATTTGATATTAGAGATATGCTTCATTTCGACAAAGGGATAAAATGTTTTTTTTATACACCTAGCTGAGGGATGCTTAAATATGTTCAGTTAAATTCGTTTTTTTACGAGCAAGAAACCTTTTCCGCATAGGACACACAAATGATGTAAAAACGTGATTTTCGTAGCGCCAGAATTACATGCTCATGTCAGAGTTTCAATGCGTGTTAAAATTGCAACACAATTCGAAGGATTTTCGCTGGACAAGACGAGAATTCTTATAATATGAAAGTGAAGAATTTTTTTTTTTTTTAAGAAAAATTACTCTACGCATTCTGTTTTAGAAATCAAATGTTCATTCCATACTGATGACTTTTTTCAGTAACCTCTGAAATCTTATTAGCTTAAAGTTTCATTTTCATTTTGATTCCTCAAAATAGAATATGAAATTACAGGACTCAGTTATTTTCCTGTTCTGTCTTTGTGTTCGGTTGAATAAGAGCATATAAGAAGCATTCCGTGAAAAATTGTAATAAATCAAGAAATAATGGGATTTCAAGAGAAAGAGATTTACGTCAACCAAAACAATGATAACATTGTAAGAATAATCTTGTTTTGAGAGAGAGACAGACAGACAGACAGACAGACAGAGATACAGAGAGACAGAGAGAGAGAGAGAGAGAGAGAGAAAGAGAGAGAGAGAGAGAGTGGTTGAAGTAAAGAGTAAATTTGACCTCTTTGATATGATAGATACAAATTTAAATAAAATAACCATTTTTCTTTGATACGCTGAACGGCTTAGTGTTAGAAATGCTCAATTAACAACGAATTATATGACACATAAGGGAAATTAGAGTGAGTTTTAATTTTCCTAATTTGGTGTTCAGATTGACGAATCTATGTGTTGGGAACAAAATGTTTATTTATTAAAATTATACTTCTCTTCTTATTGTAGTTTATGAGGTAGAAAACGTAATTATATCTAAACAGAATTAAATATAAACTGACTGTATTTTATTGTAAAATAATATCATAAAAAAGATAGAAAATACAAGTATGCCGTGATTACTATGATGTGATTTATGGAATTGTTAAGTTGTGGAGATTTTCTTTTTTAATTTAGAGTCCATTATCAACAGCCGATATTTGAAGAGGCTAGAAAAAACGAAAGATCAGGGAAAAGAAAACGTTTAAAAAGGGTTATTAATTCATTTACCAATCAGTTGAATACAATGTATTTTATTAACACTGTAATGTTTTGTATCGTAATGTTCAACATTACATAATCTTTTAACAGCCATCCCTCTTGATATTGAAGAAACACTTGCTGTATGTACTCGCTTATAAAACGAGTCCAACTGTAAACTACACAGACCCAGATCTGCCGTCGCATAATGCGGCGGCATATCTGGATCTATGCAGTTTGTTAATATTAATCAGTAAAACAAGCAATATGGACCTTAATCTTCTGGCGCATAATGCGACGGCAAATCAGGGTTTATGTTGTTTGCAGTTGAACTTGGCTTATAAGCGAATATAGACGGTGTATGTAGGGTAATGTTGGTAAGATATAAGGATGTTTCCTATCTGCATTTAAGGCAGCAGTAATTTAATAAATTTGATAAACAGTCGAATCGTCAGGTTTAATTTCAATCACACGATTTATGCACCCTCGGTGCGGGAATATCGAAATTATCGCAACGCTTAGTACCTGCCAATAAATAATTGTTAAGCATAAAATTTCTAGCCACTTTAAGAGAGTGGTTGTTGTAATTTTTATTAAAATAAATATTATTTTATTTCTCAAACAAATTAATGATATTAAGAAAACATAGAGATGCGGATTTATTATATATTTTATAATGAGATATTGAAATATTGAAATTTATCAATGGGATAAAAATTAGATCGCCACAGAGGTGATATCACTTTTATCGCTACAGTGGCGATATCACATTTGGATGTGTGAAGACTGTAAACCCTCTAGCATACATTTGTGAAATCAATGAGGAGGCGCCATGAAGAAATGCCTAAAAACGAACTCCAAAGGAAAAAAAAAAGTAGGCCTCAATTATTAATATTTTTATAATTAATTAATGACCTGTTGCTATTCGATATTCTGTATCAGTGTCGTATACATGTTACACTCCACGACGAACGGTACACATTTTTAGGAAAAACTCTTGTTTAAATATATTAATAACATTGCTTAAGTAGCGATCTTAGCTCTCATCACAGTCATAATCATGTCTGAAAATGATGGACAAATCAGGCATTGATGAGAGTTGATTGCAAACCCAAATTAAGTGATAATCGAAATTTGGGTGCAGCGTCTGTTACCGACCTACTCTGCAAGCTTGCCAAGGCCACACACAAATTCAAGTTTGAATGCAGAAATAAACAGAGTAAAGAACCAAATTCCTTACAAGTAAACTCACAATCATTAAAATCTCCACAATGTTCACTATACGATTCCGCGCAATAAATGTCCTAATACAAATAAAAAATCTCATTAATTTCGTATGAAAACAGTCATTGAAGAAAAAGAAAATCTACGTTTCTTTTGAGTCGATATAAGGAAATATTTCACTCGCGAAGTGGAATCATTTTGAATTGTCACGAGTGACTACGCCACTGCAATGCTTCCACATCACTCGTGAAATATATCCTTATATCAAAAAACGTAGATATCGTATATGTAACTTATCCACAGTATAAACTATTGGCAAAATCTCAGATGGAACCAGCCACAGTTCTAATTATTGATAAGCACAATTGTAAAACTTCGTCCTATTCGTTGAAAGTTGATCACATGGTATTAACTAGGTTACGGTACATACTCTGTTAGTCTAAGTTTATGATAGTGGCTAATATTGACCACATCAGCAGATGACGTCACGTCACGCACGTCGATTTAAAAGCAATAGCTTATGGGTATATAAGAAAACAAAAGAACATTTATTGTTTTTGCACGAGACAGTAGCCGAAACTAACTCAAAAGTAAGTCAGTGAAGCGCGAAAAGCAGTGTACTGGAATCTAATCTTGGTATCACAGTATAGTATTTACCGCTGAGCACCAAAACTTAAGGCAACTTAACTCCTCAAGGGATAGATCTATATGACATGACTGCAATGCATAGCTATATGACATGACTGAAATGCATAGCTATATGACATGACTGAAATGCATAGCTATATGATATGACTGAAATGCATAGCTATATGATATGACTGAAATGCATAGCTATATGATATGACTGAAATGCATAGCTATAGGACATGACTGAAATGCATAGCTATATGACATGACTGCAATGCATAGCTATATGACATGACTGAAATGCATAGCTATAGGACATGACTGAAATGCATAGCTATATGGCATGACTGAAATGCATAGCTATATGGCATGACAGAAATGCATAGCCATATGATATGACTGAAATGCATAGCTATATGATATGACTGAAATGCATAGCTATAGGACATGACTGAAATGCATAGCTATATGGCATGACAGAAATGCATAGCTATAGGACATGACTGAAATGCATAGCTATATGACATGACTGAAATGCATAGCTATATGACATGACTGAAATGCATAGCTATATGATATGACTGACATGTATAGCTATATGATATGACTGAAATGCATAGCTATAGGATATGACTGAAATGCATAGCTATATGACAAGACTGAAATGCATAGCTATATATGATATGACTGAAATGCATAGCTAAATTTTAAGTCCCAGAAAAACAGAAGACAGATCTTTGTTATTTACTTTTGACGTAATGTAGTACTGTCTACAACTCCAGGTTGTACGAGAAACGTCCCGAATATCCAACTACACAATATTCATCGAAACGTGCAATAAAAGCCATGATGGCGGAGTTCTAACTGATCCAAACTGGTATCTACATGATCGTATCAGTAGGAATACCCAAGAAAAAGATCATTACAAAAAAAACACAAAAGTAATATCAAGGTATGATTTTTTAATGGATAGATTGATGTATAAACAAACAAGACAGATGAGATCAACAGTGTCAAACCCCACCAAATTCGTTATGGAACATGAAAACAGTTTGTATTCACTGAAAGCAATTAAACAAGTAGGTTTCACGAGCTACAAAGAAACAAAAACTGTTTCTAGAACGAACTTTCACCTGATAGAGAAAAATTTAAACGCAAATTTAAACCTTATATTTTTTTTGTCCCAAACAAAAAAGGCAACGAAAAAGGTACAACAATAGGCTTATAAACACACGTGACATTTAAATGAATGGTTTCTTTGTGTACGCCATTTCAAAACCTTTAAACGCGAATATGAACTTGCATTTTACATTGATTAAATATTTCGCTAAAATTGATAAATGTAATTTGAATTGCATAGAATTAATAAATTAGTCAGACATAAACTAATTAATCTGAAGGAATCAAATATAATTTCCATATAGAATCACAATATTACTGCATTATATCGTATATCAGACAAAATCTAATAATCGTCACATTTGAGGACAATAAATTTCGATCTGAAACTAAACTTGAGATACTCTAAATCACCAAACGGAATCTGGTCAGAATTAAATTATTACTTTGATATATTCTTCTCACATACTACTTTTCAGCAACTTTTAGATACTCTCAGAGCAATTTGAACATAACGATTCCAGTTTGAGTTGAAAAGATTATCTGCCAGAAATTAAACAATAGAAGAAGAGGTCATGTTTGAGTTATAGCTCAAATAACCAGTTTATAAAAAGGCCCAAGTTTGGTTAGGATTGTCAGGGAAATTTCAGTCGTTTAACATTCCTCACAAAAGCAATATGCACATGCAAAATCTCAGAAATACTTTTTATTGAAAAGACATTTCTTGTTCTTGATTGGACATTTTATGCAAGCGCACATACGGAGTCAAGATCAGACGCATATGAAGTTGAGATATACATTTTATTTCTTCAGAAAAACTATTTTCTAGATCTAACGATGTTATGTAATTTCAATCTATAGAAACAAGGCCAAGGCCACTTTTTGTACCAAAATGTCATTAGATATATGTATTTGAACTATTTTTTGCAAGGTCTTTTTGCCTATCAGGATCTTCTTTGTTTGCTCGACTTATGATCTAAAGAGAACATCGTACATTGGTGTCCATCAGCACATTAGACAACTATAGATTAGGATAAATACTGTTCACATCTTACATTGGTGTCCATCAGCACATTAGACATCTATAGATAAGGATAAATACTGTTCACATCGTACATTGATGTCCATCAGCACATTAGACAACTATAGATAAGGATAAATACTGTTCACATCTTACATTTGTGTCAATCAGCACATTAGAGAACTATAGATAAGGATAAATATTAATCACAGTCAACTATCTACTATCCATGAACCAATTATCTAATATCCACAAAACAGCTATCTACTATCCACCACTCAGTGACAGTGATTTACTATCCATAAACCAGTGATCTACTATCCAACACATAGTTATTTACTATCCAAAGCTTAGTGATCTACTATCCAGAGCCCATTTATCTACTATCCAACGCCCACTTATTTGCTATAAACACCCAAGCAAAACGACCATCCTCATATTCTTTACATATCAATAACCAAGAATCTACTATCCACCACCTAGTTGTCTACTATTTAGCACCAAGTAATCGACTATCCACCAACCAATAATCTACTATCCAATACCTAGTAATCTACTGTCCAGCACCCATTGACCTACTATCCACTAACCAATTATCTACTATCAACACCTAGTGATCTACTATTTACGAACCAGTTATCAACTATCCACCACAAATTTATATACTATCCATCGACAAGTTACCCACCACCCACACCCAGTTATCTACTATCCACAAACCAATTATCTACTATCCAAGTATTCCATTATCCCCCACCGCTAAAGTTAAAATCTTTACCCCCTTTCTATAATGTCCTCCCCTCCACTATTCTCCTATATTAAATAAAACTACAATTCCATACACACTGGGTAGGATTTAAAAGAAGCAGTATAACTCTATATAATGTCCCTACCCTCCATTATGCTCCTTTTTTTAAGGAAAACTAATATCCCATGCACACAGGGTAGGATGTTAAAAGAAGGGGTATACAATAGAATTTAAATCCCATATAAACAAAACTAACATCCCTCATACCACTCTATGATTCCTCTTAGGATTAAGTAAAAAAAAAAACAAAAAAAAAAAAACATTACCATTTTATTCGAGTCTGTCTATTTTAAATTTTTTAGTTGCAATCTTAGTTCGTCTGCACTTTACATTAAGTTACAATAACTGGAAAAAACATGTGCTGGATTTTAAATATGTTACAATTCGACTAGCATACTGTTAGGTCAAAGTTTCATTCATCAAATTTGATACAAATTTAAGAAAAAAACCATCTTAGAGCGTTAAATATACTGTTTTACCCCCAAGGTCATATACTTGTGACAGTTGGAAATTTATCCTTTTTAAATCTAGACACAGGGTGTTATTGCAAAAAGATAATGTGCTGAAGGTAATTTTGGTTTACTCTTGTTTAAAACCACCAAACTGAAGCATGTGTGTATGTGTGTGTGTGTGTGTGTGTGTGTGTGTGTTTCATAAACAGAGAGAAAGAAAGAAAGAGAGAGATAGTCATTATTATTATTGTTAATTTTTCATGATGTGTGAGAGATGCGTGACGTGGAAATTGCACTAAGGACCCAAACAGGAGTCCTATGTTCAATAAGGTCAAATCATGCCTTAGATTTTCAAGACACACGGTACAAAATAATACTTATGAACTGACTTTCTACGATTGCAGTGCAGACAGACTAGCAAATCTGAATCAAGCAAAAAGCCGTCCCAGATTTCAAATTGTGAGTCTGTTAGATAATTGCTTGATGGACAGTAGATAACTGATTGCTGAATAGAATATCACTAGGTGTTGATATTAAATAATTGGTTAGTTGATAGTAGGTCACTGGGTGTTGGATAGTAGATAACTCGTTTGTGGATGGTAGATAACTGTGTATTGACAGTAATGAATCAATTTGTAGATAGAAGATCCCTGGGTATTTGATAGTAGATAACGGTTTGGCAGATAGTAGATCACTGGGTTTGGGATAGAAGATAATTGGTTGGGGGATAGTATATAACTGGGTGCTGGATATTAAACAGCTATATGGTGGATAGTATATAATTGAGTGCTGAATAGTAGATAACTGGTTGGTGGATAGAAGATCACTACTAAATACTGATAATAGATAATTGGTTCTTGGATAGTAGATCACTGGGTGCTGGATATTAGACAACTAGATGGTGGATAGTTGATAACTGAGTATTGATATGTAAAGGTTATGAGGATGTTAGTTTGTTTAAAAAAAATGGAAAGTAGATAGGGATGGGAATATGGGATAAAGAGTTTAACTTTATTAGTGAAATCATAGTGTGGTAAGGGGAGATAAAGAAGTTAGTTTTGTTGAGTGCAGACAAACTCCCATTTTCCCGGTTGACGAACTCTAACCGATTACATTTCTCTCCAAAATAGAACCAACATGTTCCAAACAGACAGACTCCTCATGTGAAATGTATGTCGTCATACGGCATTTCAGTTCGAGTGCAGACTGTCGCCTCACGCTACACTGTTAGAAAACATACCTTTCAAATTGGCGGACACATGTTAATTTCCCGTTTGTCCCCATAAACGTTCGACCCTTTGTCCATATAAACTTTCGACCATTAATTTTCCCATGTTCATTTCCTGTTTGTCCCTATAAACTTTCGACCCTATTTAACACAGGACTCCTCTACAGCATTTCATTTAGAGGGCAGACAAACTCACAAATTCCCTCCAAGCACATGCTACACTGTTACAAACAGACAGACTCACCACACATGATACACGTATGACGTTATATGTTATTTCTGTTGTAGTGCAGACCATCCTCTGATACTACACTGCTACAATGTAGCTATGAATCAAGATGGCGCTTATGTTAAATTCGCGTTTGGCTCTATAATCTTTCAACCCTATTTAACATGGGGTTCAGTTTGAGTTTCAAGTGTCGTCCTCTACTACTTACCACTTATATATGTCGGTCATTCTGAAGTTAAGAATGCATGAACAAAATATATGGATGAAGGAAAGGAATGGTTTTTGGAAGTTAACAGCAGAAATGAAAAAAGTAATGAACTATATAAACAGATCTCAGAAATGTAGTCTGTATGTCTCTTATCTCATTAGACTATTTTCACATTAGCCAATAATCAAGGTTTCGCATTATCTCTTTGATCGAAATGAAGAAAGCCTTTAAAACGTCAATAATTACATTAGATAATCACTATAAATTATTTCTTTAACGTAATTTGCGTCAGCCATTTGACTTATTGGTAGTGAGGACGCGCGAATACGGTTAAGGAAAAATCAGTAATGTTTGCCACGAGAAACTGAGATTCATCATCAATTTTTGTTTTATATATTTTTTTTAAAGAAAGAACACATCAACCAGTATGGAATAATGGTGGGATAAGGAAATAAAAAATTGTTTGAAAGAAAAATTGCTTGCTTCAAGAAAACATGATAAATACAAAGCCACCATCGTCTTTGTGACTGACAAAATTGTCTGAACCCGAGTGTAGACGCACCCTCCCACCACAACCCCAACCCCTGGCTAATTGATTGATTGCCGTACAAAGTGATCAATCGATTACCAATAAACTAAGTAAAATGGGGTACATATGTAGCTGCATATCCGTAATTTAAATAAAATCTGACTCGAAATAAATAAATAAAATAATAAATAAATAAACCCCATACGACAACTTAAATCGACATCAGTTTTCCTGGATGTTTTTTTTTTCTTTTATATAATCCCTATTCGAGCGCAAGACATATATGTGATTGATGTACTTGGTTGATTAAAGTCGTCTAAAAAGGAATCGAAACTGTTGTTTGAATTGACTCTAAGTCAAAAACCTCACATCAAAGGGCGACTTGGTCCTAATAAAATATAATACTTGTCATACAGTGATTAATTTAGTTTTGCCATATTTCACCAAGGTAGGGAAACGGGAATACAAATTCTTCCAACTTAGTTTAATCCAGCCCAAACATATGCATAACTTACATTTGTAACAGATGTCATAACGAAATTAATACAACTCTTATATGCAGTCAGAATCTATACCAGTAATAGGAGGCAAGAAAAAGGTACAGGTCCTTATATTAAGGCACAAACTAGTTTTAAAAAATAAAACGAAGTAGCTTGAAACGTTCGAAAGAACTGCGACAAAATATGTGGATAAACAAATATAAAATAAATTATCTAAAAATTACCAAAAGCTGGTATGTTTTAATCTTTCAAAATAATCTTTTTAGGTATGAGATATTGCTAGTGTACCCTTTTCTCGTGTCTTATTGTCTTTATAAGTGCGACTGTCATTTGAATCTTTTTTAACAACTTTGTTTTTTCATTTGTATATGTTAATCTTTGATGCTGTTCGTGTCCAGCATATTGAGCCATAACTAATGGTGCGGGAATAACATAAGGAAAACCTATCACTTCGAATGGAAATGGAAAAGACAGTGTTTGCATTAAGAGATGTAAGCTTGGTTTGAAAATCTTAAAGACGTAAAAGAAGTGAATCATTTGGATCTAATTTTAGCAATACTGTGCTTTGATTTACTTAAATCTAGATAGAGGTACAAGTCTCAAAGGGTCTTGAACAAAACTATACGAACCATTAAAAAAAGACGACCTCCCCACCCCACCCATTTCCAGAAAAAGGCTTTGTGAGTAATTCTAAGTTGAATATCTTTTTATTTGTTCCATGTTGTTATTTATATGTATTATTTTGATGTTTTATGATAAGTGTTGTTTGTGCTTCTCTTATTGTTAAATGTTCTTAAGTATATGTATTATATCCCATGAATATATTATATATTCTTCATTTTTGATTTGACCAAATAAATTCTACTGCAACTACTACTAACACGTTTATAAAAAAATATCAATGTTACATTTTTGGTATTGCTAAAGCATGCTTTACCAATGACACGCAATGCTTAGCGAATGGGTACAAGTTTGGGAAAAGAATTTTAGATAAAATCGGTAGTAACTGCTGTCTTTATGTATTTAAAGAACTCAGAATTACAACAACAACAACAAAAAAAAAAAATTCCTTGATTCATCAGCCAGAGAGTACGATAGTCCTTACATAATCTTTGTTCCAAGTAGGTCATCAACTGAACGGTCTTCATTTTACATTTTATCATTTAGAATTACGTCAAAATTGTATTAACACGACACGTTTATATGAAGAAAAGAGAAAAGTATCTTCGAATGGGCATGCATAATATCTGACGTTAATGAATGTACTTCAGTTCATGTCCTGCGCCAAGCAAGGCGTACCGTTTCTATTTGTATTTATTTTATTTTATTTTCCTTTCTGCGTCTCCTTACAGGTTTAGCCGACTGTGCAAAGCCCAGTTCACGAGAAGAAAAAAAAAATCAAACGTTTTCAATGATTGAGATTTTGACTGTATGTGCTTGGGACTAAGGTAAACTGAGCCTGTGCACTATGCATCGCGAAAAGTAAATAGTAGATATAGGTTTCTCTATTCTAGATGTCACACTTTTAAATTCTCAAGTTTTTAGAAGAAAAAAAAATACAACTGCAAAACATAATAATTACTGGGGAAATTAGGTAATTCGGAAAAATGGACCTAATGACTTGCAATATTCTTTGGAGTAAAATATGTATGATAACACAGAGAGCTTTACACCATCCCAACGAAACCTTGGATCTAGAAGGACTTGAGGAAACAGTGAGTCATCTTTGGGGACTTATTAATAATAATCATTGGTCCCTTGATTTAAAATACATTACGATTCATCGTCATTGATTTCTGAAAAACCCCTAATTTGGGAAAATGATAATTACAGGACGGTAGAACAACGACGCCATATTGATGATCGTGCTGACTCCAGATTGGTGTGGTTTTATAACTTTTACTAGTTGTCTTTAATTATATGCAACGTCAAGCAAATCATCTCATAGCAAGTTTTATGCTCAAATAAATAAGGCCTTTCATAATGCAGCCACAGCTTTGGAATTTTGTTGTTTGAGTGCTTTTCGTAATGAGCCGATACAGCATAATAATGAATCAGGAGGTAGCCTATACAAATCTATTCTCATGCGTTTAAGTTATAGGCAATGACAGTATCTTCAGACAATATATAACAACCACGTGCAATGCCTTTTGCCTTATAGAAGAATATTGCTTGACTCGCACATTCCCATTCACCGGCCTCTATTAATAACTTAAATGAATGCAAAATGTATACATTAAAAATATACGACTGAATGTAAACTGTATACATTAAAAATATACCACTGAATGTAAAATGTATACATTAAATATATACCGTTGAATATTAAATGTATATATTAAATATATACCATTGAATGTAAAATGTATACATTAAATATATACCACTGAATGTAAAATGTATACATTAAATACATACCACTGAATTTAAAATGTATACATTAAATATATACCACTGAATGCAAACACTTAGTATGTAAACAAGCTTTGTTGTCTTTTTACCATTAGGCTGTTTCATGGAGTCTCCTTGCTTCCATCAATAAGACTTAAAATACATACCGAATGCATCCATCACGTGCTATATAAAATGCTATGTTTTAAACTGGATAGTACGGGTTAAGTGTCCCAACGCCTAGGCTCCGTATACTTCTACGATGATTTTTTAACTGCTTGTGTTGCTAAAGTCAAGTAAATTATATCTTAGATCGGATGTATCAACACATAACATGAGCTCTGCAGGTTTGTGTGCTCTTGGGTGGCAAATGCAGTAAGTTAACTTTTCTATTCTAGCTTCGAGGCTCCAGTTAGAAATGAAGGCTGAACCAGTTAAGATAATGGCATTGAAAAGTAGAATGAATTATCATATAATACCAAAACTCTAAGTGTTGCGGACTCTATATTTATTTTAGACTTGCAGGCAGTAGAAGGATTTAAGTTGGGACTGAACCTGTCATTTGAGAAAAGATGGGTATCGTCAAATGAGTATTGTAAGAGCTATCGTGGTTTAATTCTCTCTCTCTCTCTCTCTCTCTCTCTATCTCTCTCTCTCTCTCTCTCTCTCTCTGTATGTAAATATTTATTATTCTACACGTGTCATTCATTGTGTGTGGTTCCACATGTGTATACATTTTAGTATCCCCTGAAGAACTTAATTTAGGTTCAAACGCAGGAAAACTTTGTTATTTTCCGCGCGCCGTGTTCCAACTTTTGTAACACTGTGTGTGTGTATAAATATATATATACATGTATGTGAATGTGTGTGTTCAAACCTATTCCGAATACAATACAATTCATAACTGAGCAAAAAGGTATCACTTTTACCTGCAATCTGCTTTGATTCATGAGTTCCGTTTAGCAGCTGATAGAGGTAAACATTAATCTTCATAATCAGTTTACATTTAGCTCTATGCTAGACCAAGTTCAATGAAAATTGCTACTGCTGCTTATCACTCGGCTGTGGTTTATGGTATGTTGCCAAGGTAAAATATACTAAACAGAGTTAAACTCGTGTCACAGCCATCACTTTTTCATAGTTGAAACTACTCGCCCAAATCATATCTTAAAGAGGAACCTATAACAGATATTTGCAATTGTTTCAAACAATCCACATCAGGCTAAATGTATCAGATTTTGATAGTCACACGGAGCGGATTTAGATGTTTTTAAAATGCTTAAAGAATAGAGGTAAACATAGACCAGATCATGATATTGATTCACAAATGATCATGAGACGAATTTATACATTTTGAAGTGACATCACATCGCTGATATATTGATTTATCATATACCTATCAATGATGCATATCCCCAATTATATACTTTCTGATATTCTGATAGGATATCTGTATCACCTACCAGTGTATTCGGATTACTTATTATATACCTATCAATTTTTTATTCAAGAAAGAACCAGATTTTTTTGTCATTTCCAAGAAGTAGGAAACCGATACTGACAATTTCTGATTCTGTATCACCATACTTTCAAACTACACGCGCTTCCTTTAACAGACTGTGATATTAATGCGCATATCAGCTGATAAAATTGTAATTCGGTTTATGATTTAAGATCAAGTTCGTATTTTTGTTTTTCAGTTAAGAATAGAGATTTTATTAAATTGTCTGAAAATTTATTGCTAGATCACGTATTGTTGTCAGTATTAGAAAATCCGGATCATTGCTTGATTCTTCGCGTTTCGTCATGACCCGGATTTTCTGATTTTTCTGATGCTGACGACTCGACATGATCTATCAATCAAGATCGAGTTATTATTAAGGTAAGAAAATTATGACGTCACATGAATTTGCCCCAATTCGCACCTGATTATATCCGGCAATGCATACAGCAACAAAAGTAAAACATTCATTCCAGCAACGTCCTATAGCCAACTAAACTACCCACCAGTTGCCACATAAGATCATAATCGTTGGGTTCTACATGGTTTGCATCCGTTTGATAGGTGGCATCTCCGTTTAAATGATTCTATTTAAAGATAAACCATTCCTAATATCACCATTAACTATATATATTTGCCAATTTTTCCAAACGAAGATGATTATGTTTATGAACAGTGACATCGAATAAACTCAATCATTGGAATCGGTACATACGTTTAACGTTTCAACAAATTCAGCCGCAAGCGCGCTAAGCTTCATGCGGCTAGGCCTCATTACCTAATATTAACTTACTTACGCTGTAGGGAAAGAGGTTTCTATATGTCTCTGATATTAAAGGTTAAATCTTGTTTCTTCTTTTAAGGTACATTGTAATAAAAGCATACTCAATATCGTATGTTTGTCCGGAAAACTGTAGCAGCATCTCTCCTTATTATGTAACTTGAGTGGATAAAACTCGATGCTGCACTTGTCGACCTACTGATATCACAAAACTACTTAAGATGATAGAGCATTCCAGATCAACTTACATGCACGAATAATACATTTGTATCACACCTACTACAATCGTTAAGCATTCCTAGCTTTGAAGTTAGTTTTCCGAAGTAACTCGGGAATAATACGGTTAATATGGGCTCAACAAGAGAACCTTCAATGAAAGCCAGCACTACTATTAAAACAGCATCATATAGGCTTACATAAGTTATTTCAGGTGAATTGTTAAAAGTCTGTTCTATTGCCTATATCGTCGGAAAGGATAAACATAATTAAAAACACCAATATATGCTGTCATTTGCATAATCAAAAGGTTGAACATATTATATCATCGCTGTACGAGAGCTAAAAAGGTATACTTTCTAAAAATGGACGCAATTATTATTGCTGAACCATTTTCATAAGAAAAAACAGGTGGTTTAGAAGACTGCAATCATGCAAACGTAAGACACTATTGACACCTGTTTAGAAAATATCGCATGTTGAATGAATCGCCCTCGTGGTTTTAAAACTGGTTCTATCTCTGTACTATATTTTTATTTTACTTGGTTACGATATTTTTCTTTTTTTAAAAACTAGTCTTTTTGGACGCTGGGTATTTAAACACATCTAGGATTGATCTTTGAGCTTATCATTCTTTGTTAATGTTTTTATACATTTTTTGCGTGAGAATGAAGAATCAAAGGCGGCAAAATGAGCTTTGTAATAGGAAGAACTATTTTTCCCCCAAAACGATGTAACATAATGTACAGTGCAGCTATCATGTAATAACAAAGGTATCGACAATGTTCCTTTCTTATGATGTAACTACCGTCGATGTTAACTATGCATGTTAAGTGAACTTTTTCTCAAAAGTTTTTTCTACTAGATGTGAAACTAATGCGTATACTGGATATTTGCAACCATACACTTCTCTGTGTGCATAATTAAGAGGATAACATCCGATTGTAAAAAAGCAGGTACGTACTCAAACTGGCACAACTTAAATAATGCGTTATGCATCATATCATGTAATGCGATTCGCAGCTCTTCTACCGTCAAGTTTGTTTCTTCTATGATCTTTCATTTACAGCTAGACTTTCCTTCTTTCTAAAATGAATTTCATGAGGTTTTGTTTGTTCTCTTTTCTTGTCATCTGAATTGGCTTTTCATTTTTTTTTTCTTTATTCTCTAAATGCACGTGCTACTGCTTTGTTTCTTATTGTGAGATAAATATTTTATAAATGTACTGTGTCATATTTTATTTTCAACTAATATTAACACGATACGATATACAATAATTATTGTCACCAAACTAATGTACTTATATGTCACTAATGTACTTATATGTCACTAATGCACTTATATGTCACGATATGACCTGAGTTCTTTTCTATTCAATTCCTTATGACAGCACCTTTTTTGGATGCTAACGGTGCTACTTAATTTACCCAAGCCCCCATACAAAATTGCTTTTGCGTCAAGTCATTCTTCACTCGTAATGCAATTTCAGACGACACTCTTAGCATAGCTGAAGGTTAGGAATAGATAATTTTACCACACTGACCAAGTGACGGAAATGTTCGTCTACGTCAAAGTTCATACGTTTAGCTGTCAAACTTGACAATTATTCATAAATAATTGATTCCACGCTGGACATATCAAGACGAACGGAAAGATATGATAGAGTAAATATAAACACAATGTAATGAATTAAATTAAAACAAAACAGAGAATAAATTACAAAACAGTAGAAAATAGAGCTTGTATCTGCATAACAAAAGTTTATGTATATATATATATATATATATATATATATATATATATATATATATATATATATATATATATAAGCAAGCAACAAGATAATTATAACCTCAGCGGTATATTAGTTAAATGTAGATATTGTTTGATATATATTTATTTAATTTTAATTTTAATTGCATATATATATATATATATATATATATATATATATATATATATATATAATTATTCTAATATATTTGATAGCGATTGTGAAATGTTGTTGTGCATACCCCACGGATAATTAAAGTACAACTTCAGATCGCATAATTTAAAAGCGTAAGCATTCCTCTTTTCATTTATAATGAATTTTACTTATCTTCTTTCTTCTCTTTTCTTCTTTTTCTTTTCATTATGCATCATTTTTAAAAACATCATACTTTATTTCATGCTCAAAGTAGCATTTTGTTCTGTGAATCATGGGCTGGAGCCTTAGTCTTTTTTACATAAAGTCTTTCGATCTCCAATTAAGAACTGGTTTTGTAAGAACCAAACTATCAAACTATGACACTGGGATCTGGGATCTACATCAGATGCCAGACTGATGTTCAATCTGAGGAGACCACGGGCGAAGACAAAGTTACAGGAAGTGACTGTTCGTGATCTCAAGTTTGGTGACAACTCTTCCCTGAATGCAAAATCTGAGTCTAACATGCAACAGAGTATGGACCATTTCTCTTTCGCTTGCGACAATTTCGGTCTCACAATCAGTATCAAGAAGACAGAAGGTGATGCACCAACCTGCACCAGGAAAGTCATCACAATGAATGGCCGAACCCTCCGGGCAGTGGACACGTTCGCATACCTCGGTAGTACACTGTGACATGCAGTCCACATCAATGACGAAACCAGTGCGCAATTGTGTGTGTGTGCAGAGGCATCAGTCTGCAAACAAAACTGAGTCAAGTGATGGCAATACTAAACTACTAAACATGACATAAAAGTCTTCAAGGAATGAAATAAACTGTGAAAATACTTTCTTTTCTTTCAAATTGCATACATTGCATTATTTCCTTCATCGAACCAAGACATGGTACAAAACCCCAATATTTGATTGCAGTATTTAGCTCTGCACGAAGAAGCAAAAAGACATGTAACCAACTTGCCCGATGATAAATGGATTTTCATTGAAACGCTCAAGTGTGAAAGTCAATTGCATGTCTTTTCCCCACCCCACCAACCTTCCTTTCTTCTGCTTCTGCTGGCAATATGCTATTATAAAAAAAATCCAGGTTGATGTCATTATAAATTCACAAGAACGCGACTATTAGCAATGCTCCACCAAAACCTAGATACAGCTAGTAACGTTTCCGGGTCGGACATCGCCGACGCATAATATATCTCCTTTATTTCATACTATAGTAGAAAAAGTGAATTAGGCTAGAGGAAAAAAAAATTAATTGTCAAGAAATTTAGTTATATGTTTCAGTTATGCGAGGAAAATGTATACATCTTGCCAAATATATCAAACGATACAACGCATGAAATCCGCATAGCGCGAATATAAGCCAAACATAATCTGTGTCCACGTTTCTGCCATGTTCTCCATATTTTTTTGTTCTTTTTTTAGATATGTATGCCTTTTCTTATATACATATGTATGTATATATATATATATATATATATATATATATATATATATATATATATATATATATGTAAGTATGTATGTATGTATTTCACAAAACATGTTATATATCTCTCTCTCTCTCATGAGCAATTTAATATTTTATTCTGTACAGAAAATGAATATGTTTGTATTCAAACACGGGAATTAAGTTTCACAGAGGGTTAATTTGCGAACGTTACTTTCGATATTTTATTTAATTATGCACCAGTGTAATACATAAGTTATTTGCCAAGCCCTAATACCCTCGCGTCTACCTTTTCCTGCAGGAATTCAGCTATGCAAGAGAGGAAAATGCTCCTTACATCCTCAACTATCTTTTGATTCAGTGCCCATTTGCCCTTTGGAATTGGTATTATTTTATACGATAACAGATGTTTTACAAATATGTACTTCTTTGGGGTTGGGTTATGGATGATTTCCTTTACAACCATCAGTGCACGCATGGTGCAGTATTAGAAAAGGCGAAATGACTCGGGTAGATATTCGAGTTATTTAAAAAGGATAATAATTTCTGTTTATAGCTTATTCTAAGCAAACATTACATTGTCGGATGGAGAATTATGAAAAATGTTAACCAATACTATCAAGTGTGATGCATGCTAAAAGGTTTACTTAACATATGGTCATAAACTTCAATAAAAGGAAAATGGAGATTCTGACAGACATTTTGAGGCTTCACTCTCCTGAAAAAAGCTCGTAAACTATAATCTACACCGTATCATGTTCAACTATATATGTGTGTGTTACAATGTTGTAAAAATCAAATTATGGAATGTATTGAGAAATATTTGGAGAAAGGAAACCACAAAATAAATCAAGGTCTTAAAGGTTATATATAATAATTAAATAATAAATTATGAGTTATTTTTGTATGCCGCTGTATCGATAGCATAGCCATAACACACAAGTTTGCACCTATGCAGACTTTGTTTGATCCCCAGTTCCAATATATGTGCGGGTTATATGGTTGCCCATCAAATGCATTTGATTAACTAGAGGTTCTTAAATTTTGTACCCCCTCCCCAAGACCGCATGAGGTAAATATTTGTGCTCCCAAGAGTAGTATCAGGTTGTTGTGAGAACATTTTGTACAATCGATGTAAAATGCACACTTTAATGTCAGAATGCCTAAATGATATTAAAAATTAAAGCCTTAAGTTAGACGGCATCACTATTACACATTTTTAAAAATCAAAATGATCCAAATTTTGCACAATCTAAGCACAAATGATACGACAACAGAGATGCAGTTTCATAAGTAAACAAATAATTGCTCTTGAAGAAACATGTTTGAAAATTGCAATTATTTAAATGCAAAAGATGCATATGCACTGTGAAACAAGTCTAGACTGTTGAATTTTCTCTGATGGCATGATTTATTTCAACATATCTACAATAGTTTGCATCACCTTTCCGAATGATTAGAATGAACTGAAAAATGTATATATTGGGTGTAGTCTGGGTATATATAAACTTATCAGTCTGGACATAACTCATTCTAATAGGCCTCGATTGAGTCTGGGCATAATTCATTCTAATAGGCCTCGATGGAGTCTGGGCATAATTCATTCTAATAGGCCTCGATGGAGTCTGGGCATAATTCATTCTAATAGGCTTCGATGGAGTCTGAGCATAATTCATTCTAATAGGCCTCGATGGAGTTTGGGCATAGTTCATTCTAATAGGCTTCGAATGAGTCTGGGCATAATTCATGCTAATAGGCTTCGATTGAGTCTGGGCATAATTCTAATAGGCCTCGATGATGGACGACATTATGTGAAAAAGCATAAATTAGATTTATAACATAACAATAGTCTCAAAGTTTCTAAATTTTGGAAATCAGCTCCCCACAAACACTATATTTGTCCCGAAAGCTTGCTATGATAAAGTGTTTATGGATTAATTAAATGCCAATAAAGTACATACATGCTAATTGTAGGTACCACTGAATATGACTTTGAGTGATCTTTGGATGAGCAAGGAAAGCTTTGTCTCTATCTAGCTGCAACCTGTGAGGCCATTTTGCTAGAGGAATGGGTCTGGATGGGTATAAATTATTGGCTGTGATACAATTTAGACATGGTATGGTATATTCTGTTTTTAAAGCCAATCTGCTACACCACAACCACCAATAATAATAATAATAATAATAATAATAATAATAATAATAATAACAATAATTTTTCCCAAAGAACCCTCCAAGATGGAAGTGGAGATGAGAGATGACAAGACAAGGACTGTTGAGACTTTTTAAACAACCTCCTGCGGATAAAACTACAGATACTAATGTTGATGTTGACGATGATGATAATGATGATGATGGCCTTCCGCTCATCCAGATCGATTTTGAATCTGTTTGAAGGTTCGATTATTGACGAAATGAAACTCTCGTAAGTACCATAAAGTGCATCTGCTGTAAAAAAAAAAACGCACATCTATTTGTCCATGCACACGATTTTTCAAACATTTCCAGCCAAATTAAGGCATTTTTGTTCTTGAGAATTAACGGGATGTAGCTTAATGCAAAAATTCAAACTAGTTCAATTAAATAAATACAATCAAATCTCGCTGGATAGGAGCAACTCGCGTGCTTTCAGATTAACAGTGGAAACTGTGGTACTTTTGTCCCACCTTGATTTGATGTATGCTTTGTTTATATCACATGACGTGGCACTTCTATCTGATTGGTTAATATGAAACTTAATGTTCATTAGTGGATTGCTGTATTGTACTTATGAGAGTTAAAATCGTAGTAAAACTGTAACCGCTTGATTGATAATCTTCCCCAGTGGCTTGAAAGCTGAAAAATACAGAAAAAAACTCTGAGAATTCAAACTGCATTCACTCATATATAAGGTATCAATATAATGTCATACTCGTTCCCTAGGTAAACCCACGTTTTGCAAACAAACTGTATAACTTGAAAAAATTTAAAATCAATACAGACATTTAGACTTCAATCAATTCGATTTTAAACAGTTTTAGTGTGTCTTAATGGCCAAGGTCCGACTATAAAAGGAGTAATATTTCAATTCTTTTCACTATGAATTTGCACAAAACGCTGCAAATGATGACAAATGATATGACTTCATATTCCCACCAGGCAGGTGGGGACAGCTTAGACAATTAGGGAAAAATACTCCAACGAATAAAGAAGGAAATGGTACAGTCACTGTCACAGGCACATAATAATGGCAATTGCATATTATATCCACAATTTATTTTTCCCACAAGGCAATTGGGAGATATACGATTAAAATTATAGAAAATTATGAACGCCATTCTGCTTTTACAATGCAGGTTGGAACATATGAAAGAACAAAACAAACCAATAATTATACATATGAAGACAAAAGTGAAAACCTTGATCATGAAGCTTTTACAGCATGCTAAGCAGGCAAACTACATAAATAGTTCTTTACTATAAATGGTTTCAAATGACATCCCGAGTAGTATCCGGTGCTGTATCCAAAACTGTATTAATGCAAACAGATTGAATAATGAAATAAAAAGAGTTTATTTTACGTTGGCTTCAATTATTTCATACCTTTCTTTTCTCCATTAACCCCAACAGTATGCATTTGAATCACGTTGGAAAGTTCAAGGCTCTCGTAATGCAAATTTGTGTTACCCGAAATGAGTGGCCGAACGTTGGCACGACTCTGGAAGGGTGTTTGCCCTTGAATATTTAGGTACCATTGTCGTCCACGTCATTTGTGCCTATCGTCACTATTTCAATAAATAATTATTAACAGATTTTTTTTAGGAAAAAGAAGAACTTCAAATGAAACTAAATAAAATGTTTATAATATTACTTAATGAGTCGATGACTGGAAATAGATCGAAAGTTGTTGCCTGCGCACCCCTTTAAAGAGAAACCCATGGGACAACATGGCGGCAGTTTTAACATCACGAGTGCCTTGACAATTAAATGATAAATTGAATGCATCATGTTGGCGTTAACGGTAAATATAATGTTAGGAAGTAATAAAACGCGTGTAAGAGAAATATGTGTGATCCTTTTCTCATTTTTATTTTTTTTATTCTTTTTTATTTATCACATTTTTAAATTAAATGCAGCACTGAATACCATACGCGACGCCATTTGAAATCAACTATAACTTCTTGTGGAAATCAAAGAGAGAGCGAATAAATCTGGGACAACTTTAGGTAATTACGAAAACATCTTGCACTGTCCGATGCCAGCGTGATACTTGATAACCCCTTTATTAATTAGAGATCCACTAGCGTTGACCTCGCATGTGATTGGTCAGTTATAGATTCCTTACTGGTCAGCTCAATCAGCTTAAGTGATTACTTACACAGACACATAAACACACATATCAGATATCGTATTACAGAGAGGATATTTGCTTGAAAGAGTGAACAACGAATATATTTCATCTTGTGGATATCCGTTATTCACTCGATGCAAGCACATTTTCTTTTTATTTTGTGCTCAAACGTATTGGCTAGCAATATGTATAACAGATTGAATCAGCAGATTTCTTACTCTATAATGTCCGCCGTTAACCGTTTATGTCCTGCTGAGTTTTGTGTATATTCGCACTGAAAATATCAGTAGTAATATAATTTTCCTTCTCTATTCAAGGTAAAACAAACACATACAAACAAAAATTGAAGAAAAATATATTTGCACATAGGTCATAGGTTTGAACTTGATTCATCTGCATGCGAGGCGGCCATACTTAAAACTAGACCACGCAGGCGTCTAAAAATGGCTCAAACTTTCTTGGTCATAATGTTATCGACGTGGTAGTTACAAAATATATTTCGTATTTCACTCTGGTGAATTATCAATTTTTGTTTTAAAATCAGTAATTCACGGCCTAGCATAAAATAAACCGTGTTAACACCTACCGCTAAGAGAACAAAGGCTAGGTAATCCAAATGTAATTGTGCTCAATAGATTACCTGCCTGCCACGAGAAGTGATTAAAATTATCAGAAACTCTGACCTATTTTCCCACCCGTAAGCATAGAGAGAAACCCAATAAAGTCTTTGAATGACTCACGTCAATTTACTTACTGATACAAAAAAGCACGATTTTATGTTCGAGCATGCCAAAAAGTAGAGGCTAAAAATTGACTTCAAAGTGCCACAGATTATTCCGTTAGACAATCTTTCTGGAAAGTAGTGAGATGAATATAAAAAAAATCCTATCTGTGTTACGGTCACTGTATTTAAAACGACTCCTTAGCTAAAATGACACATCAAATGAGTGATTTAAAAAAAACTAACTCTAGAAACCAAAGTCATTGATTGCCAAAATGTATCTGCACCATTTCTCACATGATTGCAAATGACGTCAAAAACGTTCTATTCCAACTACGCGGGTGCGAAAAAATTAGGGCCGAAGATGGTGTGTTCATGCTTTATGAATCCTGTGTCCATGGCTGACTTAAGAGAACTGAGGCCATGCGTGTATCTCCTACCTAAATCTGACAGAAGGGAACTGATGTAAAACTTACAATTTTATGTGATTAGAAGAATATCCAGTTGTAATAAATGGCTACAATATATTGTTACATAGGGTAAGTAGAATATCATACACAAATAACATTTTATACCAATTAATATGAAATTAAGAAAATGAAATACAAAATATATGCATGCGTAAAAAAAATAAAAGGAAATTATGTATAGTTAGGTAAACTGGAAATTGTTTTGTTTTTAGTCACGAGTCAATCAGGATCGATGTAGGTCGGCTAGATATCGGTGTTTCGGAGACATGTTGTCAATTATTTCATTATTTCATCTTCACAACGAGCAATGCCCTTTATTGTTCAGTAATAACAATAATGTTTGCATATATAAGGCATTAATAAAAGCATGTTTTTTCAAGCCCATTAATTAGGAATTTCCCACAAAATGCTGAAGCTGAAGAAACATTCATTATGTCAAAAATAAGAGTAGATTTAGACCAATGTATCAACAGATGTTTGTATGTAGTTAGTCAATGCTGGAGAAGATCATTATGTTTATGACTAAAAAAGACATAGTATATTTATTTTTGTTATTAAGTACTGGATAGTTCTTCAGATAAAGAAACATCTTTAAACGATTGCGATCATGAACATGACATAAATCACCACAGTATAAATGATCAGGCAAAGCATCATGTTCTGTGAAATTCATTTGTGGTTTAAAAATGAGTAGTCACACTATATTTAACTTCCGACTTATTATACCTTTACCTGCCATCGTAGTCGATGAAGTTATATGATAACACGTGTAATAATAATCTTTATCTGATGTGTGTTTATCAATGCATGTAAATAATTAGTTTTTGTTGTTGTTGCAGACAGAATGAATCTTGGACTGAGAGGGAACTATTTGTCATAGAACGCAGTGTAAAATGATTTGCTACTATCATGCTACATGTGCTACCAAAGGTAGATCTCATGTTAAATATTGTTATTGTTTTGTTTTTATATTTATTTTTGTTGTTTGGAACGGCACTTGTAACATATTATTTGTTATATCATCCCAACGATTCTCCGAGGCAGTCGACCAGGGCTGGGCTGGGCGAGTATCTAACCCGCGACCCTTGTATTATGAGTCCGACGCTCCTCCAACTGTGCTACCGCATCCCCGTTGTTATTATTTAGTACCAGCTGCGGATGTAAATAATGGTTCTTTTCCCAGCAACAAGTTTTCACAAGTATTTATTATAAATTAATGCTGGTTTTCATTCGTTTATGTGGAAGAACAATGAAGACGAAAACATGCAATTGTATAAAGAGATCTGTAAAAAAGGTGGGATACTTTTTGTAATAGGTTTTTATCCAAGGAGAATCCCACCTACCATATAATACAAATTACAGATCTTTTATTGCCAAGCTGTCACTCTACAGATGTTTATTTACGGCAGCCTCACCAAATGCTACTTATATTACCCACTGCACCCAATGTAGCAAATGAAATATCGGTAAAAATATTGTTCCCTTCAAGATGCGACTTCAGACTATATCCTTAAAAAATTATTAGGGTTTGAAATCCATTATCAATGGCAAAACTATATAGATCATGTGCAGTAGAGAGTTTTAGCCTGAAAAATGTTTCAGGTGTTAATGTGGCTGCAACGTTTACACTCTGTAAGATACTTTAATTTACAGGATAAATTAATATATTTCTATTACGTTCTAAATTGTATATGGACTATTGTTATATGTTATGGAGTATATGTTTAAATCATAATTCAGATATGACAAAATACCATTTCGTTGTTTTTCTTTTTATAGAATCTTTCGGATAAAATTAAATCAACTTCTATTGATATAAAACAATTAAAAAATACCGAATATACAGTGAACTTTATAACATATGTAAGTTGAGTTCGCCAATATCAATATGTGAATGATCTTTTTGTAAATATTCATTTTTTTCTTCCATTGTTCTTGGGCATAGACTTAATTTTCAAAAAAATATAAAAATCAGATCACACACATGATAGTATACTTATCCTTTTCGTTGTTATTAATGATCTAACTACAAAAATGTTCTGTCTCCTGCACAAGAAACAGGCTTTTGTCTTTTTGTTTCTTTTTCTCACTTTCTTTGATGTATCGATTACCTTAAGCTCATATGTTTCCTTTTTATAATTCACACTAGAAAGAAGAATGGCTTTCATGAATCACATAACTGAGTCCAACTCTGTTTTATATCAGTTGAAACAGCTTACAATATTCTCTATATATCAAAATCAGAAAAGATAAAAGACAGAAAACAGAAATCTTACTGTTTTACTTAATCAATCTAAAACGCTTACAGAAAAATAGCAGTATTTATTCAAACGAACGGTAGAATACAGTTGCATGTAGAATAATTTAATTCAAGGTGAAACTTGCATTTCCGTTTTCTCGAAAGAAGATCAATATATTAACTTTTTTGACAAAGTCTTCCAAATATAAATTGCTATAATCACAATTGGGTGTAAAAGTTCCATCTTATAATTATATTCGAGTGAAAACGTTCCCAACCAAGAGAGACTAAGTTTTACACCTTGCTTTCCAAATGTCAGGATCGAAGTCGTGCATATGTTTTTTGCTAATACAAATCCTTGCCAGTTTCATACACATTCTGGTCATATCAACGATGCTACCTCTCTGAATACATTGATGTAACTAATATGATTATTTTAGACTAATGTAGATATTCTTTAACGTCAGAAAATACAATCAAGTTAGCCAAAAGTAGCATAATTACACAATTTTGTTCCATCGAGACTGCATTTTGTTGCACGAAACTATGAAACTCAATTCAATTACACTTGCCCACGACAGACTTAGCTACTTTTGGAACAGTTGAAATGTTATAGCTGCCTACAAGCGCGAGAAAAAATATACCATAATACTTCAAAATGTCATACAATAAAAGTTCTGACACTTTCAACAAATTTTAACAATAAGGAGCACGACGATATGTACAAAATGCAGCTAAAGCCTCGATTATTAGATAACGGATGTCTACAATGTGTATTTGAGTTTCCTAATTGTCCCTTTTCCATTTTCAGATTCGTATGTCTTTCGGAGTGGTTTGATCTGGTTTGGTGTTTTTGCCACACAATAACACAAGTAGGTTATTAGTGCCGATGAAATTGAAGTAAAGTACCTTGCCCAATGACACACCATGGTAGCCGACACGAGGTGATTAGAGGGTAGGAGACAAACTCACACCCATCCTGACGCGAGTCAGCCGTCATGCTAACCTCTAAGCCACTTTGGCTTCTGTCTTTCGGAGTGACGTATCCATCTGATTCCACACTTATGCAGTGCGCGATACCCCTCACTCGAAATGTAAACGACTGAAACAATACACCCGTCCTATATGCGTTTTCAGTTTTATGCTAATATGTAGAATAGTGCCGAACTGTTTTCTTGCATTGCTTAAAACTTAATGAAAACCTTATTAGCATCCGCTAGCTAGTGTAAAAACGTAGATTTCAATTTGTCTTTGTCAGGAAATAGTCTGAAATGTATATCCTGATAACATTTTCTATAAAAAAAGGTTTCCGCTTCCGTAGTACTACATCACTCATCAAACTAAACTCGATGTTACCGTTTATTACTTTTAATCAACTGTAAAAGGTTTAAAGATAATCTGATACGTTAAAGCTCTGCACTTCTGACAAAATATAATTTAAAACAAATGCTTTGTAAATTGCTTTAATATTCTAGGAATATGTAATGCAAAAGGTTGAAGCAAAGTGCCCACCGCGGCTTCTGTCTTTCGGAGTGTTATATTCATCTGTCTTTCGAAGTGTTATATTCATCTGTTTTTCAGAGTGTTATATTCATTTGATTCCATATTGTGCAGTGCATAATACCCTTCTTTAGACATGTAAGATACTGCAAAAATACATTATGAAATGAAAGGAGCGTCCAAAACCTTGACATTTGTCTCATTGAGAAATTAAATATCACAAAATTGTCGAAGGTTGAGTGAAAAGATTAAGTGTAAAACTCAGCCGTGCGTCTTTGCAAACCCTCCTCCGAATCCATCCTGAGGCGCTGAAAATCTCCCATGCATTCTCTCTCACACAAATACAGACAGCGTGCTTGACACATGAGATAATGGACATTTGTTTTGCTAAATTGTCAATTTGTGAACATGTTTAAAGGTGTATCATAATTTTTTTTATTAAAGAACAATATCAGTATATTTAAATATGTGGACTTAAGACAATCAAGAGAAATAGAAAAGACTTGCAGCATGCTGTGATATAACTCAGGTTCATGTCATGATCAGTTTTATCAATCTGAGTTAAACTTGTGTCAGTTCATAAGCAAATCATTCTCTTGTCAATGATTCAGAAAGCTTGAAACAACCAAAACAGGTAAGAAACCGCTAAGTACGGTTGCCTCTTATCGCCATCTAATTGTTTTGTCTATATTTCTACCTGACACATTAGTTTACAAGGGAAGTTTCCAACCTAGTTGATTACCTACCAATTGTATGAAGATGTAGGGTAATTAGCTTTTCCCCTACAAACAATGGATAATTAGCCTACATCTTCATACAATATCAAATCGAGCATAAAGTGTGTGGTTGTCACAATTTGTTTGAATCGAATAGATAACAAAACGCCACTTGCTTGAACAAACACAGTTCAGATATAACATCTGCAATCTACCTTTTCTAGCCAAACCAACCGGTATGTAATCTCTGTCTTAAACACTACTCCAAATTTTATTCCTAACAGGTGCTCTAAAACAGGTCCTTTCTGATTTATAAGACTGTGATTGTCATAGAGAAGACATTTAAATGAACTTGACACGCGTCAACTGACAAGGTAGGTGTAAGCTATTCATCGCCTTGTTTGATAACATTTACATGAAACGGATTTATGAGTTTCCAGGGATTCAGAAAGTCTGATAAATTTATGTAAAACACCTGCTCGAGTCGGCAAATCTTCCTCGCTTTTCAGATAGTTTCCTCCGGCAACTAATGTACATATAAATTGTAATTTTGTATCAGAAAGTTCGAATCCTACCATCAGATCAGCCCGGGTCTGCTACCGTGGTGCGTCCTTGGGCAAGACACTTTACTCAAATTGCCTCGGCGCTAAATAACCGAATTGTTTTGCAGTTCTGTAAAGCATCAAACGAAACCAACCTACTTAACGTTGTAGCGGAAGAAAGACAATCTTTGGCGTTCATTATGTTCGCATACCAAAATATATTTTAAATACTGCATGGACAGAAGGTTGATAATATAGCATCAGATATGTATTAGAGCAAGAAATATTTAAAACTGGAACTCCAAAGTACGTTTGTTTTGGCTGCAAAGAGAATGTACCCATAATTAAAGCAAGTCCCTTAAGAAAAAGGGAGACAAATCGATTCCTTCTAATTACAACCTCCTATCACTCGAAAGCAATATCAGTAAAGTGCTGAAAGAATAGTCTTTAAGCACATTTATGAACATTTCCACGAATATAGCTTCCTTGATAAGTATCATTTTGGTTTTTATATATGGACCATCAACCACTCCTCTACTCATTGATGTTTACCGATCGATATGCAATGTAATATATAAGAACAGTCTTTTAAATACACTTTGACTTTTAAAATATTCTTTACGTTTCTTTGATTTGTTTCTAAAGCTTTTGATAGAGCAAGGCACGGGGAAACTGAGATTGAAATTGAGAAGTTAGGGAAAGAAAGGAAACCCATTTGCATGGTTAACATATTACATAACTAATGGAACTCAGAGAGTCATTGTAGGCAATTGCAAATTTTTGATAACCAAATGCAGGTGTGTCCCAGTAATCCATTCTAGGCTCCTACTGACTTGATGTTGATAATAATGGTATTACTCATCGTTAAAAACCTATTAAACCTTTATTTACCAATTACATCTCGTTTCAAACTAATTCGAGAAAAGTCCTTTCATTTGTTAAATTCCGCTATTCTTGGAAGGAGAAAAAAAATGTAGTATAATTAGTAATCATTTGTATGTATTCTAGGAAATATATTCAGTTTGACGAGGTAAATAAATCACCTATTTATACATTTTATTAGTGAGTGTATTTTGATTACAGCTCCATTACAAGAACAAAGCTAAAGAATTGTAAAAACATGAAGAGAACATATCTCAATTATTGTAACGCCGGGAATGAAGGCGTGTAGTTATTTATTACTAATTTTCTTAATATGCCGGCTATGTTTTTTGAAGTTATGAATTATACCAATACGCCAAGAACGATGAAAAAAAAAGATAACGGATGAAGAACAACACTTTATGATTGTAATAAACAAAACCAACAATAATAACACATCAAATATAAAATTGCATCGTGTGAAAAAACAATAAATTTGTTTCCTCAACAACAATAACTGCAATTTGTAAACCAGGAGCATATTTGGCCATTTGCATCACTGTTTCACAAGGCCGGTACATGCTATTCAAACAGAGATTTATTAGGATTGCTTTTCCTTTTTCAATCTGCTAAGATTTACTTTCCACCAGATTATCAATGGTATGTATGTATGTAGCAGTGTTCAACGGCATCTCAGCACAATAGTGGCTATATGGTGCCAAATAAAAGTAGCTATATGGTGCCAAATAAAAGTAAGAGTTGCAGAACAAATATATGGAAGATAAATTCTTCCAAATAAATGTCAGCATGAAGAATAGCAAGATAGACTATAAATATGTTAAAATTCTGTAGTGGCTATATAAAATAAATAATAAAGTTAACACATGTAAAATCCTTAAAACAGAGAAATTAAACATAAAGTAATTAGAAAATGTTAAGCAGTAATGTGAGTAGATATAATTTAGGAGTTATAGTAAGTATATGGTTTTGACATTACGACAATACTAGAACAAAAATTCGATATGGGAGTTCTAGTGAGTATATTATTTTACACCAGTCCACTCGTGTATGGATACGACAACGCTGAATAAGTCCGAAATTTCTAGCGAGTATAATTTGTTTGCACCAACCTACATCTGTAGTTATATGACAACACTAAAATAAAAAATCCAAATATTTCTAGCCGAGCAAAACGGAGACAGCGGCGTTGTCCCAAATGAATAAGCATTGTTGTAGAGCCACAACGGTGGAACGAATATAAAATAACAATTTAATACTTTTCACAGATCATAAATAATGGCACGTAGCTACATTGCATTAAATTCAACAGTTTTCAGAAAGGTCCTAGGAATATCTGTTACGAGTCTGACATTAAACACCAATGTCTGCATGTATAAATAATGCCTATTTGTGTACTAGTTTTGACGGAATTAAAGTGTCGTCAAAGCTATTACTGTTGAAGAATAACTTTCAAAATACCGAACGTGTAATGTGTTGATTTCAAACATTAAAAACATATACTCTAATGTTCCAGTAAGATGCTGGCTTACATGTTACCTTCACATAAGCCATGAAGGAAAATGTATTTAAAACAGCATATGGTGAATCAATATATGAAGTAGCTGACTGAGAATCAAACATTGGAATGACAAAATTTGACATAAGTTTAAACTCATTCCTACGTTTGAAAGGATACGTTGTGAATTAAAGTGAAAAAAGTACCTGTTTGGTTTGCTGATAACACCTAAAATAATGTATCTGGCATAAAGTATTCCCTGGATTTTTTAACGTTTTAAATAAACAACAAAGAACAGTATCGAAGACCATTTTACTACAAACATGAAAGTCGAAATGCTTACACGTACAGCAATCAATTGGAGGAACCAATTACGGGACAAAACGAAAATAAAATACACGGAAAGATTGGTCAACGGACCAGTTACATGCACATTACACAATCACATAGCTTGAGAATAAATATATGCATCCCAGAACATAATAGGTAAATAACAAATTGGTCCACATGAAAAATGGGATATGTCGACAACAGTCTACATACTGTCCTAGCAGGGTAATAACCGAAATCAGAGAAGAAACGAAAAGAGATAACGTTCAAAAATATGAAGTTGATTTTAAATTACATTACAAAAGCTCAACAACAGATAGAGGATAACAGATTAAAGCTGGTCTATGAGATTTCGAACAAACAAATGTGATAACGAAAAACACATAAGTGTTGATGCAATCGTGAGGAAATTTAAACTTCTTTCAAATTTCGTTCATGGAAGGTATAGAAACAACAACAACAACTGTACAGTAGTCCCAGAGAAACGTCAGATGTGCATATTTAACAAATCAATACAAACGTATGTTACAATGAATTACCAAAAAATAACAACAACAAAGTTAAATTGGGAAGAGTGTGTACACCATATGGTTGAAGAAAGTGTTTGGATATACAGATTTTAAAGATACACGTTTTAAGAACTTTCATTTGACATCTAGTAGTAATTTAACTGAAACTACCTCAATAAATGGTACAATCAAATTTAGATGTTGTGGACGCAGTCCAGTTTTCTTGCAGACAACGTGTCCCAGAGATACAATCAGATATTCAATACAACAAATACAGAAGTGAAAAGAAAACTGATTGAGGAAATGGAAAAATGAAATAAAGTTAACATAGATTAAAACGTATTACAAGAGTGGACATGAAAAGGTTAGAAGAATTACACGTAGATGTGGAAAAGCAGTAAATAGAGGATCAGTGTATTTGCACAAGAAAAAACAATTTCAAATTTTTTTTAATATGTCAAAATTTAATACATTGGATTATTTAATGGATGCTAGGTTGTAAAAAATAGGAAGCAGCGCTCCGAATCTTTGTCAAGCAATAAAGTTTGACGCTCCTTACCCAGACTTACCATACGTCCTTAAAAATGTATCAAACTTATTGAACGCGATAGCAATTGACTACACTGATACGGATTACTTCTCATACAAAACATTAAACATTTTTGATAACTATACTTTAAAGTTTCAAAGTGATGAATCTTTGAACATATATATAGCTCAACATGACATAAGATTTGGTAAGAATCAACATTATTGAGAAGTTTGTATGATAGCATCTGGTTGAGGAATTATTTGTACTGAGATTTTATGGTTAGAAATGTAACACAGTCAGTCCAATAGTTTACAGATGTCACGTTTATTTTCAATCAAGGAAACCTTTATCTGAATGTAAAATACTTTTACTGGGTCAAGATGATTTTAATACTGTAAATAACTGAATAGATATGAAACAATTTGACATAGTATAAATGATTGGAGCTCTATCAAGGGCATGTCTGTTAAAAACGCCATTTATGATGACATATACTACTGGCAAAAAGGAGAATTCAATGAATAGGGAAAATGCCATTTTACTGGTAAACAAAAAAGATGTGGACCTTTATAATGGTATTTAGGATAAAACTATCATATGATAGGGTTAATCCTCCAGCTGACAAAGGTGAAGCAGCAGTTGAATAAACGTCTTTCTACAAGAAAGCAACGGCATAAAAAATGAAGGTATTGCAAGGTTAAACCAATATATAATGTCTTATGTAATCTCCATGTTAAATGCACAAACTGAAACCAAAACATATATTAGACAGTCTATTTCCACTGTTAAAACCAGTGCCATTAGTTAATGGAATTATAAATTTTAAAAGCGCAAGGTTACGAGTCTGAAGAAGATAGTATGACCAAACTTTCAGCCACACACATTATATTCAAAATGAAGTTGGACAATGATGTTGGTGGTGACGGTATGTTTATATTACTGACTGACATAGTATTGTTGAATACAACAGCTACTAGAAATCTAAAGAGTAATTTAAACTTGGATTAAGGTCTACCATCAATACCGGCGTAGTAAGAATGGGACTCCAAAGGCTGACTAACAATCCATGGCAATGCGATAAGAAATTGCAGAGGAAAAAAAGAGAGTGATCGTTATGTAGAGAAGATGGACTTGACGGTTAAGTTCCAACTGCTAGATCTATTAAAGCAATTGACTACTCTGACGTTCAGATGACACATGACAATTTAAAAACGTCAAAATATACCATGAAATAAAGCAAATCTATATTGATTCTACTGGTTGCAAAAGCTGTTGCATTTTACTAACTGAATTAGGTTACGAACTTTGAATTTTATTAGAAGCTTTGGTCTCAATCTCAGATACAAAATATAAATAAATAATACACTAATGTCAAAATAAATAAAATAACATGTTTAACAGCCATTTTGTTACACTATCAATCATTCAAGGAAAAGTTGCGACTACTGTTAGCTTCCTCAAACATATATGTACCAGCCCTTTATAATGTTTTCAATGAACGAATCATCTTTATCTTCTGATGAAGCAGCACTTCATCTACCACCACCTCCTGCTAAACCGTTAACAAATTTAATATACACATAGCAACAGGTGTTATCATCATTCCAAAGAGAATGGTTATAGCAACTCTTGGTACATTATTTTATTTAAAGAGTTTGTTTTGATTTTTCTAACAATGGTAGTGTTTCTCTAGCTTTATCATTAATCCTTTCCTTCTTTTTTTCTCTTCAAAAATGTACCCAACAGTGTTAGATGTTCAACTAGCTTTTTACTTTCACCACTTTTCAAATTTTCTTGTTTTTTCGGATATGTTTCTCAACTAATTTTGTTTATCAATTTTTCAATCTTTTTTTCATACATTTCAACATAAGATTTCATAGATTCAGATTTCTGCAGCATTTGCATAAGCCTTTAATTCTTTTTATTCATTTGTAGTGAATAATATCTTTGCTGCAACCGGAAGCTCTCCAGTTTTAATTCTTCTGTGATATTCGTCAATTAAAGTATTATTTCTCTTGTCTGCTGCTTAAACGGCTAGCTTGTGTTGTTTGCATCTCTATTTCCTCGGGTACATTTGTCGTCTTTGAACAACAGTAGGTTATAAGGGTTATTAAAGCTGTGTACCCATGACAGCATGTAGCCTGTGTGATTTGTTGCTTTATTTTGTGCAACCTATTATAAAACTCCTATTCAATCTGCCCTGCTATAATCACTTGTGCTAACATCACCTTAATGGTACCTTTTTTCGAAGTTTGAACTGTTTTGGTCTTGCCATCAGAATCATGGTTTACATAATAAGGTTTTCATTTTTATTCTTAAGTCATTTCGGATCAATTCATAGTTTGTTTCATTTATGTCAAAACCGTTTTTTCTATGCTTTTTGTTCTCATCAATACATTTTAGTGAAACCTTTTATTCTGAGTCAATATCTACATCTGTTTTGTTTCAGACTTCCTATGTGATTTGATTAAAATCATTTGAGAGATTTACAGTATCATCAACGTCTCTTTGCATCTAAAATGTCGAAGCCATCGTAAGCGTAACATTTTATAGTATAATCAAGTCCGATAGCATCTACTATCATTTTTGTTGCCTAAAAGAGCTCCATAAAGGCTGCGTTTTGCATACATCATTTTTTGCGATTAGTTGAAAATTGTGGCTTGGTCACACGTGCAAAACACGGCTTGAAGAAGAATTAGCACTTTTGAATGTTTCACAGAACAAGTAACAGATACAATAATAATTATATAAACTGCGGAGTACAAAGAGCAATTGAATATAGTGCTTGCAAATGGAACATACCAAGAGATGAGTTAAAGTCTAACTTAATAAGCGTCGGAATAAATTAGTGAAAAAAGATGAAGACATACATAACATGTGTCAATTCTAGAGCTGCTATAATTCCCAAGTCATTGTCGGATGTTGTTATTTCAACTGTGACATAATTCTTTAGCAATTTTCTTTAGGTCTTTGATTTAGAGAGTTTGCAGAATTAATTGATTACGCGCCTTCAAAAGGAGTTAGATACTTAAATGCATTTTATCATCCATAATGGAATTACATGTATGTGTGCTTGTTTGATAACAATCAAACATAACTATTTCAAATGTTCAAAGGTAGAGCTTCTGCAAAGCAAAACAGAAAGTAAGGAGGACATCCAAATCACAAAAAATGTGTACTTGTTGCTTCATTGTTGATGTACTTGTGTCATTAACAGCAGTTATTGTCTCATGTGAACAAGTCAATAATAAGAAAAGATTGTACAACACTGTTAAAAACCATGCCATAGGCTATGTGTGCTAGCACAATCTCCTCAATAATGAATTTAATCATCTTGATTGATTCAACTTTTTCTTGCATTCTTCTATCTCTTTCATAGGAGGAAGTTAATCATTTGTTTATTTTGGTGGCTATCATATATATGGTGTTTGATGAGTGAAAACATTTTCTTCTTAGCTCATGATCGGACAACTCAAATGATGAACATGGGATTAAATGATTACTATAAAAGTCATCATCACTTCCTCATTCACGTTATGTATAGTATAACCATCTACAAAACCATAAATTCATGGTACACTTAACATTTTCAGCTTCGTATCTGATTTTTTATTTTGTTTGAATGCATGCAAATTTAGTACTTTGTGTTCTTCATTATAATCAAATTGTCGTCATTGGTTATATTTGTCTCTTGTATCTATCCCGTTTGTCTTTGTTTTCAGCTTTTCATTTTTATCTTTCTCTATGAAGTAGTCTTTATTCTTTTCATAAAATTTCCTTTCGTATTCTTTTTACACGGGTTACATTCATTCGTTTTCTGTAAAATTTAGTTATGTCCCTTTCTTCTACACATTTTGAAGATGTATTAGAATCCACAGTTTTATTTACCCAATTGCATTTCAATATAGTGTGTGTTACTTGTAGGAAACATCAGAAGAAAGATTACAACTAACCTCTTCCCCGATTTATATTTATCTTGATCTAACCCTCTAACTTTCCTTGCAAATAAATTGAAGGTGAACAGGATATAAAACAAGATGAATCTCAGGTTAACATAGAGCCAGAAAAGGTTACTTCAAACAACAAAAGATCTACGTATAGTTACATTTTTAGGTAACATTGAAAACTTTAATATGAATTTTAGAAATCGCAAGCTGAACGTTTAAAGAAAGAACAAGAACAAGAAAAATAGAAGAAAATAAAAAAAGAAAGAAAGAGACGATAGAACCTTATCAGGTTCGTACAAGATATAGTATTTGATACGTGGTGGTATAGCTGTTATTTGCATCTTGTTTATTTTGTCAAAAAGACATATCTTTACAAAGTCTTCAACATCCATTTCAAGTTGTAAAAGATGTTTAACCTAAAAATGATCAATCAACTGCAGCACAAAAACAAGATAAAATCATTCTATTACCTTGCAACATAATACCAGAAATAATTTAACTTTTAATGCAGTAAATAGCATAGCTTTTACCCTCAAACAAATATTAGGTGAAAAAAAAGATATTTGTATTCCTGTTTAGTCTGTAGGATTAAGCTATGTCCTCACAGTTGCACACATAATGCCTTGGAAGAAGTTTTTGCAGACATTAATAGAGCCATAATAAAACATACATATTGGAGAAAGTGCTAAATTTATTATTCAATTTTCATTTACCTCACAAACGACTGCTTGAAAACACATTGACATTTACCTGACAAAATTATTAACGCTGTAGATGCAAATGGAAACGTTACATTGTTAAAATGATTAAACTTTTCGGTAAACAAATAGAGTAGCTTTTACCAAGAAACAAATGTAAACTAAAGTAATAAACATTATCAACACAATTTACAATGCAACATCAAATCTGCTTATACTGTTGCCTACAGAATACTTTTGAGAAAGCTAATTAGGTTTAACTTTTACCCCCTAGCAAGCATGGATATTGAAAAAATTGTACAGTTAATCATTCCACTTTATTTTATCCAGTTTTCACTTGGCCGCTTTCCAAATCAATCTTTATCTTGACCAAATTGTTAATCAATAAATAGCATAGCTCTTACCTACAGATAAATAGCATAGCTTTTAACCACATATAAATAGCATAGCTTTTACCCACATATAAATAGCATAGCTTTTACCCACATATAAATAGCATAGCTTTTACCATCAGATATATTGCGAGGCATCTTCAAAAATGAATTAGTTCTTCTGGACCAAGCGATAGTTATGCTTCTGTTTTAAAAAACAACCCAAAGAAAAACGTTAAAATAGCACATACAACAGTATGACATCAAACGGCGGAACCTGTTTGAAATCATAGTATATATAGAGACAATAAAACCAGTTACCACTGCACATTCTATGCTGCCTCTTTGTTTTATATAAATGACTGAATACGAACTAAGGCCTCACTGCTATATCATACACTGCTGACAGATAGCGAAGCTAGAACTTTGTTTGATAATGGTCTTAATTTCAGCTTGTAAAATATTAACGAGTTTTAAAATGATTTGGTCAGAGACAAGAAAGACAACAGAAATGTTTATTTTTTGTGGAGGCAAAAACGGAAACAGTTTCGGCAGGCATAGGTGTTTCTACAGTATGGTTACGTTTAGCTGGAATAGAAGCAGACATAGTTCCTTCTTTGGCTTTTCCTGGTGTTGGTACAATCATTAGTTTAATCATCCTTGTGGTAATTCGAATGTAAATGATAAAAACGAAAAATATTAATATCGTAAAACTACTTTTATTTTCCCTTTCTATCCCATTCGTGCGCTAGATACTGAATTCGATTTACGTTTCATTGTAATCAGCTATCTTTTCTTATGCTTGATATCATATCAATTTCTTCCCAGGAAAAAAAGAAAGAAGAAAAACTGATTCGAGAGCTTTTATGTTGTTTTTTTTTATTCGCATATAATCCAAAATTATGTGATGTAGAGAATTCATTTCAACCGTCTAAAAATCTTAATTTATTCTTCATTGAAAACGGCTTATCCTGTGAGAGTTTCGTGGTGATATGGTATGTTAGGGTCTAATCTAGCCTGTACAATCGATATGATGTCTATAAAGCTGATGGACAATAAGTTTACAAAGTGTGAATGAATTAAATATGTAACAAAGACATAGAGCGTGATAAATAAATGACATATCGGTATATTGATTGCTCTTTTTATGGGCAAGTGCATAGATCGTGATAACAAAATAGAATATCGGTATAATGATGTCTCTCTTTATGGACAGTCAACCTCAAAGATCCATTCATGGACCTTAACCAAAACTGGGGTAAAGTCTGTTTAATATTATAACCAATTATTTTCACTTTCTCTCAAAATCCACTAAGTGTAGCAAAGTTTGAATACCACAACGGTTGGTCGAAGATGTGCATGTAATGAGGTAAAGTTGCACACAGATTTGAGATGTGCATGTAATGGAGTAAACGTGCACACAGATCTGAGATGCGCATGTAATGGGGTAAAGTTGCACACAGATCTGAGATGTGCATGTAATGGGATAAAGTTGCACACAGATCTGAGATGTGCATGTAATGGAGTAAAGTTGCACACATCTGAGATGTGCATGTAATGAGGTAAAGTTGCATACGGACCTGAGATTTGTATGTAATGAGGTAAAGTTGCACACATATCTGTTGACAAATCAGAACTCTTTCAAAACATACATATTTATGTAATCAAACATGAAATGGTCTGTATCAAAGGGTTGATCAGCTTTTCTGCACGTGAGAGGGTAATGTTAAATATACAGTTCTTATTTTTTACCTATTCACGCGCAGACAGGTACCACAAATAACGTTTTTTAAATGTTGCAAGTTTGGGACACTCTATCGATTCTGTCCACACCGCGTTATTCAGATTTAAATATGTTGACATCATAATTGTAAACAAATATAAAATATATACCAGTTAAAGAAAAACTTATTCCACATAATAACAAGTATTTCAATCAAAATGACTTCTAACGTGAATTAATTCACGTCAGATATTTAACTGAAATACTTGTTATTATGTGGAATAAGTTTTTCTTTAACTGGTATATCTAAACTGCATGTAAATGACAAAATATATAAAGGAAATTCTTCTTTTTAAAGATTAAATTCGTATTATATCAATTACATGCATTATATGTTGCATAGTAAATATTCATTTTTGGCATACGAATGACCATAATGTCAATTATATATCATTTTGGCATACGAATGACCATAATGCCAATTATATATCATTTTGGCATATGAATGACCTTAATGCCAATTATATATCATTTTTGGCATATGAATGACCTTAATGCCAATTATATATCATTTTGGCATATGAATGACCACAATGTCAATTATATATCATTTTTGGCGTATGAATGACCATAATGCCAATTAAATATCATTTTGGCATATGAATGACCATAATGCCAATTAAATATCATTTTGACATATGAATGACCATAATGCCAATTATATATCATTTTTGGCATATGAATGACCAGAGTGCCAATTATATATCAGAATAATTACATACGAATAAGTAAACATAACATTTAAATTTATCATTATCACATATGAAACACTAAAAGCATATTTTGCATGGCACAGTACACGTAATAAGTCTCATCAGGTTCATATGTAATAAGTTAATTGTGAACAAAAAAGCGTGGCCCGACAATATATAACTTTGCTTAGGACACCATTATACTGTGTAGATTAAACTCTTCTCGCTTTATAACGCAGAAAAATACATCATTCACCGTAAGCAACGATGTTGTAGCGTTCTGTCTCTTTCACATACGCACACAAACACAACTGATGACTATGATGATGATAGTTCTCGTCATTATCATCTCCATATCTTGTATCATCGTCGTTGTCATCATCATCATTGAAAAATGGCATTCTCTTCTCAAGGTGAAATGTATGATTCACATTGAAATTTTGAGTATGGTGTAGTTATATCAACACCTTACGGACCTTACGTTAAACAATCATAGAGTAATACCTTGAAAGATAAAATATTCAACATGCAGCATCGTTGAATAATATAGTTGATTCCCTAATAAATACGCTTCAGTTTACTGAACCATTTTTAATGAACTATTTGGGCAAACTGTCCTCTATGCAGAAAAAAATGACATTCAGTATGAGGTCCGATGGAAACGGAAAAAGAAGGAGAGGAGAACAGTAATAAATAATATCCAAACAATAATTCTCATACATGTAAGTGAAATAAACGTAAGCAGTTCAATATTGGCGAAACAATGACATGGAAAAAGTTAGACCTGCAAGTATTTACATTGTAATGGAAAATGAGCTTTTGTCCACATATTGCTAAAACATTGTGTCATATAGAATTCCATTCTTGTTTCAAACTGCGAGCGATCTCCGCTCTCTGCGTACGACGTTGCAACGATAAAGAGGACATCATATATTATCAGGCACAAAAACACATTATTGCGTATCGATGACAAATTAATGCGTATCATCGATGACAAATTAATGTGTATCATCAATGACAAATTAAAGCGTATCATCGATGACAAATTAATGCGTACAATCGATGACAAATTAATATTTTTTGCAAAACATATATATATTTAAAAGGATTTTATTTTGCTTTACTGACAAATCCTGTTCATATCGTCGCCGTCAGCGCGATCATCATCATCACCGTCACCACAACCAGTACAATAATCATCATGATCATCATTATTATCAACATCGTCATCATAGTTACCATCATCGGCACCACCTTTACCTTTGTCGTACTTTTCATCGTCTTTGCCACCATTGTCTCGGTAATGCTCATCGTTGCCGTTGTGGTACATATATATTCATCACTATCATCATCGTAACCGTCATCGTTTTTACGTCGTCGTTTTAAACTTCTTCCACATTATATTATTATTCTTCAATATTCTTTTCTTTTTTCTTCCTTTATAATTTAGAAGAATAAAAAAACTTACATTTTCCTGGTATAATATTTTCTCTCTCTCTCTCTCTCTCTCTCTCTCTCTCTCTCTCTCTCTCTGTTGCTTATGCCAATACACGTGGAACGGACAAATCTTGCAAAAGCTATATATGTTATTTTAAAAGCAAAATTGCAAATAGTTTTTATTATCTTATAAAGGACAATAAAAGTTGACTATATTATATAAACTGTGTACTTCTTCCACCATTACTTTCATAAACCAAAAAAAAAAAAAAAAAAAAACAATAATGACAAAACAATACTTCTGAGCTGTTGACGTAGAGATTGCTAGCCCGACTTCATTTACCTCGAGTAATGTTAGAAAATGATCATACCTTTGATGAAAAATACATAATTCATTTAATCTGAAGTCTTGATAGGCATATTTATCGGTAAATAATGGTGCTTTGCTTTTTTGCATTGTTTTACCTTAAAGATGTCAGAGTGTTTTATTCTTGTTGATTTGTAGTTGTTTTTTTTTTTTTTTTAGCTTTAACAAATGTGAACGACTATGTATATTATTGTAAATAAACCCATATCCCGCCATATCCCGTCCTCGCCGCCTTTTTTGTTGTTATTTTGTAAAATTGATAGATTAGATAACAGCTAAATGGTGCATATATTAAGTACTAAAAAGCTGCTACCTTTGCGTCTGTATTCAGAGTGATCGCACAAATTGAACGAAAAATCCGTATTATTTAACCAAAATATCCACAAAAATTCACAATCGAACAACTCTCAAATTTGTATTACAATCTAAATGCAAATTACATTTAACCACGAAGATCTGACATTTTTATATTTGTTTGCCGAGGGCGCATAGAAAATTCCGTACAGTGTAAAAAAAATTCCATAATTAAAAATAATAATTAACATTACGCAAAATTGTCAAATCTGCCGCAAATCAGCAAAAAGTCCTCAATTTGCGGAAAATCAGCAGGTGTGTTCATCCTATTGTCGGTAAAAAGTCCTCAATTTGCGGAAAATCAGCAGGTGTGTTCATCCTTTATATTAGAAATTTGGCACTGCATATAGGTTATTAACTGTGTATTGAAAAATATTGGGCCCGAGGTCATGTGGCGCAGAATGCGCGGGGTTGCGAGGGGATTCTACGCCACATGAACGAGGGCCCACTATTTTTTTAAAACTCAGTCAAAAACCTTTTTATTATATAAGTAAAAACAAGTATATTAATCGTTATGTTATGTTATAGGTATAAAACAATTCAAACAAAAGATTATTTTAACATTTTGTTGAACATTTTACACGTCGTTCGTTGCATGAATGAAACCTGAGCACCGGGGTGATTCTCATTCAGCAGTGAACAAAACTAAGTTTGTTGAAGAGGATGGAATGCCGTCTAGACAAAGAAACACAACGAAATATTTATTTACGGAAATAATTACAAAATGCATCACTGAAAATTGAAGATACAATTATGAAATATTCCGTCTAAGGTTGTCTTTGTAATTGACTAATTCGATGTTGATGCCATGTTGGCGAGTAAATTTTGAAATGTGCAGTGTGCGTCCGGATTATTGCCTGGGTATTGTGATCCATCGGTCTTGGATAATACTGTACCTTCAATTGAGGATATACATTCATTTTGGAGTCGCTTGTGTTTTATTAAGTTTTCAGTACAAGATAAAACAATGCTATCGAGAGTGGATACAAGTGCACTGTTTATGTGAAAGAAACGTTGTTCGTTGATACATTGTATCAAAGGTCAGTTTGACTCCTCTCTCTCTCTCTCTCTCTCTCTCTCTCTCTCTCGTACTAACAGCAGCAACTAGCGATCACTAACAATCCAGGGCTGCCGTCACTGTTGGCTTCTGGTGAGCGTCAGATTCATGACGTGGTCAGCTCTCTACGTTTCCGTCACCATATTTTTAGCCGCATTTCAGCGAATGCTGGCAAGTGTTTGCCGAATAAGGAAGCGGTGAATATTTTGACTTAAATACTGTCAATAGCGCTGCATACTGACCGGTAGCAACAACGTTAAACCAATGGGACTGTTTATAAAGTATATAACAAGTTGGCATACAGACTGGTACAAGGGTAAGGCACGGCTGTTGTGCATATCTAAAGTTATGGAAAAATCAAGTCATAGTATTTTTCTGACCCTCGAATGATCAAATACTGTATTTTATTGTAACCCAACTCATTTCACAGGCTCCTATTAGGTAAACTTTCTTGTGACTTTTCTCCAAAGTCTTTCATGATGCATTTTTGTCAGTATTAGTCAATACAGTACATGTGCTCCTAGCCTGTAACCAGTAATGTTAAAGTAATTTAAATACAGCTTAATCAAGTAAGAAAAAGAAAAAAAGCCTTTTGGGGCTAGTCAAACCCATTCCTTTAAACTGAAGATGAATATATACTGGATATGTAAGGTTATAACTGTAATGCAGATTATACATGTAATGCAGGTTATAAATGTAATGCAGATTATAAATGTAATGCAGATTATAAATGTAATGCAGATTATACATGTAATGCAGGTTATAAATGTAATGCAGATTATACATGTAATGCAGATTATAAATGTAATGCAGATTATACATGTAATGCAGGTTATAAATGTAATGCAGATTATACATGTAATGCAGATTATACATGTAATGCAGGTTATAAATGTAATGCAGGTTATACATGTAATGCAGATTATAAATGTAATGCAGGTTATAAATGTAATGCAGATTATACATGTAATGCAGATTATACATGTAATGCAGATTATAGATTATAAATGTAATGCAGGTTATACATGTAATGCAGGTTATAAATGTAATGCAGATTATACATGTAATGCAGATTATAAATGTAATGCAGACTATAAATGGAATGCAGATTATACATGTAATGCAGGTTATACATGTAATGCAGATTATACATGTAATGCAGATTATAGATTATAAATGTAATGCAGATTATACATGTAATGCAGATTATAAATATAATCCAGGTTATAAATGTACTGCAGATTATTTATGAAATTTGAGTACGTTATAAACGAGCTCAACTGCATCATGAAAACAATGACCAAAAACAAAAAATCGGGATTGAAATTCAAGGAAACTATTTCGTGTTTCAAAGTCTATGATTTGACAATCATGAATTTGAAAGAATTAAAATTTGTTCCGTAATATTGCTGTTACTCCCATTCTTCCATGAGCAAAGGGAAACAACCTGAAAAGAAACTCTGACAGCAAAAACTCATTACATCCCCTTAACTTCACATGAAATACGGTGAATTCAAGATACCAGAAACATTCATAGTGCCATTTCAATAGAGCTTGTAACTTTATCGTGTTAGTCACAAAATGAGAGAGAGAGAGAGAGAGAGAGAGAGAGAGAGAGAGAGAGAGAGAGAGAGAGAGAGAGAGAGAGATTAATCGATATAAGCATATAAATAAATGGTTATGTACGAACAATGCGGCAAAACTCTGGATATCTAAGTGAGTAATATATGGTGGCATTGTGGTCTAAAGAAATAAATGGCACTATGGCCTCAAAGGGAATTTAACACTGGGGTTTTTTTTTTTTTGGGGGGGGGGGGTTGGCAAAAATGGCCCTATGGCCTCAAACTGTAATGTCAAAAACATATATACCGTTACTGAATATCCAACACCCCCACATAAGAACAAAATAGACGAGGGAAACATTGGGAGTTATATGATAGTTACTAATACACATATTACAATTCAACACCCACCCATACAAACAAAACAGATGATGGAATGTGGATTGTGGAGGGTTACTCACACCTACGTATGGACAAGCAAAATACACACTCTTACAATTAAACACAGACTTCAAAATAAAAGTCGAGAGAACGAGGAGATATGAGGTTCATTCACACCTATTTATAGACAAAGAAACACGCCCCTTTTTTATTAAACACCACACACACACACAAACTCGTGTGAAAGAGTATATAGATTATATAGTAAAGTAGTACTATCACATATAACTACAATCCATTATTTACTATCCAACACCCATACATATACATGCGAACTCACGTGAAAGGGGGTGTAAAATATTTAATGGGTAGGATCACTAACACTCTTCATAACAAACAAATACATATTTGTATCATCCAACACTCACCATTACAAACAATGGTTTTATAACTTTACCATCAATTTGTTCAAGTTTTTGTGCAACATTACTCTCGGGTCATTTAATAGCTATATAAATGTGCCAGTATTAAAAGACAAACAAAACACTTTGAAATAACGCCATCAAGTTATGTAATAGTTCTATAACTCTGCAAGCTTTTCTATTATTGCTTTGTCAAATAATATCCTCAAGTCATTCAACAGTTCTGTAACTGTATTAGAGTAGTTAGCATATTGAGTCTAGAATATGAATGTATAAGTGGTTCATTTATTTCTTCGTGTTTTAACCGCACTTAATATGAATATTGATGCATCTAATCTCTCAATATTTCTTTAATCATTATCATTCTAGACTTTCGCGAGTCCACTGAGCTCTAGTCGAACATTTGTATTTACACTTCACATTTAAAAATTGTAAAGGAGAAATATATATTGAAGATAGAGGAAGCATTAGAGCGCCAGGAAACAGCGCGTTATTTCTTGCCTGTTTTTGATACGCTAAATCAGTTTTGCATCTTTAGACAATGCTAAAGATTGTCTACATAACACTGACATTTGAGACAAAAAAATGTTTGTATATTTCAAAAATACTTCATTTATAGATGAATATGACCATATGCTTTTCGAGCCTTCGGCAACTGTATTTATCTTATTGATAACCAAGCTAGAACTCTGTAGTAAATGCTTACATATTATCAGTCAATTGTAGTAATTTCCAGACACCCCCCACCCCAACAATATTTCTGGTTTTTAAAAATTATATATTGTAGGTTATCTATCAGAAAGAGAACATAAAACGGCATACTACTATTATAAAGAGAACATGCAACGGCATACAACTATTATAAAGAGAACATACAACGGCATACTACTGTTATAAAGAGAACAACAATGGCATACTACTATTATAAAGAGAACATACGACGGCATACTACTATTGTGAAGAGAACATACAACGGCATACTACTATTATAAAGAGAACATACAACGGCATAATACTATTATAAAGAGTATATTACAAAAGACGATCCAAAGTCTTTTTGCCATATTATAGAAAAGAAGCAAGACAAAAAAAATAATTTAGCTGAAATTATTGCTGCTATATAAAATTTTAATTTTTGAAATATTTTTTTAAATATTCGGTGTTACAAACTTATACATATACATTGCTTCATTGAAAATTATATATTTAAAAAATTTACAAACCATTACCAATTATTATTATTTAAAATACAGTTTACTAAGTTAAATTCTAATCATTATTTAGAGAAATCGCCTCCTTGCTTGCTTTATAATTTTCAATCTAAATCATTAAGTCAAGCAGAATAACCAATATAAACGTCATTGTCTTTATATTACAGAGCGTAACGGATGTAACGTATAACTAAGACGGCTCATGCTGACTTTCCGTGCTGGGCAACTGTTTCGTTTGTGGTTGTGTAATTCATTGTCAATTAATCACATCTCTCTCTCTCTCTCTCTCTCTCTCTCTCTCTCTCTCTCTCTCTCTCTCTCTCTCTCTCTCTCTCTCTCTCTCTCTCTCTCTCTCTCTCTATGCATATGCGCAGTACATGAAACCTTTCTTGTAAAAATGCTTTGAAAATGATCACCAACTTCCAATTCAAAAACATTCCATTTTGTCTTCCTGTTTCATGATTTGGTAGAGCCAAATGATATCCATATAGACGGTGAGGTAGAGACCACACCTTAGCTGATTAAAGAAAATGTAGTTGAAGCATCTAAAAAAACAAAGGATTATCAGTGATGAAACAATCAGCAACTTGTGTAGTTAACGTTTGGTATTCAACTGTTCGAAGGAGACATCAGCCGATCTCACCTGTTGAGAGCGGCCAGCAATGTAAGATACCGTATAGTTGCGAAATGTACTTAGTAAAAATCAACGAAAAATTTATCAAGAAAAAAAATAAAAATAAAAATACCTACAAGGATCTAACCACGCCCAAGAGACATCATGCGGGACCCGAGCAAATTGATGAAGGAGAGAAAGATATGTTATGTCTGAACCCATTGCTGGATCCAAATCAAGTAGATCTCTAATCTGGTGAAATGGACAGAAAAAGGAACAAACAAAAAGAAAAAAAGAAAAATGTGCGGAACAAATTCAGTAACTCAATAATTTTGAGTATTGAAACTTAATTACTCATTTGTTTATAAAACGTCAATAAGAATAATTGTTTCTAAGCTAATTGTTTCAAATTCCATAATATGTAAATGAGTTAATATTTCATAAAGGTGTTTATTTCCTATCTATTACATACAGTCAATCTCCATTATATAAGTATTCAATTAAATCATTTGTATGAAACTCTATGAAATAAATAACTTATGGATAAACGAGGTAATCCTGGCAAAATTATACAACTACTCGAATTCTACTTAAAAGAGTTGCTTCCCTTAAATCAAGAGCTGATCTCTGTAGGAAGAAAATGTATTGAATGAATATTACTTAAATATGATAACTTATGTATTAATCTTATTTGTCAATACAATTTAGTTTTTATTAGCTGTGCAAATAAAAGGTGCCTAAATATAACAAATGTTTGTCATACCTGTTTTGCATGTAAATCATTGTCTATTTATTTGGCAATTATTTTGTTGGATTGTCTATAATTTTTTCTTTCGCTCTGCATGGAAATTTTTCACATCTGTTCTATTCTGTTTTCCCTTTTTCATATTACTTTTTTTCCTCTTCATATTCCGCTGTTCAGATATTACCCTTTAATTACAATGATTAACTCTATTCATACCTTACGCTTAAAATAACATGGAGTTTCTCTTATTAATTAGTTCGCCTGACTACCCACTCCACTATATCCTATTTATTTAGATCATGTGTAATGATTTCCGTCGAACCTGTCTGATTAAAATCGAGATCTCCGACACCAACACGCGGTCATGTTCTGGTGACCTTTCGATTCACATTTTGAAAGTGAAAAAGATTAGTTGGGACATAACTTTTCTAAAGATAACTATCCCTAACATGAAATGCGATGCTTTATCTGATAGGTTACTAAAAGTAAGTGGACCGAGAATTCCAAAGGTCACTAGAACATGAACCATTATCGATGCCTGTCTCATTTACTTGTTATAGGTAGATCTCGATTTTAGTCATGTTGATGTCGCACAGAATCGTACTCGGGTTATTTAACAGCAGTATAATTCCTGGATATAGGAATCGCAAAAAGTATATGTGCTTGATTGCCTTTGGATTGATTTAAGCATTCTTAAGTACGACTTTTATGCCTGACGTTTTTTTTTTTTTTTGACCTGGTGTGTTTGACTTTACTTTGGCCTTGTCAAGGCTCTTATTACTGATTGTGGCTGGTGCTCATCCGAATCGAGGACCAGTATCCGCAAATAGTTCGAAGTCTCCCTATACTGACCTAGTTAAATCTTCTCTTTTTTATCCATTTAACATTTACTATGATATTCTATGCTTCACAGAAACTCATATTGCTGATCATTTTCCAGATGATGAATTAGTTATTACTAATTTTAACAGACCTCATACGTTTCACAGAAATAACAGGGGTGGTGGAATTGCTGCTTAATCCTCTTACAGAGAGACAACCACATCTCGAAATGAATAATTTTAAAACAAATAAAACTAAAAACAAAATCAAAAACCAACAACAACAAAAAAACAAACAACAAAACAAACAAACAACAAAACAAAAATATTTGAAGATGAAACTAAACTCCTCAACATTATTTATATGTGTTTGTTATAGACCGCCAAATGCATCTAATTTATATTGAACATACTTTGAAAGTGTTCTCGATTCGCTGTGGACAGTGATGTTAACTATATAATTTCAATGCTATTCTGTTGTCGTCTGCATCAAAATCAACTTTACATGACATAAATGAGCTCTGTTGGTTAGTAAAAATTGTTAGGAAACCTACCAGACTCACAGAAACATCGCACACAATTTTAGATCTGATTACTGTATCGGATAACCTAAATATCCTTGACAGTGACATCCACAGAATAGATCCATCTGTCTCCGATCATGTTTTAATCTTCATCAGCTCCCATTTGTACCGTAAAACATCTTATGATAAACGAATATGGTTAAATGAAATAGCGATGTGGAGAAGTGGAGTTGATCAGCCCTAGGCACCTGAGGATGCACACAAAGCTGTATGACAATGAAGTCAAATTTGCTCCAGAAACTAACCCTATGTATGATGAAGTGAGACATTTGGCCCACAATCAAGCATGAGACAATGAAGTCAAATGTGCTCGAGAAACTAACCCTATGATGAAGTGAGACATTTGGCCCATAATCAACGATGCGATGATCTATTTTACACTAAAACTGTCAGTGACTCTGTGACTTTGTTTACATATAAGATTATGGAGTATACAACGTCTCCTATTTCCTGGAAAATTATCATTAAAAACCAAGAGTGCTTGCTCCTCACTGAGTTGATGGTGCTCCCTCTGTATCTGTTCTTGTTGTTGTTGTAGTTTCAGCTCTCTCGTGGTCTTCCATTCACTTTCTTTCCGTTTCCTGTTCTTTGTTTATGACATCAGTTACTAGGTGTTATGCTATTCTAAAATGGAAGCCAGTGATCTTCACTAGTATCCATTTTTCAGAAGGTAGCTGAAAGCAGCTCCAGTTCCTCTACCCGGTCTAGGAGGTGCTGGACCAGTGCCACAATTAATCGGCTTGTCTGGTCTACGATGAATGGCAAGACGGCTTTATATTCCAAAGACACTTAAGTGAAGGAAAACGTCCCATATGTGTAGTGCACAGAGAGGACAGAACACATTTCAGGATTAGTCACGCGGACGTCAAGGAAAACATCCTTAAAAATTCAAGAAGAGACCGAAAGAGAGAGAATGAGAGGGCATTAAATAATTAGAAAACAAAATTCATAAAATGAAACCAACAAATAAGTTTTTCTAAATCAACCTTTTGTTTTTTAATAAGACCGGGTTAATCAATCATCAATGAAGATAAGAGGATTATGGCAGTCACTCCTCTTCGTGAACAATATTTTTAAAAACTTCTCAAATAAAAAAAAATGAAAATTACAAATTTTAAACATGAAAGTATTTAAAAGGTTGACAACGTTAGTAAATGAGAACTGTCTTCCAATGATCTAAAATGGTTACGTTTTGCCGTCGAAGGACATTACGTTTTTGACCTAATGAAAAGAGACAACTGTAATGATTACGAAACCACATTTCTATTTTGCTACAATTTCTAGGGAAATGGGATTCAAAACGAGAAAGTAAATTGTCTAAAGGAAATCCAAGGCTTGTTGAAAAGGATAATACACACAATATTGTCCACACACCATCGAATCTAATCCTTGAAATCGCTCAGCGTTGAACTCGGTCGAAACAGCATTTCGTCTCATGATATCGTATTCGATAGAAGGTAATCCATGCAAATCAAAATATTCCACCATGTTGTCGCTGGAAAGTAGACAGTCACCCAATGGGTTCCTGGTCGATGACTTTATGTTTTCGATGAAGAAGTTCATCACTGGCACAGACTACTGGATTCCAGTGAGCTGTGTGTAAAATGTGTCAGGAGGTAATGAAGTTCCCAGGTATTCATGCATTTAGACCCACAGATTTCATAGATAAAAATAGGCAAAGATTTAACACTTTTCACATTTGACTTCTTCTTTAAACTGGTCTGTAAGGTAGGTCGAAGAGCCTGAGGTTAAGGTACTCTCCTGTCTTGCAGCTTGGATGCGTTTCGTCCCGGTGCTAGTCGATGGAGGTTTAGAATGTTGTAGCAAGTATTATACAATTCCTATAAGATCTTTTTCTTGAACGAGAGTCCATTCTTCTTCCAAATAATCCATCAATTTTTCTTCTTGGGTCAAATGAAACATTTGTCATGCTATACTTGACGGAGATGGAAATATCTCTCGTACGAAATGCCGTATGTATTGTTGGTACCCTAGTGTCATGTGGCTTAACACAAAGCCAAGTAAGATGTCAAGTAATTATTCTGGGTAAAGTTAGGTTCAAAGAGTCAGGTACACAGCGGTTGTCCTTCCGAGGTGGCTTTAATTTTAGATACGCTATAGTGCTGGAACTGGAAAAGGTTTTAATCAATATCTTAGTTAAGGGCTGCATTGCTGACGATACCAAATAACAGACGTTTAGGAAGCCGACATTGGATTAGGATGTTTCAACTTCCACTCATCGTATGGGCTACTTTGCCGTGCTTCTGGTCCGAGTCTGACTGATGTCGTTTCCTACTGTAGGTAAGACTTTCACACGTCGCACGTAGAGTCTGATTTCTTCCATGTTGGCTTTGTACTCGTTAGCGTTAGCCATAAAATAGAAAAGGGTGCTACTCCGATTCAGTCTCAGACGTATATCCGCTCCATTCAACAAAAGGTAATACTTGTCTTTCAACCACATGTCCAAATGTAAACGATCTATCATTTCTAAACTACGACCGTGTTTGATTTTCTTTTGTAATTCGGTTAATCCTATCTTGTGAGGATAATAATCCTCTCTCAACTCTGTGTCGTTGAACGCGTTGAACGTGTCAGATATCCGACCACACAAGCACCTAACTGTTTGTTCTTGGTTTTCATTCCGTAAGTTGTTAGATTATCTAGGTATGCTCGATATCGATAAGTGTCCATATCTATGCTGATGAGTTTGTTGCTCGGGCACAAATCCACTTCACTGAACAAACAACGCATGACATTGTTAAATGGAGCCATTCTAGCATCTGCGCTTGAATTCGTATTGACGGTTTTGATGACTTTAACTTTAAGGTACAAGTAACTGTTATTCAGATCGATGTATTCTTCCGTTTGCACTTTGATTTCAAATTCGAAGGTTGCTGAAGTGGTAATAGACAACATGGGACAGAATCCTACCTACTGGGATTTTTGCATCGTCATCATAGTAGGTGGAATGGGAAAAGATCCAGTTATGTCTTGGAACATTCGCAAGAAGTTTGGTGCATCATCTTTTTTAATTTCATGATCAGAAATGTTGAATCCTCTGACAGTTCTTCGCCTCTTCATATTCTTTTCGTGTATGTGGGGTCTTAGACGTTTTCGTGTTCCTTTCCTACTTTGTCATTGCTTTTGCGTGGAGGATGGATCCATTTTTCGACAGGAATATGAAAAGAATTTATAGTTCTTTTTCGGGGTCCAAAGGGCTCTTATCATGACTGGATCAACACATTTCGTCCGCACTCAGTAAAGTTTGCTTGGAATTATGTTGTCGACTGACCCGTTGTGGATGAATTTGTTCCTTGCGACAGGGCGGCATTTCTCAAAGCTTGCAGTCCTTGGTGAACTAAAGGTTTCAAGACTGGTGCAGCAGCACGAACGAGTGACGAAACACACCTAAACCATGTTACGTTGTCGAGTTATTACTCGGTACACGGGATACTTGAGTTACACGTTATTCGAGGAGAATCGTTTTTGAAAATGAAGTTTCACGGTCACTTTTCCTTTCGAGAATAGAATATTTTGTCCAATATCTTCTTTTATACCTTTACTTACACTGTCAAAATACGATTTACTAATAGGAAAATAATGGGGATACACAATGATCGGTAAAAATGATAGGTGTTTCCTCTTTCATCATTAGCATCAAATGAAGAATCCACTGTAATAGTAATATGACTTTCAGCAGTGGAGCGACTGTGTTTTTCTACCACGTTGTACACGACGACATTGGAATACACAAACATAAAATTGAGTCCTTCGTTCAATTAGATGGAGTATCGAATATACTTGAAGAATTTGTTGTTGTTGATGGCTTTTGTTGGAGTGACGTCTATGTTTCCACCCAGAAAAAACAACGAGAGGATGGATGGTAGTTGATCATCACATGTATGCTGGTTTTCTCGAGTGCATTGCAAAACTAATCGTTGAAGATAGTTAAAACCGTATCTACGAGATGTCAACCATTGAAAAATATCCTTCAGGAATTTTCATTTCATACAGATTCAGTTGAGCATTGGCTGGCACTGTTATTTTCTTTTCGTAAATGCCAGGATCATTTTTGTCTAAGTGTTGCTGTACTTGTTCGTTTAATATTTTTACGACAAAACTGGGTTGATTCCAAGTGATATTCAACGCTTGAGTCAGATACATTATTTCTACCAAAGTCACTTGCTAATGAACTTCGTAGTCCGGTTGTGTTGGTTGAGGTAATTTCGCCCTGAAACAACGCAAAGCGTTCGTCGTCCCTAGACCACCAGTCCAGTTTCGGCGAGTATGGCGCCACGTTCTCGGATGCCCAGAGGAAATGGTATTTGTAAAACATTTATTTTGAAGAAGTGTGACACCATAAGTACACTTATAACGAAAATAAATGGCCATGATCTTGGTCAGTGGTTGATGCTTGGTAAAACTGTCCATTGTAACAAATCACGTCTTACTGGGTTTTGTAAAATACACCTTCAGAAACGGAGAAAAGGATGCGTTTAGCCATTACCATGTCGATCGTGTAGAAAGGGAACACAATCTGAATCTAGGCTCTATGTTCCGTGTGGTAACAATAAGGTGTAGCATTGTTTAGTGTATTATACAGAACAAAGCGGCAGTAAAAAGTTTGCTCTCGTATTACAACAATTGATGGAAGTTAAAATCCATTTAAACATTAGACTCCTTAGGTGTAAACTGGTAACACTGCATTGGAAACAAGGAATTATAGGGTTAAAAAAAAAGTCCATTGAGAGATTAGTATCCTTAGTGGTATACTTAAAAAACAAATAGCATGGACAACAAGGCATTAAAAGAGATTAACGACTTGGGTCGACGAGGCCTTCTTAAATCTGAGTCCCATGCAGTTTTGGTGACTGTCTTATAGAACGCACCACTCCTGCACCGCGCCAGCGGAAAGTACGGTCTTCACCCACTCCACGCCTAAATCGCGAGAAGCCCAGTTCGTCACCGCGCCAAAAACACCAGAAGCTTACATCGGCTCCACGACTAACACACAAGTGCGAGAAGCCCATTCTTACTCCCAGTCCCACATTGACGGATAATGAAGAACATGCCTGCACCATAGAGGTGGAAGTCTATCTTCGAGATAAAAAAAAGAACTTGGGCTCAGACCTTTCGAAAGGGTGGAGTGAGGCTTACACAGAAGGACACCAATCGGTTTCACAAGGCACTGCATGATCCTGCTTCAAGTGACACAGATGTTGCTAGTAACCTCTCTATGGCTATTGACGACCTAAGCTGGTTGGAGACACCCGTGAGTCCCTTAAGCCTGAAGTTCGTGTTATCTTTATATGTTCCTCTTGAATCCCGCTCCTAAAATATGAGAAAGAAAAAAATCAGAAAATCCTGGCGACTGCATCCGATGTATGGCAAGAAAGCTGTAAACTTAGAAACAATTTTAAATTTTAAAAAATCATCTTTCTTCTCGGAATATTTCAATATAGAAATAAAGATATTTAACAGTAAGTTATAGGAGCCGCCAGTGGCACATTGGTTATAGTACCGGACTTGCGACCACAAAGGTGTGGGTTCGAGTTCTACCATCGAATCCGCTCAGGTCGGCTGATCCGTGTTGTGGCCCTTGTCAAAGTACTTTACTCCAGTAGCCTAGACACTAAATAACCTTCATCTATTGATGTGCTGTAAAACACCAAGGAAAAATAGCTTGCTTGTTTCATGCTTATTTCTTTGAATTCTTAAGAACTACAAAGAATCAAAACCGACACAGCAGTGCCGTTTCATAAAAACTTGTTCCATTGTAATTGCTTCTTCTGCTGCCGCTATCAATGGGAGAAAGAGCCTATAAACAGACTACACACTTAATAACAAAAAGCGTGCGATTATTGTTCGTACATCATTTTGTGAAATAACATGAGTGGCGCAGTTAGCCTATGCCTTATAGTGAATATGACTGGGGTTTAGAAGCAACAAGAGCCTATGGGTACACGAAGAGAAGCTGTATACTTTATATGCCTAGTCGCAGTTGTCTACCCTCGAATACGCAATGTCTAATTAATTTATACACATGTTTATAAGCAATTATCTATAGTTTATTTCTTATCAATTATTCCGATAGACATTTCCTATGCTTGCCGCTGCGATGCTGATATTTGTGATTCATCCATCGGTTCTGTGGAGTTTGACTTATCTGGACATGTTTCTGCTTCCACATAAATAAATCCGATATGCAGCTTTTAACTTCCTCCATGACTCACTATCAAGTAAAGAGGGTTGCATGCTTGATATTTTTATATAAGCTTTTGCTTCCAAATCAGCAAAGAAATAGCACGCAAAAGGACACCGTTATGGTCCCCAGTAGTATTACACTTTGCTCCAATGGTTGCCAAAAATTATTTATGATTCTGTTTCTCATCAGTCAAGAAGCTGTATCGTTAAATAACACAACTCTACTATCTAACTCTTATGTATGTATGTATGTATGTATGTATGTATGTATGTATGTATGTATGTATGTATGTATGTATGTATGTATGTATGTATGTATGTATGTATGTATGTATATATGTAAGTATGTATGTATGTATGTATGTATGTATGTATGTATGTATGTATGTATGTATGTATGTATGTATGTATGTTTGTCCTTTTCTCAGTAAAAAAATATATGCTATACTCAAAAATGTTTAAGTTACATTTAGTAACCGCCAGGCTGGTTACGACGGTATGAATATATGAGAGTCAACACAGCGATGGGTGTGTAATGTAGTTGTGTGATAGCGAAAGACTTCATGAGTGCAATTTCCGATAAAAACTTCATGCGAATATCAGCGAAGTATTTATAAAACGCAAAGCTTAAGAACAGGTAATATTCTTGGAATGCAATGAAAGCAAAGTTGATAACATAGCATAATTCTTCGTGACCAAACAATACTGTTTATGATGATTGATATTGGTGTGTTTTCCGGAATCTATATTTATGTATATACAAATAGCACATTTTGACACGTAGGCCAGCAACACCATTTGAATGGATTAAAGCAATGGAAGTAACATGTAAGTAAATATATATTTTCTTTTTAATTTGTAAGTATTGTAACTCATGATTACAACTTGCGAATCAAATGTACATATATAGTCAAACATGAAAAAAAAATTCTTTCTTTTATCTCCATGTTCGATAAGTTTGCAAAATTAATTCATCGTTCGAAAACACAAAAAGTGTGGCGAAAACATGAATCAGAGCCCTCTATAGTGAGTTATACAGTAAATGTGACTATTGCAATTATGACTGGGAAACTTGAGTCTTTGTAATTCATAACCCATACGGAGTAAAAATAATCCATCAGTTTTAAATGTAATCCCATATTTTTCTAACGTTTATATCTATCTATCTATCTATTAGCGAAGAATAGAAGAGAGATGAAGATAGATACATAGATAAAGCGAGAGAGCGGGGGGGGGGGGGGAGCTTATATGTGTACATGGGTGCATACATTATGGAATACAATAGAATGTAAACACTGCAATATTAAGAACTGAACATGCATATAATAAAACAGTAACGGAAACATATCCATAGTTACATGAAAAGTGCAACAGGTTCCAGCTACTCGTCCCTCGTATGATGGCATTTCATGTGTACAGCTTTCCATATCGGTAGTTATTTTTGTATACATGTACTTATATAAGCTAAGATCGTATTTACACTAACACCTGACCAAGCCTGCCCCACCTGACCAAGCCTGCCCCAAGATACCACATCCAATATCCGTGTGCAGATCTACACATACGATGCACTAGCCTGCCTTAAATAATATACATTCCCCTTCGCTGCTACAAAATCCGATATCTCAAAAGCCAGTCACTGTATTCCAGATATATGGTCTTTAGCCATCTTTCTCGAAATAAAAAATGCAATCACCACAATGGTCCAAAATGAATCTCATAACTTTCCAGCGATTACTGTGTTGGTAAGGCAAACTCAGTGTAAAATGGAGAGTATCTTATCTGGATGTGTATGGTATCTGATAGTGGAGAGGGCTCACTGAGTGTTATTTCCGATAATGATGTTAATAAGAACTTCAGTAAAATGTGTATAAAATGTGCGGTGTTACAAGCAGTATACAAATTTAATGCCCGACAAGAGTAGTTTTTATGTAGTTTAGAACTTGCTTCAACTAACAATGAGGACCTCTCGCTTCTTGAAAATACGTACCAAACATGAAACAGAGATGATATTTACGGTATCTAACACAAACACACACACGCACACACATATATATAGATAGATATATGTTATACATACATACATACATACATACATACATACATACATACATACATACATACATACATACATACATACATACATACATACATATTTATTTATTTATTTATATATGGGGTTTTTTTTGTTCATGCAGTCACTTTATTTTATCTATTTTAATTTCAGTTAAATACGCATAAATTCGGAGTTGTGCAGGAATGGAATATGTAAAAAGAACAATATTTGATACGGGTTGAAGGAAATAGATATATAAGCTGACTTTCAGTACTTACACAATCCGCATCGTGAGAGCTTTCATACTTAGCAACCGACAGGAAATATCCTCTGGACTTTCAATAAAAGATATGTACATGTATCTCTTTTTTCGGATCTGACTTTATGTTTTGACCAAAGTTAATATACATAAAGCAAAAAAAAATATGCAACAAATATGTATTCATCAAAAAATGATTTTTAAAATCTAAACATTATCACACTGTTTTTAGATTGTACAATTTTAGCTATCTGACCTCCAATTGCGAAGGTTTATTGTAGCGGGAAATTGATACGGAGACATTACGTTCTAACAAAATATTACACAATGGCACAAAATTAAACACAAGAATTTTCCAGAAAAATCTCGAAATTTCTAAAACGCTTAAATCCCCATATTTGCTACATTGCCTAGCCTTTCTTAGTAAACTTGGGAAATTTTGTGCTACTTTAAATACGCATGAAGCTGCCGCAATTTTTTCAGGAAACAAAAATGACTGCAAACAATACGTTATTTTCTTCTGATTAATTGATATTTTAAAAACTGTATGCCTATTTTGTATGCATGTAAAAATATTATTATTATTATTATTATTATTATTATTATTATTATTATTATTATATATATATATATATATATATATATATATATATATATATATATGTATGTATGTGTGTGTGTGTGTGTGTGTACACACACATTTACAGTAATACGTCAATTATCCAGATGTCGTTTCTTCTGAAATTTCATTGATTACAAAGTACATCACGACGCCAACATAGAAACGAACAACATAAATCAGAAACAAGCAGAATCGAATATAATCTCATACAATTAAAATTTTAATGGTATTATGAATAACTAAATTATATTTTAAAAGTAGAAATAAATGTAATTAGGAGAGAGGGAGGGAGAGGGAGGGAGAGGGGGAGATACAAAACGAGAAAGTGTCGCTAAGTGAGTGCTGCTATGACAATACGTAATTTGTTTTATAGAGAAATACCAAGATAATCAAGCGTGACTAAAAACTCATAATGATCCGATCAAAGGCATTATGTTGTCTAAGCTGACATAATTAAAAAACGACGATCAACGATCAATGGTGACTTAACCGGTAATAAAAGATAATCACCTACAGTCACATGTATGAATAGAATCCGTGTCAGCTGGTTTTACCTTGATCAAAGCCCTTTGACACTTATGTTCATAAGACCACACATAAAATGACCATCCATCACACATGTCATCATTCCATCATAACTAGTCTGATCAGATCTGAAACAGGTGTTAACTGTTTAATTTCAATATCTTAATAATATTTGTATTCTTTGTACCTTTTCTGCTCTTAAACATTTCTAATGTCTAAAAAAAGTATGATGTTTACATAATTATATATATATATATATATATATATATATATATATATATATATATATATATATATATATATATATATATACAGTCAAACGTAGATTATCAGACCCATTTAATCCAGATACTTCCATTAACAGTTCTACCTTGTGACCAAACTTCGATCATCCGGACGACCTATTATCTGGACAAAATTTATGTCCCCCGGTAGGTATAGATAATCGACATTTAAAATATCTTCCTGGAGAAATGTGTTACATGTCACTGTTGTATTTTAAACACGTATATTTTAATTTAGTTTCGCAAATCACATCCTTGGTATATTATATTGTATCGCAAGCCAGTCTGACATCTTTAAATACCAATCTTGCAACAAGACAACGTTCTGTGATTAGGATGATATTACATAGATGGTCGAGTAGTGCTGCATCAAGTTACCTTTGGTTATATCTTGTAATTTTGTACAGGTACATTCTGTTTATTACATATTTCATACTGAGATATTGAAATATCAGTGGGAGAAAAATGATACCACTTTTATCGCCACAGTGGCGATATCACTTTTGGAACAACTTTCTTTTTCCATTTAGGAACTACATCTACTCTTATGTATGTTATCTTTTCTATGTTATTCAGACCTATATTTCGATCTTCATATGATATTCTTCGCCTCTTCCTTCTCTGTCGATCTCTCTCTCTCTCTCTCTCTCTCTCTCTCTCTCACACACACACACATACACACAGGATGAATAGATCTTGAAAGGTGTCAAGACTGTTGACCCTCTGGTATACATTTATGCAATCAATAAGAAGGCGCCATCAAGAATGCCTAAAAGTGAACCCCGAACAACAAAAAGTAGGCTTCAAGTATTAACTTTTTTATAATTAATTCTCCACATGAATCATGCAGATTGTCAGTGACTGAACTTGCATGACCTGTTGCTATTCGATATTCTGTGTCACCCATACAGTATAGTATACCTGTTACATTCAACGACAAACGGTACACATTTTTGAGAAAAACTCTTACGTATATTAATAAAATTGTTTCAGTAGTGATTTTACCTATCATCACAATCATAATCATGTCGGAAAACGATGGAGAAATCAGGCATTTATTAGTATCAACTGCAAACCAAAATGAAGTGACAATCAAAATTTGGGTGCAGCGTCTGTTACTGAAATAGACTTCAAGCTTGCCAACACAAAAATTCACGTCTGAATGCAGAAATAAACAAAAAATAGAATCTACAATTACTACAAGTAAACTCACACTCATTAAATACAATCTTGTTTACCGATGTAACGCTCTGAAGTCTGTTGGACCGTTCTGTTGTGTTTCTATAATAGGCCTATTCACAGCCCAGCAATGTTCACTGTATCAATCCGCGCAAGAAATGTGTTAACGAAAATAAAAATCTCTTCATTTCTGTATGAAAACAGTCACAAAATACACATTATGAAGCATTATATGTACAATCTATATTTGTAAAAACCCGCTGTCCTAAAATTATTGTAAAATTTAGGAACTTCTTTGTATCAGTGTAGTAATGCATCCGTTAATCGTATTGGCACAGAATAGAGAAACAAATCCATGCAAATCGAAGATTTTGGCCCTAAACAAATATAAAACAGAAAGAAAATCTACGTTTTTGTGTAGATTTATCGTGAAGTGGAAACATTTTGTATTGTCACTCGTGGCTTCGCCACTCGTGACATTACAATGTCTTCACTTCACTCGTGAAAAATTTCCTTATATCTACTCAAAAAATGCTGATATTCTCTATATATTTCTGAATATTTTTATAAAATAAATGAACTTTAGAATAACTCGGTAACTCTTTTTTATTTTACTAATGCTGACAATACTATCGGGCCACGTATTGCTAAAACTTGAGGAGTGCAGAAAAAATCAGACTCAAAACTTCAGCGCTTCCCAGTTCGAAATATTATTGTGTTTATACCTATATTATTATTAGTTGGTGTCATGACGAGAAAAGACAGTCTTACAACTTGAATTCTATCAGTGAATGACAACATTTGTATACATTTAAATTGAATTCTATCATGAGTATTGTCAGTGTATGACAACATTTGTATACCTTTGGATTGAATTCTATCATGAGTATTGTCAGTGTATGACACCATTTGTATACCTTTAGATTGAATTTTCTCATGAGTATTGTCAGTGTATGACACCATTTGTATACCTTTAGATTGAATTCTATTATGAGTATTGCCAGTGTATGACAACATTTGTATACATTTCGATTGAATTCTATCATGAGTATTGTCAGTGTATGACAACATTTGTATACCTTTGGACTGAATTCTATTATGAGTATTGTCAGTGTATGACACCATTTGTATACCTTTAGATTGAATTCTATTATGAGTATTGTCAGTGTATTACAACATTTGTATAGCTTTAGATTTAGATCGAGCTCTCGCTCAGATTGTTTTAGATTAATGTTGCGGGGTGGGGGGAGAGGAGGATGAGGGGTAAGGTGGGCAACTTCGAGTTGTTGTATCCATTCTACCGTTAAAATTATGGTACGTACCGACAAAATATTATCCATTTTGAGTTGCATGCGAACCTTTTCAACACAACATATCGATTTTGAAAAGTAAGTAATATTTAATAGCAACACCAAGCATTTCAGCCAAGATTACACGTGTACGTAGCAGTACAAGCTGCTCTCTATTATATGCTGTACTTGTAAATCCCTACATAACCACAATTGACCAAATAATTTCACCTTCGAGTTGTTTTAAGACTAAAAATGGGGATGAGTTCAAAGCAGCGTCAGAAGGAAAACGCAATTATCTTTCTCGAAATTCGAAAACAGCTAGATATTTCCAAATGTTGCTTCTCTTTCGGAGGCGAGGGAAGGTGTGTAAATAATGTTATATTTACTTCCAGTTTGAATAGAAATATGCACGGAAATGATAACCTGTGGGTAATTTGAGCATTATTTTTCAAGCGTCTGTCTTATCCGGAAGAAATACTTAGAAGACCACTTTCTTAGCCGGGGTCACCCGACCTGCTTCAGCGTACATCGCTGTGCAATGGATAATCAATCCTGCGCCTAGTGAAGAACGGAAATGAAAGGAAAAAGAGGTCCCCAAACTTTGGGCACAGATGAAAAACAGAATTTATTATTAAAATTAATTTGTATAGACTGATACCAATGTAGTCAAGCAGGTTATATAATTTTTAAGTCGTTCCATGCATGAATCAAACCTGTGAGAACGTTTATTTCTGGTAGAGTTTATCGTCCCAAAAATTTTTTTTTTTTTTTTTGTTTTCTGCTGCATTTATTTATCGTTGAACTTTTAGAAATTACCTTTTGATCAGTACAGTATAGCCAGTATTATATATTCACTTGTTAATTTACTTAATCCGACACTATTAATTAACCGGATTAGGACGATATATTGAAATGACCTCCCTATTTTAAATGTGTGTTGCTTTACTCAAGTCATGTGGTTTATATGGTCGGATCCTCAAGTCATGTGGTTTATATGGTCGGATCCAGAAGAGTGTGTGGTGGGGGGCAGAGTCGGAGACTCCACCCCACCCCCCTCGCCGTCCCCCCGCTAAAAATGAGCGGGTAACAACCGGAACGTTTCCTACAGAAAGTTTTCTGTATAGTTAGATGGTTGAAATTATGCTCTGAAAACGCTTAAAATGCGGGAGCATCCGCCACCGAGGATTTCGTACCACAGCAGACCCCTTGCCGTCTTGTTTACACCTCTCCCCCCCCCCCCCACGATATTTCTGGATCCGATAATGGTTTTATTAACCACAGCTTGTGATATGCCGTATTTTATCTCCGTTTCACAACCACTAAATCAAAATAGATAAATATGTGCGTTTAGTATCTCTATCATTATTGTCGCATATACACGCTACAAATATTCAGTATACTAGAGGAACCTTCCAAATTCCAATATACTGCATATCAACTGAAAATTAAGAAATAAAAAAACAGTTACATGTTTGAATGCGTGAATTAATCATTCGGACTACAGTTATTCCGATAGGAGAATGGATACCGTTGATAACTGACTAATTATTTAAATGTTTATTGATTCGTCACCAATGATGAACACGGCAAATTGATGGGTAACTGAAAATTAATTTATTATCATCTAAAAAAAATTTTTTACATTCCCAATGAAAATCTGGCACCAATATTTGATAGATTTGCGAGGTTAAGTTTAATTGATGTATGGAAAGGGACAAGTGCAAAATGATCCAGCTTCTTATTTTCAAGTACATTAATTTTGAAGCATTTTAGACCAATTAGTAAATGATTGAATTAATTATGTTAATTACAACCATAAAAAGGGCTTCTCTTTAATATAGTTTAATTTATGGACTCACTATAAGACCAATAACAGTGCTTAAAATTTTCACTACTGTAACAATTACTACACCAGTATTGATGGTATCATTTCACACATGAAAGAAAAAACACTGTAATTCGTTCAGCTCAGCATCGCGAATAATTTCAGCGACTTTAGCTCAGTGAATTTGTACGTGAGCCTCTCAAAATGTAGCTAAAGTTACCGAGTTCGTTTCGCGCACTAATGATTTCAACACCATTTGTATCGACATTCAGAGCAACACCACCTGTTCGATTATGCTTAAAGAGAGTGGTCTGTGTACATGTAATCCGCCACGTTGGTCCAGGAATTATGGAAGAGTCCATTTTTTATACAGGACTAAGCAGTTATGGGAGCCGTCACGTGCCACACGTAAACATATATTGTTTGCTCATTAGACAAATCAAATAACAATCAGACATTAAGTAAACATGTAAAATTGAGTAAAGGAAACTAGATGATGCCGATGATACAAATTCATTTTTTTTAATGTGCCACGCAACATAGTGAGAATATGAATAGTGATAACGCCCACAAGAATCAAGATTTGTATGAATTTTTTAATGACATTGAACCGCATTTGAATAAAAATTAGACTATTGTGTTCACTGCAAAACTCAGTTAAACTGAATGGTCAGATTTATGAAGAGACCGACTCTAGAAAGACCACCTACAATTTTACCACCGAACCAGAGGCGAAATGTGTAATGTCAATGAACGTTTATTCGATACCTTACAAGACACGTTTGGACAGAAAAAAGCGAAAGTACAAAATGGATATTTTCCAGGAGAGAATATTTAGCTTTGCACATAGATAGGTCACTGAAAAGTTACAGACTAGACCAGTGTCAATATTATAGTCCTCCTGTATTAGCTCATGATGGACGTTTAAAGATATCAGATGTAGAATTACAAATGTACAGAATATTATATGTTACTGATGATTGAGAGTGGAATAAGAGGTGGAAACAGCACGATTCTACATAGATACAACAAAGCAAATCAAGAATACCACTTGGATAAAGATGGTAAGAAATTATGGTGAGTACGGATGGTCAAGTCAAATGTTATTCCAAAAATTCTTAGGGATGGGGGATATTTCAATGCATGCCGGTCAAATACTTTAGATGGGAAACTAATGAATAAATTAGATTTATAGAAAAAAATCTAGTGGAATTCGAGATTGCACTATACTTGTAATAACTATTTCAAAAACCATCCATTAATTAAGCAGCATGTTTAGAAGCAGATTTGTTTTGCTGCGACCTTTTGGACCGACAACCATGTATTGATAATCTGGAGAAAGAAAAAAATGGTGCCTAGAATTTTTGTTGTATTTGAGTCGAAGTTTATGATTCGCATTTTTATACAGCAGATCTTACATAATGAGTCATGAAACAGCTTTTGGCACGCTTATTGGTTCTGGTGGCATCAGCAGACCTACAGCAGATGGAGTTACATTTGATCTGGTTAACAAGCGAATGCTAAACTCTGGCGATACCATGAATGGATCGCTAAACATGAAGCCGAGCAAAATCACAAATTTAGCTGCGCCAGAAAGCGAAAAAGATGCCGCCAACAGGGATTACGTGGATAAGTGTTCTTGTGACAGCTGCAGGCAACATCAATTTTCCAAATGCAAAAGTACTTTTTGCCGGAGCTGGATTGTCATCTCAACTTATTGACAACAAAATGAGGCTGACCGCACCAGATGTTTTTCTGAAAATGGCACCAGAACCATGACTGGAAACCTCGATGCGAATTCCAACAAAATTATAAATTTAAGCACCAAACCAAGCTACAGACGAAGCGTGTAAAACGTACGCAGATACAAAGGTTGGAGTAGATAGCAACTTGGTTGTTAACGCATCAACTTCTGCCGCCAATAGAAACATTGGTATGATTTCAGATATTCCTGTGGCCAAATCACTGTGCGTCGTTTTTGGTTCACAGGCTAGACAATGTTTTGTTTAGAGGTCATCTGAGGTTTCTTACACACCCATTATCGTTCAGGCGCCAGAAGGTTTTAGATTCACCAACAACAGCAACACAACCATGCTTGAAGCCAAAAATGGAAATCTTATCGTGTCAAAGTCAACCGCGGGCAGCTCCCTGCTAATTGATAGTGTCAACGAGGAAATGGATAATGGCACTGCAACCACTTATGCTCCTGTCATAGTTCGAAGTTCGATCTAATGGCGGCTTTTATGATGTTAATGGTGACTATGAAGTCTTATTTTCTGTAGATGTAAGTAATGGTTATGGGCTGATAAACGCCCAAAATAATCCCATCAAAAATCGGAAAATGTCGTCCGCGGTTGATCTCACAGAATCGATCACAAGAGAATTTGTACGCACTAGGCGTGTAAAGAAACAATATTGGTCTTATTCCACAGCTAACCTCCAACACAGGCAACTGGAATGGATTTACTGCGTCTGCAAAATCAGCATATAACACAGGTTACCAAATATTTTACGCGTTTACACTCCATCATGCACTCAAACTTTTGGATTCAGATAAAATGTCCTGTTGAAGTTAGCATTTGGAAGTTTTAGTAAGAGATGGCCCAGGAAACGGTGAACCCATCACCAGCTGGAAACTGGATGCACAGACGGTTAGCGGACAAACTTTGTCTGCCTTGTACTCGAGTACAAATACCATCATATCTACTTTGCTTGACTTTTTTATCAGTAGTCCAAGCATGACAAAATATCGTCTTAATTACCTCATTGCTGAGCCACTAAATCCTGGTCTGAGCTATTTTCAACTTTTTACTCTTGATGATCTTGTCTAAATATTTTGTCGACGATATACATATAAACTGTCAGAATTTGCAAGAATTACGCACGAATTCAACACGCTGTTGTTTGAAGAAAAACACGAGGGCAAAGTTTTTGATGATGCGAGAGCTAAGATTTATTATGACAAAATTGGTGAAAACAAGCAACTGTATAAAACGTTTTGGCGGATCCAGAAGGCGTAAAAATAGATGATCACATGCGCTATCTTTTTTCGGTAACCCACATGAGAGCGTCACAGTTGCGGAATGAACAGGACAAGCTAAAAAAGTTCTGCAATGACAAGGAATCGGTCAGCGCTGCTAAAAATATAGGAGTGCTCTTTAAAAACATACTAAACGAGTTGAGTGTTGATAACTTACAATTTGTATATCCGACCAGAGAAACAAAACGCAAAAAACTTAGCGAAAAAGAAACAAATGATCTGGAAGACGACTACAGATGCATGTAAGAAGAAGTCTCGCAAAAAAAATTTAAACACAAGAAAGACTTCAAGAAAAAATCGACAAACGGTATCTTCACAGAGAACTTGGTTTGGATTATGATGACGCAGAAACGATGCTGGAAGTGATGGCGTTGCCACATAAAAAAGACGGTGAATAAAATCTTCCTGATGATCCGCAACCACAACCAGAACCGCAGCCACGGCCCGATACATCCTCACTTCCCGTGCAACCAGAGCAAGATGATATCCCACAAGATATCAAAAAGATGACAGAGGCATACTATCATCTTATCAGATACATTGCAAAACAAGACTATGATGCAAATGTACTTACTTCAGTGATAGATTATCTTGATACAGTCTACTTAAATTATGAGAAATTAGAAGATCTGCACAAAGCCTACTTAAAAGGGGAACAAATAACAGAGAGCAACTTTGTGAATTCGCCACCGGCCTCCGCAGCAAGCAAAAATATCTTCAGGCAGCATAACATTCCTAGAATGTATGACATTTACCACGGCACGATAAAAAGTATAAATAAATCTCGTGACAAAATCGTAGAGAGATTTCTTGTGGCCAAGTTTGTTGTATTCTTCTCCTAGCAGTATTCTAGATCTTTTTAGTTCGATAGCAATATCGGCATAAAAATCAAAGTGTTATGGATTTTCTCTGGACGCTTGATAAATCATTTTGAGAGCGCTCTTGACAAATCCGTAGGCGCCATTGGGCGATGTAATGTCTGCTGTCTTTTCCATGACGTCTTCTAAGTACCACCCAGGTGGAAACTTGACCAAAGCGTCCTCTGCGTTCTTGTATGCGATCAATATTCCTCTTGAGTCATATGTGTCTATGTATTATACAGTACCCTTTTGTTTAAATGCTGATACAAGTTGCCTTATTTTTTTTATGGCATTCTGAATTTTCCTGCCATAGCTTGGTTCGCTTGCGACATATCTATAAGTGATCTTGAATATTTTCTATGACAATACCGCGATCAATTTTCTGTCTGGATACTTGCTGGCGATGGTGTGGATGGCATCAGAAATATCTTGTGGTTGACGTGCGATGTCAACGATAATGTAGTCGTATTCTCCATGCATGTCTTTTTTAAGTAATGCGAACAAACAATCCTACGATGCCAAACGCGACTGGATCTTTTACTAATCTTTGTTGTGAAATTTTGCTTTCTTCTGGCTGTCTCCAGCTGTGGCAAACGGACATACTCCTAAAACCGTAGCTAACTCTGAGCCACAAATAGCGGTCGACATCATTTAATACCATTCCGCTGACTTCTGCTTGACTTTATGCGCACTTACAAATCTTTCCAAAACCGCTCTCAGGTCCATTATTAATCAATAGGCTTGCATTCAATTAGAGTTTTTATCTAAAACATAATATATAGATATAAAAATGACTCGAATTTCCAATTAGAGGTTTAATATAAATCTGCTATATATAGGATGACAAAAATAGGGTTGACCTCCATTTAGAGTTTTTGTGTAATCTGATATATAGGATAGCACAAAATAGTTGCCCTCTAAATGGTAGTATATGAAAAGGCCGTTATTGAGAACAATGGGATATGGTGACCCAGTTGAGGATAGAGCAAAGCGAGGGCCGAGACTGGAAACCATGACCCTAGTGTTCATAACGACCTTTTCACATACTACTCATCTTGTTTGATGTTATCACGAACATCTTGCAACAAGTGTCCGTAAAAATGAATGATGAATAAGACTTCGTCGCATTTACGAAATAGCAAGCGTACTACTAAATATACAATACATTATTTGTATTTACGTTTAATTTATGCAATACAAATCAATTGTCATGATTTCCAGGTAAAAGTTTTCTTTCAAATGATCACAGTAATTTGTACACTTCTTAATAGAAAATGATTAGCATTATTAAATGTTATTTTTATACTCAATTATTCATTTTTATAATTATACTCAATTATAATTAATATTCAATTGTTAAACGTCAAAATGATATCTGTTGAATTAGTTTTTATTGCTTGCTTGTCAATGAACACTCATCTGGATAAATATATGTTTAATATATCAGAGAAAGGGTTACGGTTTCGTCAAAATTATCAAATTTCTGATTTCACAAAATAGAAGAAATTAGAGGCATACCTTTGTAAAATAGGATAAAGATAATTTTAATCATATTAAATTCTTTGAAATACCTTATTAACATCATATAAGTACAGCAGTCAATGATATATCTCATCGAATTGTTAATGATGTTACGTTACAGCTGTAGGGTCTAAAGCAACGTAATTCCTTTGTACATGAAAATAATGTACAGCGAAATATTTAGTACTGTGCAACATTTTATAAATAAAAATTCAATACCATGCATTACATTCATGCCTTTGAAGATCTGCATTCTACTTTTTTGCCACCAATCTGTGTGAAGCAATATTCAGTTTGGTCAATCCGTTTCATGGAACTAGCAAATTAGGTTTTTAGTGAACTCATATAATGCTAAATTATTGATTTAATTTGCTTTTATTTTGAATAATTTGCAAATTTTGCATCGACACAATTATTTCACTGTCATTGTACAACTGCATTAAGATCTTTTCAGATCGATCTGAGTCACCAGTGAACCTTACACCTCCGCTGGAGGTTGAGGACATGTCAAGTTTTAATAGCATGGTCGAACATATGGTCTGACACGTTAATATAAATAAGCTGCTCTTACACGTGTCTGCCACCAACACGTGTCTGTCCGCAACCAGAAAAACTGTTAGTCGTCGTGCATCCACGAATCGGAATGTAGGGTCCTTCCGAACCTCTGTCAGAGAGGAACCTCTGTCTACGCTTTTTTGCACAAACACAGCTTTCGGACTGAAAGATGTGAATATACAATAAAAACATTTTTTTAAAAATTGCTTTACCATAAACATAAGAGATAAAATATTGTATTTTCTCCCGTCATTCTACCATAGTGGAAATGATTAATTCAAATTTCAGAGTCTAAAAATGATATCATAAATGGGGAAACACATATAACATGCGGACACAAATAAACACATTTCTTTCAAATAAGCTTGTTTTAATGAATTGCTTACCGACTATAAAATCTTCTCAGAAGAATAATAGTAAGAACTATTAACTTGCGATGAATACAAAAATACATGTATTATCTTCAATGTTTGAAGGAATAGATTCCCTTGAGAGGCTCGAAATGGCGACCTATGAATCCTTTCCAGTCTATCGACACTATGCTGATAACGTCAGGATAAAAAGGTATATTATCTAAGAAAACGAAATGTATATATACCCAATTCAAATTACGGCTCACAATCATCGACAGCAGTATCAAATATCGTCACTTTGATGCCTTCACTAAACGTATAGCCGATATCTAGAAGCCCCTCGATGCTACTATCGATTTCAATTGAGCTTATCCTTCCGTCCTTCAGTTTTGATAGTATGGAACAACGTTTTCTCTAGCATTCAGGAAATACGTCTGCCCATTGATAAGATATTCCAGATTTAATTAATATCCCCCCCCCTCTCTCACACATCTAAAAAAGCAAGAGAAAGCAAAGAAAATGAAAATCAACAAAACATGTTAAGATGTGAAGAAAGAACTCAAAATAAAATAAATGAAAATAGCACGAATAAAGCACTGAATGTCCTCATCGAATCACCAGAAGATCAAAGAATGCTTCAGAACGACGAGGAGAAACGCAGGAAGAAAGATCCAGTGCATAGACATAATGAGACTATAATTACCAGACCCAATCAAAAGGATCACGAATCAGATGTTTTTGAACCAGTAGTAAGAAACAAAATAAGACGCATTCTTCTGTCAAATATAAAATCAAGAAAGGATATAGATGTTGTAAGGATAGCTATTACAAGCCGTTGCAAGGAGGAGGGTGTGAAGGTTACATTCGTCCGCCTTATAAAAGAACGACCCCACTGGGATGGATCAAATATATACATTTCGACTAAATGTATTGGAAAAACATTTTGAATTGATGATGAACAAATCATCATTTTGGAGTGCTGGAATAAAATGTAGGGTATGGATATCAAACAAAAAGTTGAGAGAGGACTACCCATCAGATGAAACGTATGGTAAATTTAACACATAGTGCCAATGAACATCGGCATAGGACTCGTAATTGTGTCATCATTGTAATTATGCTCACCATCTCAACATGGAATGTACGTGGTGTAATGCATAGCACGCAGAAGTTAATTGAATTGTTAGCCGACACAGATCTGTTTGTTATTACTGAACATTGGCTTGGTACAGAGATTCTTACTTACTAACATAAATTACATGTCGATTTTAAAGTAGTAGCGATTCCTACTGAACACATACCAAAATGCTATAGGGGTAGTGGCAGGGTTGCATTATTTTACCGATCATTACTATGCAAAGTAAGAACCTTACAAACTGACTTGCCAAATATTATGGCGGTGAAAGTCATAATGAGAGGGTTGGAACCCATCATTTTGATTGCAACTTACTTTCCTTTTTACAACCAGAACTGACGATGAATATGAACGATTTTGTGATAATGTTTTTGATGTGTACGATACATATTCTGTTGAAAATATATGCATAATCATAAGAGACATGAATGCAGATCTTGTGTGTAAAAATCCATCCAGAGAGACCTGACTCTCAGGAACAGAATAGAACAGAGAAACATCATTCTTACCTGAGTGGTAAAACCCCATGAACATTATTTCACGTATAGATCAAAAGACATGTCACGGACGTCTATACTAGATTATATACTGATACCTGATAAAATCAGAGGTGGTGTAAAAAGACACACAGTGAACGACAGAATTGATTTTTCAATTTCAGATCACCGACCAGTTACAATAGCACTTGCGAAAGATATGTTGAAAGAAAATATAAAACCACGTGGTTTTCCAAGAATTTAAAGGAATTTGGCGAATCCATTAGAAGTGAGCATGTATAAAACTGACGTTGACGCATTTTTGAATTTCACATTTGAGTGTAAATCAGTAGAAGATATAGAGAAGTATAATTAACTGATAACTAAAAGTGTAATAACTGCTTCGGAAAGATATATTCCAAAGTCTGAATTCAGATCATATTTGAAATCATATTGCAAGAAAAATGGCCTTGATAAGCTACATAAAAAATGAGAAAAGAGCGCGGAGAATATATCAAAGAAGGAAATAATAGAGGACCAGACAGTAACAGCAATAGAAAATACAAGGACGCAAAAAGAGAATTCAGAAAGAAACATAGGCTATAGAAAAAAGTATATAAAGAGGGCTTATTTGAAGAAATAGGAAAGAGTGCAGAACTGGGAATAGACGTATTCTACAAAGTCATACGGGAAAGTAGGAAATATAAATCAGATTATGTTAATATTGTATTTCGTGGAATAGAATCAAATGATCCTGACGAATGTGTCAACTTATGGAATTTGTATTTTTCTGAATTACTTGATACAACAGACGAGGAATGTAATGACTGTGAGAATGTCAAGAAGATGTACGAACAAAGCAAATTAGAGACTGATAACATAAAATGTGATACTATCCAAGAGGAGGAGGTACTAGAGCATATCAAGTCTCTAGAAATTAAAAAGTTACCAGGCATTGACTCTGTGTCCAATGAGCATTTAAAGCATGGCGGAAAGTATCTAATCAGACATCTTACTGCCCTTTTTGATTATATAATCCAGTTTGAATATTTACCTAATGTATATAGATGTGGGATCATTCTACCGATATACAAACAAAATGGCAAAGATGAAATGGATTCGGTGAATTATCGTGGTATAACACTGACATCTTGTCTGGGAAAATTGTTTGAAAAAATATTGATGACCAGAATTCAAAAGTACTTAGACAAAATAAACTTTCCACATCCATATTAGTTTGGATTTTGTAAGCAGGCTGGAGCTATCTCTGCTGCATATACCCTTCAAGAATGTCGAATCTACTATATAAATAATAACTCTAATGTGTATGCTGTTTTTCTGGATAACGAAAAGGCTTTCGATAGACTGTGGCATTGCGGTCTATTAAAAAAATTAAAATATTTGGGAATTATTGCAAAATTTTGGAGAATAATTGCCCATTCCTACACACAGTCAAGTGCTTGTGTATCGTGTACAGGACGTATATCGAACACATTTCTGTTACGAAGTGGAGTTGGTCAAGGGCGTGTTATGTCCGCTTTTCTTTTTCTCGTGTACATAAATGATCTATTAAATGAATTAATAATGACTAATTGCGGTTTAACAATGGGTCAGATGAACATACCTGGCATACTTTTAGCAGACGATACCACTCTTCTAAGTTCTACTCTGAATGGATTACAGATACTCGTGAATACAGCTTACCAGTTTGCACAGAACTGGAAATTGAAATATAATCCGAGCAAGAGTAATTGGATGATAGTCAGTGGAAACAAGGAAGTGTATTCGTCAATGGAATTACTTTGGGATTACGGGATATTCCTAGAACAAAAAAAGTGAAATATGCGCGAGTTACTTTTTCCCAGTCAATGAAAATGAATGATCCTGTAGACTTTTTTTGTGATAAAGCTAAACGTGTAATAAACTCACTATACTCAATTGGATTAAATACAAATGGAATGAAACCTGTACTTTCTGTGAAAGCCTGGGAAAGAGTTATATTGCCGTCTGCTTTATATGGCTCAGAACTCTGGTTCAATATGACATATCAGGGCATTGAAACATTGGAGAAAATACAACGATATTTCGCATGAAGAGTACAAGGTTTCCCTCAAAGATCGGCGATAGGATCCACTACAGCATGCATGGGAATGATTTCAATGAAAGCTCGCATAGATAAGCAAAAACTTATATTTTTAGGGCGTATTTGTAGAAACTCGGCATATTTTACTGCCAAAAAGATTTTCCTCTGGACTGTTGGCAATTTGATTTTTGACCCCAAACATAATGATATTTATTCTGTGCTCAAAAAGTATGATTTAGAAGATTATCTCAACGACTTTATTTTCACTGGAAGGTTTCTAGACAAATTAACATGGAAAAACTTAATTGGGACAAGAATTCAGGACTTCGAGGAGAGAAAACATGAAATGAGTATCAGAAATCCAAGTGAGGGATTTGATAGATTTTTTAAAATTCATCCAGGATTAAAAATGCACCATTTATGGAAACTTGCCTATATTGACTCAAGCAGAAAAATGGAGTATGCGACATTAATTCGTATTGGAGGAATGAAAGCAAGAGCTGGAATGTGTCCCCTATGTGGGAAAACAAGCGATGACCGTATTTTACACATTTCAATGAATTGTCCCTTAACATTGGACGACAGAAACAATTTGATGGAGAATCTATTTACATATATGCCTCCAGAGATTTACCGTGATTTCTGTAATCAATTAGATGTTAGTATACTGATTATCCTACTTGGTGGTTTAAATAATATTTCAGAACAATTGGAACTCGAGTCATGGATAAATGTGATAAGACTATCTACCAAGTATTTCATTAAGATAAAGGATATTATATATTCGATTGATTAGAGAGCTTACACAGAATATAATGCAAGAAATAATTGTATTGAACTGCAAAGCGAGTAGTATATTAACTATTTTTGATGTGTAGTATTGTTAAAGTATAATACAAATATATCTGATGGATATTAAATGATTTAACAGAAAACATTATCTCAGTTGATAGAAACTCAAAGCAAATGACTGTAAATAATTCCTTGCACAATACATATATTTCAAATGTAATATTTGAAAGCATATGTAATTGCAAGTGTCGGGATAAATTTACATACAATTTTGCTCAGTCCTGATGTATAAATAATTCACAGGGCTTCATAAGTTTTGAATTGCATATTTTCTTGCCTTTATGTATTGTATTGCATTCTTTAAATTATCTCAAAATCTTCAGAAAATGGAGGAATAAAAGAATATCAATCAATCTCTCTTTTCATTAAATGTAATGTTGGTGCAGAGTCTCTTACCGAGCTAAACTGCCAGCTTCTCAAAACCACATAATAGACCGCTTTCGCATTCTTACATTCCCTTTTCTGCTGCTCTCCAACTCTCGCGAACAGCGAAGTGGGATCGTTCCTATGAATCCCAGTACACGAACGAGCGAAATGCATGCATTTATGTATATGGTTTAACGGCACGTTAGCACATTAATGGCTGCCGATTTCAAGATAAGTTTTAAAAATGTAAATATAGAGAGTTGCAAAAACATTTGGGAAGATATAGCCTTCCAAAGAAACATAAATATACAGGACTACAAATATAAAAGATAAAGATGTACAAATACTGTGAAATGTATATAAAATAAAAGATAACGGTAAAAAAATATAACATTCTTAAAATATAAGGTCCAGATCATAAAGTCTTCTAATTGCCTTCACAATACTTATGTCTCACAGGGTGGAAGTCGACACAGTCAACAAGAATGTGTTCCACTGTCAGTGGACACTGGCTGGGTATGCACTCTGGTTGAGGTTGACCCTTCAAGAGGTAATAAATGAGTAAAATATGCGTGTCATACAGTGCCACTCTACAATGATGAGTTTGATGTTCAGAAGCGTGTTTGTGGAGTTTTCATTCCACATATTGTCCGAAGTATATAAAAAATGCCGACTTATGTAATCTTTGAAGTTAGTATATCGAATTTGCCATTCAGAAACGAGTGACCTCAGAACAACCGTAACTGCTTTATCTGCTCTTTCACTACCCTTAATACCAGTGTTACTAGGTAGTCAACAGTACAGAATATTGTTTCCAGATTGCATTAGCAAATCATATTTATGTAAGTTGTGGTTTTTTAACGGGTTGTCAAATTTAAGGTTTTTCCAAGCCTTTCAGTGTGGAAAGTGAATCTGAAGAGATTATGAAATTTGTTTTTTTAGAGGTTTCATTGTAATCCAAAGATATGAGTATAACTGTAATTTCTGCGGTAACCGGCTCCAGCTGCTGCAACATTGCCCCCATGTTTAGAACCGTCTGTATACAGTGACGTATGGCCACGATAAAAAGTCTATATTTGACTGAATTTACCCCAAAAACGAGAGGATCGGTTGAGAACATTTATAACTGGTAAATGTAAAATTTTATATTTGGTGGGTGGTTTGATTCGGGAATATAGAACTTTGCAGTATTGAAAATAATATTCGTGCTGTTTCTAGTTGAAATAATATTCTTGCTGTTTTTAGTTGAGGACGAATTTGTATGACAATAAGTGGAATGGAATTTGGTTTCTGGTTGTACAAGGATTGGTATTTGTGACATGAGACGACATCATATGCAGAGTTAGATGAATTAAAGGATAGTTTGGTAGTATAGTTGTTGTATGTTATGATTTATTTTATTTTTTTAGATTAACTATATCGTTTTCTTTTAAAAAGGTCTCCTGAAGGCAGAGAGTTGTTGGGTCGTGTTCTTTAAGTAGAAGGATTATTTCATCAATACTTTATTTTAAACCTCGGTAATTCCATTGCATTATTGTTCAGACACTTATTCAAGTGGTGAAAGTACGGGATTTCTTGGAGTTTTCTCTGGTGCAGTTAAGGGAGCTCTCCTATGTCCATACTTTCTAGACTTCAAAACTTATCGAAGAGCTTGATAAGATCACAGATCCTTTCCGAAGTCTAGGAGATTCTGTAATTGCTCTTTATTTAACTTCGAGCATGCATTTCCACTGGGGCCAAAGACTTACTGCTCCTTTTGTGAGCCGGATCTAACCGGTCTTTCGCTTGTAACGCTGGGTTTCACATGTGTCACACTGTTACTGTGACCATAGTGACCAGTGATTTGCTGCTCATCCCGTGGGTTGGATCTAACCGGAATTTCGCTTGTAGCGCTGAGTTTTTAATATTTTTATACTGTTACATTGATTAATTGTCTTATATGCTTCAATCTCCGTTTGAGTGGTTGCTTGTACCTTTTCGGATGTGTCCAGGGTGTTGCTTTAGTATCGCCCTGTGGTCAGGTAATGTCTTTCTGGGTACATAAATAATCTCTGGAAAGGTCTCTTCTCTACCTTTGTTCTTCTGTTGTAGGATTTGACAGCAGTGTTTAGTGGGGTTGTGACTTGCACATATTTTGTATCCAGTTTCACGCGCTGGATCTCCTTATATAGTTTCCACTTATAGCAGTCTCTAGAGTACCAGAAGTGACCTCCTTGACAATTCGTACATATTGTCTTATGGCAAAACGGTCGATCGTAACCCTCTGGTCCAGACCTGGGCCTGACTGGTTTGCTATTGCAGCCATCTTTGTTATGTCCACGCTTCGGGCAGTTGAAGCACCGCAAGGGATTTGGATAAAAGGGTCCACTGGGATGTTCAGGAACCCAGCATTGATCGATGCAGACAAAGTGGCGTAGTCGAACGTCAGTATGTAAGTGCTGATAGGAATGAACTTGCCGCTTCAGCGAATGTTGAATCATTTCATTTGGGAGACGTTTTGAGTCCCAAGATTTTCAAGCAGTTCAATTTCACTGCAGCCATCTAAATCCCTAAAACAGAATAAATTTGTAAATCCGTTTTGTGGCCTTCTAAAACGTCTTGACTATCTCATCAAAAATGTATTATTCCTTGCGAAAAAGTATATTTAGTCGTGAAAACGATTTTCATACAGAGAAAGAGAAAACAATGGAGTCTAAAGTTCTTTTTCGTTTTTCTCAATGACGAATAAGACATGGTTCACCTGGATAAACATTGTTTATTGTTGAGAGAGAGAGAGAGAGAGAGAGAGAGAGAGAGAGAGAGAGAGAGAGAGAGAGAGAGAGAGAGAGAGAGAGAGAGGAAACATTGAAACATTTATTCAAACTTACTTTTGAAAAGAAGGCAGTTTGAGATTCTCACATTTCCTGCACATATTATTCCAATAAAAAATCTTCAGCAATTCTTTCTCCACGACGGGAGTATCGATTTCATTATATCTCTGTGCGTTTAGATTTATCTGACAGTTTTTTTTCTGAACAATTTAATGTTTTTACTTTGTCTGCCAATAATGATCTAATTATTTCATCTTTTCAATTAATAGGAATTTTAGAAAGGAATCTACAACTGAATGAACGAACAAACAGATGTAGGAGCAAAGTGAAAGCTTATGCATAAGAATGAACGAATGAATGAACGAATAAATAAATGTCCAAGAAAAGAGACAATACATAAGAACAATAGAACAATTAATGGGAATTGATAGTTAATCAAACTTAAAGGAATATCCATCTGTAGTATTAACGTTCAAACAGACCATATGGTAATTAACAGAAATAACACATTAAAAATATCTCTGAGAGATAATATTTTTTTTTTAAAAAGTATACCCTGCAAACAAAGGAAACAACTCTAGGAAAACTTCACTTTAAAAGTCGAAGGAAATAATAAAGGTATACCACACTTAATACAATCGCACTTATTTGATAAAGTTTCTCCCATTTACTGTTTTCTGTCAATGTTTCTTGTTGAAAAAGCATAGACTTTAGATGATGTTAAACAATTAGATTTGAAGCACTAAAAATATAACTGTACTGAGACCTTTCTCACTTAAAGCTGTCTAGGTAAATGATAAGATCAAATCAACAACATACATTTTCTAGGTAAAGTATTAAGTAATTCGACTTGATATATTGTGTCCTAACACTGACTTCTCCGTATTTAATGGCTGTTTGTTGCTACTGACAACCCATTATTGTTTTATTTCAATGTAGTAGACTGTATTAAATTTTCTACACGAAGAGTACCGATGTAGGACAACTCTTACGAGACTACACATCAATCGGACGTAATAAATGTATGCCGTTTGGATTATCATCCCTGATAGTTTCTTCAAAAGTCAATACGATTATTCATCGGTTATTTTTTCCCATTAAGGATCATAATTGAGGTTCTTAAAAACACACCAATTGTACACCATTCAATTTCAGTATGAGCAACCTCTATCTTTTATGTCAGGCTAGCAAATACCTAAGATGTGAGGCGGATTGATTTCCCATTTTTGAGGAGAAAAACAAAAAGAAAACAGCACAAAATTATTGCGCAAAAAATAGCAGGCAGTCTACGAAATGTTTCCTCAATGTCTATAGCCAAAATAGCCGGTCAATTAAACATATGCAAACTAAGAAATATATTTTGTTAAATGAAAATAGCTTTTGAACCTTGTTTTTTAATGAATCAATATTTTAATTTTATAGACACAGTGACGTGGTATTTTGTCATGTTTTCCAGTCACGTAATAGGCTCGTTTTAATGAATGATACTCACATAAGCTGCCTCTGTAACATTTCTTTAGGAAAGGGACGAGAACGCTCTGATTGCAATACATTTCTCATTTCCTCTGTATATCGACAAATACTCACAATAACTCTGCTCAATATCAGTGTAGGCCACTAAGCGACGCACTGATTATTGTGCTTAGCCAACTTTAGAATTTAACGATTTAAACAATGCAGACTAGTATTATTTTTCCGAGAAATGCCCGGAATGCTTTACTTAACCACAATATTACATTATACAGAACGAATGATGCATTATTTATTCTTGCTTTTCTTCGCCTAAACATTTTAGCGTGTTTTTTAGATTGACATTCAAGCCTTCGAAACATTAAACCTCACAGAATCGCCCATTGGAATCTTTTGCAAGCATATATGCTGAAATGTTTCCCTTTATTAAGAGAGCTTGTGCAATCAATTGGAGGCAGGTGGCTAAACTAGACACAAAATACAATTGAATAATCAATCTGACAGGAGTGATTTCTAACGAATTTCAAATGCAATAATACAACAGTGTTAGATTATTCTCATCCCATTGGTGATTGAGTGCATTCCTAGAAAAAGAAAATAGAAACCATATTTCCCCAATAAGACTGAAGTGAACTTTTCTAGTGTAGAGTCATCCGTGTCTCAGAAATTACATAAATTCTAATACGGCTGCAAAGGTAGAAAAAACATAGTATAAATTAGCACGTGTCTATCTGAAACTTTTGGGACATCGCGAAGATATTTTTTATCGCGGTTGTGTTTTTTTTTCTTCTTTCTACGTCAATATCGTGCCAGCAGTAAATGACGTATTTTATTAATTTTAAAGAACTGTTATCGTTTGAAGTAACATGGTTGTTTATCGGTTGCAGTCTAGACACGACCAATCAGCAATATTCTTACCGATACTTATTTGCCAGTTGAAGAAAATGAGGATAAAAACTTGCTTTTCATTTGATTTTTTTTGTCACTGTTCAAATGGAATACTAGAAACGGAGACAGCGTTAATAAATTATACAAAGACAAAATGTAATAAGTGTATCGATCTATGCCTGTATTATTTGACGCCTGATTCTGGCAATGTGTCAAGAGAGATTCCAGTTTAGGTTTATATGATAATCGGGGTAGATCTGAGACGGTGATTTTCATTTCTGTTTAGTATCACATTCGATGCCAAAGATTTTATGTTTTCGCAGAGTTGTCAGTTGCCATGACACTGAAATACAGACAAGCAGGTAATTGGATGTTTTGTATAAAAATACTGAATCATGTGTTAGGTTGACACTATTTTAAGTAATCATTCAGAAACCTTTATAAAATGAGTTAAAACCTTTTATTTGCATTTTTAAGGCGGATATATCTGTTATCCCTCTTTGATATGCACGTAGAGCTAATAATGTTTCCGAATTCAAAGTGTTGTCAGATTTCGGATATGTTTCGGTATTCTGTAGGAATACACGTCTTGTCTAATCTGAGCTGGCGTTTCCAGAATACAGTGTATGCAACACTAAAATGGTTATGATGTGCCAAGAACAGATATTTAACGCGCCAATGTTATAGAGTACTGAGCATAAAAGAAATTGATGAACAATAACAGTATTGAAAATCTAAATGACGTAGTTAAAGCTATTTAAAACGATTTCCCGTAGCATGAAAAACAATGGTATTGATAAATCTCATCGTGCATATGCAAGTAATATCTCTAAAGTTACAACAAAAAGGTTGAATTTTTACTTGGTTAATCTGTTGTTTTTTCTTTCTTATATATAAAACAGATCTAGCTACTCTTCCTCTTTCTTTCTGGTTTTGCTTATTTGGAATGCAACAAATGAAACGTCACAAATGGAGAGTTTCTGCCCATGAACTAAATCTTTTTTCTCATGTAACTTATTCGCGTAACAAAATTTCCAATTTAATCAGCTACGTCATTTTTGTCGGGATGACGATTATATGTATATTTTATTCCTCTCGGAAATAATGCCTGTGCCTTCATTTAAATGTAAAATGTTTTCTGTAGTTTTCTGTAGCAAAGAAAGGCAGATGTTAGTAAAAACAAATGTCCTAATTGATTGCAGAGTTATGGATCAAAGCTACATTGACCAAAAGAAGGAAATGTTAAAGTATTTAAAAAATAACTATTGAAAGAACGCGAAATTTTTAACTTAATTCATTATGCACTTTATTTAAATTTTTACTATTTTAAATCTCTCACCATGTGACCCGGTGCAATTTATGTCTGAAGCTTAACATGTAATATTTAGGGCCAATTGGTAAACAGGTAGGGCACTTTACACATGCAGTGCAAAATGTCGTATATATATATATATATATATATATATATATATATATATATATATATATATATATATAAGGACAAATCCTACCTTTAGGCGACAGCATATAATTTGGTACCTTTGGGCGACATCTTTGTATAGTGAAATATGAACTAGTCATTATTGTACCCGTAGGGTATATTCTGTGGGAAATATTAGAAGGAATATTAAAAAGCATGAGAAATGGGAAAAACAAGAGAAATGAAAAATATATATTTTGTTTCGTCTAGTTATTGTCGCCCGAAGGTAAAACGATCTACGTTCATGTATATGACCTACCATTGGGTGACGTTGAACAATCGTTCTTGTGTATGTGCGGCCCAAAGGTATTTTTTTTATATATATGAAGCTCAAAAGTAATAATATGTCACCCAATGGTATCATACACAGTGAAAATAATGTGGTTACGTAAGCGGGGTGGTCTCAATATCGGGGTTCGGCTTTCGGAATCCATCAGGTAGTGTGTATTTATGTATGTATGTATGTATGTATGTATGTATGTATGTATGTATGTATGTATGTATGTACACATATATTGATAAATAATTTCATCGGAGACAAAGAAGACATACACAAAGTTATAATGATATATTATTCAATATTTGGGGGGCCGGGTGCGTGCCAGATTTTTCCCTCCCCCCCCCCCCAAGTTCAAAGATTAAACTTACTTTTTAAGGTATTTCAATAGAAGGTGGTTCCGTCCTCATAATCATTACAATGTTGTAGAAAGTGAACATTTGTCTAAATTTTACAATGAACTGGTAATTCAAAAACACTTTTTCCGATGTTTTTTTTTATGGGGGGGGGGTCCGGGGCCCTCTGAGTCGTGGTGGCCCGGTGCAGCGCACTCACAGCACCACCCCCCCCCCCTTGCATTAACACTTTAGTGCACAATGACGCTATTTTACGCCAACCCGTTTACTGCATAATGACGCCTTTTGACGCCTTTCATGACAAAATCCGATTAAGATACCCAGTACTGCCACAATTAAGTCTTTATAGCCATAACTATCACTTATATGGCTGAGATAATGAATCTAGAAAATAAATATGAAGCAAATAATTAGTTTATTCGCAGGATTAAAGCAACTGCGCAGTTCAATCAACACTCATCCGTTGTATGTAACAGCGTGTCCGCCACATGTGCCCTGCATCCCGCGATTGCGACGTGAAGTCATTTGAAATTTTGAATAGTACAGTTGAAAGATTTTTGATAATATACACGGGAATATGCCATTCTTTGAACTAGTCGAGTTAATTGTTATCAAGATTTTACCAAAATAGAGGAAGATTAGAGCAAACTTCGAAATTTAGAACGAGGCTAGATGCTAGAAATACCTTACCGACATGTGTTCACTGCTTAAGTTTATATCCGCCATTTCATCAAAAAGATATGACCAAGAATCACCGTTTTCTCAAAAATATGGATTTTTTTATATTTATAAAACACTTACTTGGTAATTGTAATTCTTATCAGCACGAAGAATACACAAAGGAAGTCATCGAATATTCTTCTATTTTTAGAAACAAGGAAAAAACGTTTATCACATGGCACGGCAAATTCTGCTCAGCTCCGCTAATCGTTCGTTATGTTTTTCTCGGCAATATTTAGGATTTTTCCTTATAGAAACATGTTTCAATACTTTTAAATCTTTATTTAATGTCACATATCATTTTAAAATCATTATAGTTCATAATTTGTTGAATTTTCACAAGAAAGTTGATGCACGATAGTGACTCCCTCAGTGAGTGAATCAAGCACTTCACATTTCGAAAACCATTAAAATCGTTAAATATTGCACATCAAAACTGATTTCATGCTCGATTGGACCCGCCCCCACCCCCACCCCCTCGCTTTTCAAAGATCTGCTAAAACTTGTTTAATTAGTAGAAATATTTAATTATTGCTCCCAAGAGCACATTTCAAGTTGCTTCTGCATTGATAATGAGATGGAAAGATGGTTGCCAGGTTTTAAGATTTTGAAAATTCGACAACTTTTCGTCAAAGGAAATTCACAGAAGGATAAAACTAAGCTAACATTGTAATTTTTCATTAATAAGGGATACAGAGAAGAGACAAATTAATTTGATATTGGTCTCTGGATAACTTACTCAACAACAACGATGATCATACTACATGGATATAAAAATATAGTGAGGTATATATGACACTTTTTCATTTAAGTTAAAATTTCATAATGTTGCTTAACAGAAAATGTTTCTGGTTTTAGATTTACAGAATATAGTACATACAATATAATACAATATATAATACAGAATATAATACATACATGTAATTTTAAACAATCCAATTAGGAAAGCTTGTGCATTGAAAAAGACACTAGACTTGTCTGTGCAGTCAAGAGATGTCATTTCTGCAGCAGGTATAACATAATTTGGTCAGTGAATCTCAATTTTAGTGAAAGGTGAAAAATTTAAGTAATGAATTTCTATCTGTCACAGATGCTACAGGGCACATACTAACAAGGTAACCATTGAAAATAGTTTGAAGCAAATAAAATAATTTCCTGTTCATTATTTGGCTTCATTTTATAAAGTTATTGTTACATATTATTTCACGGTACATGTATCATTATTTCTGCCATATTTATCCAAGCTTTACTTCACAGAATTTACAATAATGCTTACCTATGTGACCGTCAAATATAATCATGGTAGGGTTTTTAAAAAATATATGCCCATTTTCTTAGAATCCGATACACTCTTTCAATTTAATTATTATCTGTAAGCAAGGAATAATTATTATGTTGTTTATTATGATTATTAAATATTTCCTTACGAGGCTACAAAGATATTTTGAAAACCTCCGTTCCTCCAACCATCTTCCCTCCGTTTTGCCATTGCGTCCATCCATCATGCCTTCTTCTCCAACATTATCGTGCAGCATCACAAAAAAACTTGATACTATATTTTCCCACTTTCTGCTATAGTACAGAGAGCATGTATACGACAATTATTTTTCAAACCATTGACCAACTTCCCTCCTTCCTTTCCAGTTTGAATCACCTTCATTTAATTGGTCACTCGTGCCAACTTGACGGCAAAGTTACATTAGAAACCTTTATGAGTGAATCTAAATGCAGACTTTTTCATGATTCCTTTTGGAAAAGTCTTAGTTACACATGAATAATTGCAGTAAGTTACAAATTCCATACCATACAGAGCGGGTGTATCCCTGGATCCAACAGGAGAAAACATGATAATATGAAGTGAAGCTATATAGAAAACATAGAAAATCTTATATGAAACATGTTAGAGAGTCTTAATATGTCGCCCCAAGTTATGGTACCCCCCCCCATCTCTCTCTCTCTCTCTCTCTCTCTCTCTCTCTCTCTCTCTCTCTCTCTCTCTCTCTCTCATGCACACACCTATGATGTTTACCTTCAGTATGATTAAACGGGTGTAAATATGAAGATTTTCGTATTACAGGTGACTCAGAGAATGACCCTTTTTAATATGCTGGTATTTTTCCTATTCTAAGGAGTAATTTCTCACGTAGGCACACGGACTATATAATAATTTACAATTGATGCACGTATAACAAGACTTTCAATTGACGCAAATATTCTGTGAAGTGAAAACAGGTCTTAGGGTGGAATTACACCCTTAAAGCTTTGTTAGATACTCTTTTCAACCGGGATATAATCAAAGAAGGAAGTCATTTAAGAAAATCATTGACTGTGAAACTGAGCTCATAAATATGCGGTTGACTTTTATTAAACACATTACATTTTAATAGCTTTTACAATCTGAAATCTTTTTCATCTTTATCTATGTGAAACATATTCGAGACTTATACTTTGTCGCCCATCTTGATTATAGGTAAGAACCCAAGCCAAAACATATGGTACTGCTCTCTCTCTCTCTCTCTCTCTCTCATTCACATTCCTATGTTTACATTCAGTGTGATTAATTTGAGACGGGTGTAAATATGAAGAATATAGAGATTTTCATATTACAGGTGACTCGGGGAATCACACTTCTTAATATGCTGGTATTATTCCTATTCTTACGAGTGTTTGCTCGCGAAGGCATACTGTATATGTAATACTTTACAATTTATGCACGTATGACAAAACTTCTAATCGATGCATATCGCTTGTGAAATGAACACATGCCCTAAAGTGGAAGTACACACTGATAACAGTTCGATCATTTTTCATCTGAGATAAATCAAAGAAGAAAATACATTAAAGAAAATCGTTGACTGTGAAATTGAGCTCATATGTACGTATTTGACGGTTATGTAAATACTGTAAATTAAATTTTCATAGCTTTTCCAATCTGAATTTTTTTTCATCTTTCTTTACTATTATATTCAGGATTCTGGACTGATGTTGGTAATTTCTGTATAGTTTATCTTAACTTAGTCTCTTTCAAAATGCTTATATCAAACTAATGCACGAACATCAGAGCTTAACTTTGTCTGTCTCCGGAATAATCGGAAATTTAGAATCAAACAGGTTGACACGACAGACTTGGCAATAAATCTTTCTTTTCAGTCCGCAGTTTCAATAAGGAACGAAAGTCCGCATTTAGATAAAATCAGGAACAGTATATAACGCATGTATGTTAAACTCAGATACAATCAATCAGTAGAAATAAAAAAGAAAAATCCTCAGCTTGTAATATTTTCAATTATAAGATAAATATTGAAAGAAAAATTGGCATTAAATGCAGAAATTAGAAAGAAATGTTAAGTTTAGCAATGTAATTTAATTTATAAAAAAGAATTTGCACTTCTGTAGTATCCGTCCTTATACGAGCCATTATGACGGAAGTTCCATATGATACAGAACGGTTAATAAATGCACAGACTGCAGCATCCGCGGCCACTTTAACATACATATCGCCCTCCGAGGTGTGAATGTCGACTGAAGAGTGGGATAATAGGATTTGTTACATGGTATCGTAGGGTGGGGCGTCAAAAAGGGTATTGGTACATAAATCGAGGACTCTTTAGCGCTCGAGTTTTCTCTGTCAATATACCCTTTGAGTCCCCCACCATGCTATATGAAAGGTATTACAACAAAGAATATTGTCCAACTGATTGATTGTATCTCGGCGACTTTCTTTCCGACTTGTATGTGATCAACTCTCTTTTTTTCACCCACTTATTTAGATTCCTCTCTCTCTCTCATTTTTTATGTCTGTCTCCATCACTTTCTTCACTCACACACACACACACACACACACACACACACACAGACGAGCACGCATGTGAAACCACATACGGATTACATGTCAATAGTTTGGGTCTATGAACGACAATTCACGTGGTTTAAAAGAAATATATAATTATGATAAAATTAATGTAATTTGATTGTATAGACACAGATAAAAATAGGTATGATTTTTTAAAAAAATTTGTCTTAAATAAGAGGTGAATGTGCCTGCCAAATGGGAATTTAGATTGATCACACAGTAATATATATTCACTTTCTAGTGTCTTCTATGACTTAATTGTGCATATACAGAAATTTATACATAATTTCCAAAGCTTGAATGAGCACACCGTGACCAACGAAATAATTATTGGTTAGAGTCATTTTCATACTCTATTACGCAGAGGAAATAAAACAAAACCATCCCATTTACGCATTATTAAATACATGAACCTTTCTAATGAAGGAAGGAGAGAGATTGCATGCACTGGTTTACCATAATATTTAGTTTACAGGTTTAGCAACAGTTTTTAAAAAATCACATTCCTTTTTATTAAAATATTGTCCACGTTTCAGTTACTTCCACTGATCAAACTGACGATAATCTAACAAAGGTCATAAACAATGTTTGAGTTACTTTCGGACTGGTGTGTATCATCCAGTGAAATCTGAGCTGCGTGACTGCGTTCGGCTCATTAGTTATATGGTTCTGATAATCGGAGCATCTCGTAACTTTTCCAGTGTTCAGATTGGTTCTAGGAGAGGACAGGTTCTCGGAATTCCTGGTTCTCTTTAAGTCCAGCGGCTGCGGGATCCTGATCTAATGGCAAGCCTGCCATTATGTTTTTAAAACATACCGGTCTACTTGTCAGGAAGCTGACTGTAGGCATGCGTCACACTTGCATGCATGACCACGGGAGGTTAAACCTCAAAGTGGGTCCAACCCTAGCTCACTAACTTCAATACATGTAGTTATGGTATTTCACATTATTTCAAAGAATAATTAAATATGTAACAACGATGATGATAAAAAAGCATTTGAAAATTTACCATAGTTCTGTAAACATACACACATTCAACAGAGATATGCACATAAAACATGATGACGGCAAAAGGTTGAAACGAGAATATATATCAAAACTGAAAAATGTAAAAATCTACCCATACTTTCTAATAAACTTTGTTTTAAAATAAGTTTCAATCTTTTAACTATAGTATTCATGCTTATTAAACAGCTAATACATTTAGCTAATAACAGAAATGCTTTGGAATATTGTTTAACTTTTGGGAGACACTAAATATATCCTCTGGGCGACAGCTGTCTCCGGAAGGTCGCTTGATTGTCGATCAATGGTAGCATATGTGCTAATATATATATATATGACGGGATCTTTATTTACATTTAGCCGATGGGCCATCAGCAAGTATATACATCTACATATATTGGTTGTTTCGATTATTCTCCTGCAGAGTTATATTTTTGCTCTTTTTGCATTTTGCGCAAACATAGATGAAATAAATCCAACGTTCATTATAAGTGTTTTATCGTACATAATCCTCCTTGAACAATTTCGTATCGCAGTGCCAAATCAATATATCAGTAAAAAGAGAAGTAGGATATTGAAGCTCCAGGACTTTCAATGTATTTCCTGTCTGGTAATACAGCCAGGACTTTCAATTTATTTCCTATCTGGTAATACAGCCAAGTTCTGAATCCTATTCACTTACCATCTGCAAAGGTGAGCATCCGTGAGTAACATGGGTCTGGTTGGTTAATAGGTTGTTTGGATTTTAACGGCATTTTCAGCACCTTGTTGGTTATATCATACCGAGAAAAGGGAGCTAAGTGCCTTTACGAACAATACACTGAGACAGACAGCCGACCCAGTCTGGACTGGGAGGTCACTGAACCCGTCACCCTTGGACTAGGAGTCAAACGCCTTACCTACTGAGCTACATGCGTCTGAAATTAATGCTTTAGAACGTTTGATCTATTTCATGGTTTTAGTGTCTATATTTTTTTAATCAGGGCAAATAAATATTTTGAACCTTAGTGAGGATATACGATATGACTTCAAACGAAATTTATATGGCAATGTATGCATAACAATCCAGGAATTTTCATGCGCATAAAAACAGCATAAAAATTACTTTGGAATAATAGACTGAAACGGAATCTTCATTATTCGTAGTGATCAGCCCATTATCATATATGGTCAACGTTTTTGTTTCAAGTTTGTTGCCTTCCCAAGAGCTTTAAAATATCGGCAATCTTTGTTAGACATGTATGGTCTTAATCTAGCACCTAAGCTGGACTCGTATTATGCATTGACTAAATCGTTACCTTGGTTTTTGTAAGTAGTTTTTTTCTTTCCTTCAAGATTGGCTGTACCATAACGATCGGATGGGAGAAGAAATATTGTAAGAATGAACATAAACTTTCTGAACCTTTTTATAATATGGGTCAACATTATGGCATTATTCAAATTAAACAAATATACAATTGGAAGTTGGATGTAAAATGGTTGGTTTACATATTATTGACTATATAATGGTGATAAAATGCTAGCTAAGTGCCTTTCCCAAATAAAGGCAGAGGCAGCCAAACCCTGCTGGTCTGGCCTGGTATCAACCGGCAACCCTTGGATTACGAGTCTGACGATTTACCAACTTGGTTACCGTGGCAACCAGTTTCCGAAAGACGAATGGCGATGCTGTATGTATGTGTGTATGTTGTAGGTATATATGTAGTTAGGTAGAAAGGTATCTATATTTATGAATCATTCTGATTTTGGATTTGAAATTGTACAATTTATATTACAAAACGAAATCAATTAATTTCCAGATAGGCCTTAATTTGGATCAGCAAAATTGACAGCAACATTTTGACAACTCTGTTGAACTGTCTCTATCGAAGTGTACATCCATCCATTGCTCCAGTTATTATTATTGCTAACTGAACATTTGTAAGAACTTTTCCATACGTTTTCATTCAATACCACAAGGTTGTCCCTCATATTTTCAATTAGACTTGTACTTTTGCATCTCTCAGTAACATTTAATGACCTAACTTTATTTTATGGTGTATATCTTCCTCCATTACGCTTTTGTATTATATAACTTCTCGAAAGTTGTAATAATTTAGTTGAATATATAACGTCCTGTGATTTTGGAAAGCTATAGTATTCCAACTTTAAATATATAGATTTAATGCATTACTCAGTCCCAGACTCTCAGACATTTTACAGTTAAGATTGGCAGTCTTCAATATATATATATATATATATATATATATATATATATATATATATATATAGTTCGTTAGTTGGTTAGTTAGTTAGTTAGTTAGCTGGTTAGTTAGTAGAGCTAAAGGTTGCAAAAGCAGACACCGAAACTGATTCCACAACAGAAGTTAATTCCAAAAGATTAACAGACATACATTCAAAGAGAGAAGTTTAATGTAAGAAACAAAGGGTAACTTAAAAAATATTGATGAGTAATTGGCAACCCCAATTCAAAAAGTTGATAGAACGAATTATGTCTTTGTAGAATATGTCTCAGCTAAATTACTAAAAGCACGTGGTCCATATTTGTGAAAAGGAATGAAGAAAGAAAGAAAGGTAAAGAAAGAAAGACAAACTAAAAAGGAAAGAAAGAAAAGATGAGTCTAAAAACTATCACACGAATGATGGAGAATACAACATAAATAATAATACAGAGCTGTTATGATTTATACATTCTTTCGGAAATAAATAATGTCGCCAACACACACGAAGCAAAATAAAATGAATCATTGATTAATTAAAAAGTACTCTCTTTGTCCATAGGGCTGGGATTCAATTTGCACGAGGGTCTCGTGAGGATGTCAGTGGAATCGATTGGCCCTCCCGGCTCCACTTTACTCGTAATACGCCAAAACATATAATGCGCCGTTGGCTCGCCAAACACCGCGCGTCCGCAGGGGACAGAAAAATGAAACGTCAGTAAGCCCCTCATCTGAGCCATGGCGCAAAATATGATGGGTTTTTTTTACCACAATTAGAATAATGGATCCCACTTAAATATGCACACTGCTGTTGAGCTGTTAAAATGCCTCGAGAAACAAATACCTGTGCGTGGCTCAAGCTGGGTAGCATTTAACGATGTGAGAAATCGTGCCCCAGCACGTAATGTGGCAAACTTGCTGAAAAATGCCGAAAGGGAACAGAAGTGAAGCCATGTCGCATGTGTAGGATCGGTTGGAAGTAAGAATATGTCCTATGTTCAGGCTGCAGTGGTGATATGTGTCACAAACTCCTGAGGAAGGAGAGAGCAGCGGTGAAAAAAACATATTCGGCAAGGTAACATCTATTTAGAGACAACCATTTAGAGGTAACAGTTTAGAGATTAAAACTCCTACTGGCGAGCAGTGCTCATTGGGTAGTTTCAGCCCAACAACACGCGGAACAGCATAGGGTTGAAACTATGCTAAGATAACACAAGGTTACGACTGTCAGTCGCGCGAAACAGAATAAGGTCATGATTCTGACAATACCGAAGAGGCAGAAATATGACCTTTCTCAAAGAGTCGTATCCAAAAAAAGGCAAGACCTACGGCACATAGTTTGCGACTACGTTTACGGACAGAAAAAAGGGCAATATGAGGCCTTAGTCCTACAGATGAGGATGTCAAGTACTATCTCGAAAAAGTGCAGGATCACCTTCCGAGCGACGAAACAATTGTTACCGATATCTTTACAGACATGGACGAGCTAGAGTGGTTGGATGTCCGTAAATCTCTTGGACCTGAGTTTGTTCTTGTTGCCATAAATTCCGAAGAGAAAGAACAAAAGCAGCTTGATTTGCACCTAAATGAGCTACGCGAGGTGACAAAAACCAACCCTCTGTCTTTTCCCGTTAGCCGCTCTTGGATAGCCCAGACTTTCGTCCCAACCGCTGCCTGCTTAGCGCGTTTTTCGGTATGTACAAGCAGGCCCTTGAGAAGCGCCGCATAACGGTCAACACAGATCTAACGTACGACTGGTTGTGGAAGCTTTCCCGAACCGACCTTTCCCCGCCGACGATGGATCCTGGGAGATGTCTTAGACCGACGCCGAGGTTTGGCTGCACAAGTGGCATCTGCCTGTTATTACTATCGACATTCACGGCAACGTGGTCTACCGGTTTGAGCCAGAGCGGAGCAACACAAACGTCTAAACGCCCTTTACGCTTTTTAGGCATAACAACCACGTCTGGTTGGTAAATAAGGACGTGAAGGTTTTCGAGCAGATTTACGCCAACAAGCCTGTTCGGGTAGAGTCTCCACCACAAAAGACCAGCGTCAAGTTTAGCGCCAGGTGGTCTCGTACCAACAAAGCCAAAGAGATGGTTATTTCGGTAGACTCTGCCGACGACATCGTAATAGCCCTCCGCGACGAAAAAGACGGCACCAAATTTGTTTGCATTACTGGCGAGGAGCCTGAGGATCTTATCCTGGAGCTGTACCGCGCTATGCACAATATCGAGCCTGGCATTTTGGTCTGCCAAAACTGAGTCGTAGACGGCTTTTCCGTTCAGGTAATCAAAACCCTTAACAGGTTTCGGCGCGCATTAACTGGCGACATTGCAGGCGACCAGCCGAACAAGCGCAAGGAATGGATCGAAAAGCGCTACCAGCATGTTATCGAGTGGACCGAAAAGCTATCCATGGAAGAACTTCCCCTAGCTACGCTTTCGCACTACAGCCAAAATGCGCTTGCCTTTGGCTACTAGCGGTGGCGTGGGCTATCATCCATAAAATTAAAGAAAAGTGCAAAGAAAAATGCTAGCACACTATGAGGGGTCTACGTGGTCCGGTCTTCCTTAGTAACCACGCTACAAGCACCTTCGGACCATCGCATCCGTTTACCGCTGGTACACTGAGCGACGGCGATCTATCCGTGACAGATCTCAATGCACATGTTGACGCTGGCGATGCCTTAATGGTCTTAAATGCTCGTGATACAACGAGCGGCGCGCTAGCAATGAACAACATCTTACAAGACCTCATCGACCCGCAGAATGTTGTTGTTAAAATAATTCGTCACTTAACGGGTACCAGAGCCGCCAAACGATATTGCAACGATGCTTCGCGTACTAACATCCTCCTTCTTTGGGAATCGCAGCCTCTTTGACTTCGCCACCGTCTTTTTGTCTGTAAGCATAGACAATTGGCTAAAGGTGTGTTTTCGCAAACTAACCAGCTCCCTGGACAAATTAAAGTTTCACATAATGCTGCTCATAGAGAAATTATAATGTCGATATGTCCAAAATCCACGACCCGCAAGATTTTAGCATAAAAAGGATCAGCGATGCTGAAACCTCCCTACGGGCAAAAGCTGAACAGCGGCGCGCAGTAGACGCGGCGGATGGTGTTAGCAACACACTGACGGCTGTGTCGCTGGGCACCGGTGTAGCGAGGATAAGACAATTGTCAACAATAATTTCTACCCAATTGCGATCGCTCTTGAGATAACAGGTTTAAGCCGTGGTCTGATTTCTGTATCTGGGAATTTTGTAGCCGAGGACTATAGACTATCCATTAAGCTCAAAAGCGCTATGAAATCCGCGTCTTGGACGAAACAAAGCTCAACACAGTCGCAGACCATATATCTAAAGCGCTACGCAACAGTGCTGTCACCAAAAAAGAGTTCGAACTTGTGCTAAATGGAGTCGAAAAATACACAAATACGGGCTGCATCGCACAAGGTATGCACTTCCGTTGTAATTGACAAAGTGACAAAAACGAGGAATAGCGCGCGGAAGAACAGAAGCCCGCGAGCAGCACGTGGAAAATCTTACTGGGAATTCATAATAAGCTGTTTGTATTCCTATTGTTTGTCTTTTTAACCATCCGAAAAACAAAGCACAGGTCGTGCTCCCGCTGCTTCCAGTCCGAACAACATGCTAACAGCAACTGCGTCGCCACCGTATTGTTTGCACACCTATGGCATGGGTGGTACTAATGGTGCACTCTATAAACGTTTTTTGCCTTTTTTTCTCTAACGGTTCTCCATACGCGTTTGTTAACATTCATCATGTTTAATGACCCGGTTCTTTTATATAGCATAATATTTCAAAATATTTGCAATGTACCACACAGTAAAAATATTGCTGACTAAACACCCACAAAAGCGGTAAATTACACCATTACAAAATATTGCTTTGGCATTGTGCATTGTTCCAGAACTGCCGTAACACTTCGTATATAAGTCAGCTGTGATCCATGCAAATTCGGTCAGGTTTGTGACGCTTTTCTGTTTGTGTGGCAAAATCGATTTATGTCAGGTCTAAATGGCGTAAGGTAAGTAATAAATATTATATTTTGCACCCTGTAACACAAATTCTGCCGACATGTTCAAACAAAAACCAGCGGCAAAAACTTGTGTTTCATATAACACGGCATATTTTATGCAATTGTGCAACGGTGCTTGCATTTTTAGTGAATTTAAAAGAACAGTAGTCGCCTCACGTGCCATTGCCTTCATTTGATATGGCTGCAAATCTGCATTAGAAAATCGTGAACTATCAATTCCACAGTCAACATTGTAGACCTGCTTTGATGCGTACATTCTAAAGCCAATTACAAACAAGGCTGCTAAAGTCAAATTCGCCAAAGCCACAAAGGCATCAATAAGAAATGACCCGGTGCACATGTTAATTACAACTACAATACTACAATATTTCTAAAATAAATAAAACCATGGTGTTGGCTGATATCCCATTAGCAAATTATTGTGAGCATTTATACTGCACTTATATCATTGTTTGTTTAGACCCGATATTCTGCTACTGTCGCTAGTGTAAAACATAAAATGAGACTTTTAGAAGAACTTTGGGATCACATGCTGAAGGTGAGTAAGGTGTCTAAGAGCGAAGGCTGTATATAATTTCATTATTAAACAAAGTGGCAGACAATATGTTGCCCATATGGAGAAATTCTGATTATGGGTAATACTGGCTTCACCACAACGCTAAAGAACTGCTTGGATGTGCGCGTATGAAAAGCCGTTTCAATGTACAGCATTATCTTTAGTCCAACGGATTTCCAAGACGGCAGCTGTGCTAAGGCATTTTTAGTGAATTTAAATAAACAATAGGCAATTTCGTTCTTTCCTAGAGTACCTAGAGTACCTCATTGACAAACTTCCGGCAGCTACCATTATACACCTCTACCATAGATGACGTGGCCTGTCTAGCCATATTAAAAACCCCGTTTTGAGCCGGCCCTGAGGGAGGGGGGTGGAAGGTAGGTGGTGGCTCGGATGGCCAAACAAAACAAATCAAAGTGTTTTTCTCTGTATGTTCCAATCAGCTAACCGCTGACCCCCAAACGGCTGACAGTAATTCCGACAGGGTTCGGATGGGGACTTACGGCAGTTTCCCTTTTTTGTCCCCTGAGTGTGCGCGGGGGCCCGGCAAGCCAACGGTGTATACCATATTTTGGCGTGTTACAAGAAACGTACGAGAACGAGGTGCCGGGAGGGCAGCTGATTCCGTAGACACCTCTTGACTCCTTGGAGCCAATTGAATCCCATCTCTACGAACGACCTACTGCTCTATCGAGCTTTCATATATTACCTGCTGCTGAAACATCATCAAAATGTTAATGTGATCACGAGAACATTGCTGAAATATTTTCCGTGCTACTTCATAAAAACAAAATCACACTGTCATAACTGGCACATTTTCCTGACTAATGGATTTTCAGAGATATAGTCTAGAAGTATCCTGTACCTTGCTACTACTTAAACACTATCATACTGACGTGATATTTGAAACATGGATTACTACCTTAAATGGAGTTGATAAAATGTTGCAATTGTGGCACATCAAAATAAAAAAAAACAATATAATTTGAAAGCCTTTGAACAACAATAAATGGTGAAGAAAAGCATCATTATGGTTAATTCAACAGATTTTTAGAGGTGATTTTAAAAAAAATGAGTTTAACATAAAAGCAACAATATGAGTATTAAGGAACAATGTGTACTAGTTTTACAGGTTTTGGGTGGGATTAAAATGTAGTCAAAGCTAGTTGTCATGCAAAACAACAATCAACAGAATCAAAATGTTGCCTTGCCTATTTCAAACATAAAAAGATGTACTGCAACCTTTCAGGGACGATGATTATTGCAGATTGCACTCAGTGATGAAAATATTGAGATAATATGCTAAAAGCTGTGCAGTAAGAGAACGGATTTAATAACTTATTTTATATGGATAAATACACACATTTGCATTTGGCTAAATTTATGGCACAGCTCGAATTTCCAGCTTTGCCAGGTCAATATTCAACGATTCGTAAAAATCAGAGTTAGAATTTGGAGAAAAGAAAGTTATATTTACAACAGCACATGGTGACTCAGTGTATGCAGTAGCTGTTTTTTAATCAACCATCGGAATGCCAAAATTTGACATCGATTTGAAATCATGCATACGTTTGAAAGAGCTGATAATTTGTTGCAGATTGTTTAAAATAAAAGTACCAGCTGTCATTCTGTTGATTTGTTGATCACGCCAAAAGAAAATTTGTCGAGCGTAAAGTGCTGTCTGGATATCTTTATTCCGTTTCAAACAGCTGGCGTCAAACACGTTGTAGACTCGCTAAAAGTGGACTTTGCATAGCATAGCAGAAAGCAGTATTTAAGGCACCTTCTACTACGAACCCGAAAGTACAGTCACTTCCAGAAACATCAATCAATTGTGGGAACAGACAAAATTAAAATAAAATATGCTAATTTAAACAATGATTTACGGTACAATCTACATACATGTTCCACAAGCAAGGGAGAAAGAAATTGCCCCACAGAAGGGTCTATGTTACTCACATGGTTGACCAGTGGCAAACATACATTGTGAACATGCAAGCATATCAAACATACAACGATGGGTGCAAATACATTCTGACAGTGATAGATATATCTTTAGATATATCTTTATTTCAAAATACGCATGGGCTCAGACAGTTTAAAAAAAGAAAAGAAAAGAAGATGACATACAAGACGCTTTCAAAGGCATCTTCAAAGAACGAAATCATGAAAAAATACAGTCTATTAAGGGGAATGTGTTTTGCAACAACAAGGTCAAGGATTTCTCGGACAAGGAAAACATCAAGTATTTTTCAACCCACTTCACATAGCAAACTAATTTAACGATATAAAAATTTACTACGCTCAAACTCAAGTTTTCGCATAGAGACCTCTGAACATTTTTTAAAAACAACATTCTAAAATTTGACAGTGATTAATCAATAAAAAAGACACAGATGACAGTGTGACATGAGATTTGGTCTGAATCAACTAAAGTGGGCAGTGTGGGTGACAACATATGGTTATAGGATTTCATACAATCATTTTAGAGACAAAAACATGCAAGGCATTTCTTAATTATGCATAAAACGATTCACATGAAGTAGGAGGTGTTCGGTGAGTTGGGGTAGTAGGTGTAGTTGGGGTAGGAGAAACAATATGCAATACGTCGTACCAAATTTACCACAGACAGACAGCTGTTGATATTGTCATTGCAGTTGCTGTAATAAAAGCAGCAAGTGTTATTACACACTTTTCTTTCAACAACTGTTTTAGTCTTCCCCTAGACGGAGTTTATGGCTTATCGTTCATTTGCTCTGGCCTTTTTTCACGTTGAACTTCTTAATATTTTCAAATTGGTCGATACTTCGAACCAGTACTGTCCTCGTAGTGTTATCTTTCTCCAGTTCATTCTGCAATATATTTTTCACGATCACTTGTTTCTTTTTTAATTTCATCTTCAAGTTTTTTGATCTGTTCATGCAGATATTCGATCTGTATTTTAAAACCTTTTATTTCTGAGGCTGCAATTTCAGCAGTTTCTTTGAATCTTCTTATTTGGTAAATAATTTTCTGACAATTTGTTCATCATCTCAAAGCAATTTTTTCAGTTCAGTTTTCAATTGTTTACTAATTAATTGATTTATAAGCCGTGGAGTTGTACGACCCAAATCTTGCATCTATATTTCTTCAGGGACATGTATTGGTTGTCTGGTTGGGAACTAACGTCTAAATTGGATATTTAGGTTGTGTTTCCGACTTTTGGACTATCTCCAATTTCTCTTGTTTCCTCTGTGTCTCTGGGTCTATTTAATCTATCCAGAATTGCATGTATTATGTTGGAAGTAGTAACAGTTTTTGTGTTTGCTAAAAAATTTTATATTTAATTCATTCATATAATTGTATAATCAGGGTTTTCTCTCTATTAATCGAGCTGATAAAAGTGTTATCCCACGCTTTTTGTTATCCTTAAATCAACTGCACCACCGTATATGTCTCTGGATTTTATATATATGTTATGATTATTAGCTTTTTTGCATACCTCCTGCATATTTGCTCACAAAATCTGAGTCAACGTTGTAATTTTTGAATAGTCTCTCTAATGTGATTTCATTTGTGTTATTGTTTTTTTGCCGAGTATCAACACTTAACATATTTTGATCCTCCAAATCACTAGCAAGACTTCCAGGATCATCAATTAGTCGCGGATCTACCGTCCAGAGTTTATCAAATCATAACCAGGATTACCAAATCGTGTTTGCAGTGGCGGATCTAAAGTACACGGTGCATCAAATGACGTTGTAACATTATAAAGTCATCTTGCAATTACCCTTGTTTTAATCTTGAACTAGTGTTTATGTAACTTACAAAATTCATGTCAGTTAATTTGATGTTAATCCACACGAGAACAATCATTAAAAACAGTGCCTAAAAAGGTAACTACACAAAGGACTCAAGATCCACGTAGAGTTGAACTTGTTAGGCAGCTTAGGAAACGTTGAAAGGCATTAAAATGAGCCAAAACATAACGTTTTAGAGGATGGTGTTATACTAAGTGAAATAACACAATACAAACTAAATGACAATAACTCAAATAAGACAATGTATTATTTGATAGGTGGTGTAGTTGCTGTTTCGGGGAATCGTGTTTATTTGGTCAAAAAGTAAAGTTGGTTCAACGCGTAAACACACAGTGGTGAAAATCTTTGAAAATAACCATGAACAATCAACCAAAGCAAAACTACAAGATAAAACAATCCCTTTGTACAACCCAATACCAGACATGCTTTTATTTTGCTCACCAGTTGGCTAGCTTTTTCACGGTAATAAATAGCAACATAACGAGTGAAAGAATCAAATAATTATGTTTATCACTAGGTTCTTAAATCTATTCTCACAGTTGCATACAGCATGATTTTAAAAAAGCAATTGAAGTTTACAATTTGTCTAATATCAACGATGGATACTGAACAGATTTCAAAGATAATTATCCCATTTCACTTAATCAGTCCACAAGTGACTAACTGATAGCACATGAAATTTTGCCTGGCAAAATTGTTAACACAGTACAATCTAGTTATAAAATCAAACTTACTCTGCTGACAGACTTAAAGTCTATTCTATAGTTGCCTAAACAATTCGTTACGTAAATAACAACATTTCTAGCAAAATACAAATCATTATCAAAACAATTAGCTACGCAACATTAGACTCAGCTCTGACTATTGTATATATCATGCTTTTAAAGAAGCTATTGAAGTCTACAATTGATCCACCATCAACAATGGATATTGAAGAAATTTTCAAACTGATCATTCCAGTTTCGTTGGCCCAGTGCATTTAAAGCTACGGGTGAGATAGCTATCTGATAGCCTATGGACCTTTAACTGACCAAATTGTTACACAATATATATATATATATATATATATATATATATATATATATATATATATATATATATGTTGTTGTTATAAAAAATAGCGTGTGTGATGCGTCAAACAGCAACACGTCGTATTCGAGAAGTTACAGATATCAACAATGATTTTGTAAAGGAGCTTGAACAGTACCAATTCACGAACAAATACAGAACGAGATACAGAATGGTGAAATGGTTACAGGCAAGTATGGCAACATCTTTGTTTGGTGTTAGTATTTGAACATCTGAATTGTGTTTATGAGGAATAGCTACTGATACGGTTGTTCCACTAACCTTCACAGATTTTATCACAGCAATCATATGAATTGTTTCAAAGATTTGAATGAAAAATAGATTCATAAGAAAGTTTTGAAACATGATGAAATAGTATCATCGACAATCCATAACTTGAACAGTTTTGACGAATTGATAAGCAAAGCAATCAATGATAACAAGATAAGAAACGAGTAGTTCGTTTTCATCGTCCATGCGTACAACACGTACGAAGAGATGAAAAACTCAATCAGGAACAAAACGAGGGAAGAGATTGAAAAGAAACAAAGCTGTATTAACGGACAGCTCAAATAAAGAGAACTATATTACAATCGAGTCACTCCCTGAAAGTAAAATACACTTCACCGACCAAATGGACAACAGAAATGGCAGATTATTCATTTCATTACAGAATCGGTTTTGTTGTTGAGCATTACAACATTATGGATGAACTCAAAACATTATCTTTGAACTAGTCAATGACACGAAGGAAATTAGAACTATTTTAATTCCAGATGGTTACTACAACCTTGAAATGTACATGAAAAACGTCAAGGAGGGAAGGACTGTAAATGATGACAATAATGAAACTATTCATGTTGAATGATGGAAACACAATTCAAAAGTTTAAATCACTTCGAGTAACACTTACTCAGTGTATATAACTAACTACAATGCTATATGGCTAGGATTTAATAGCCAGATAAATATAAAAGCATCTACTGAATTAGATACAGTGTTGTTTTTTGAAACCCACACATTTATACATTTTCCTGGACTAAATCAATAACAACAAAATCTACCCTCATGGCTATTATTCCTGTTTACTCGAGACTTTTCCAGAGAATTTGTTTTGTACAACATTTATGGCAATTACCAACAATTACAGAGGGGTACAATTAACATATTGGACATCAACATTAAAGATGAAGATGGCAAAGTAATAAATGTTCAGCGTATACATGTAAAGCATGCTTCTACGTAACGTAAATACAATGTTTGGAAATATGTAATTTTGAGCTTTAAGCGAACCTTTACGCAATGAGACAAAAAACAGATGCAAAAAACTGCAGCACTACCTAACCCTCACACATTAACTGATGCAGAAAACAACTGTTTCGTTTTGGGAAGACTTGATAACCAGATAAAAGCACATCACAACTACAAAGAACAGATTGATGAGAACAGGAACAAGATTAAGAAGCTCAAGACTTATTCAATCAGAGATTCAATTCATTATCGACTGCTGTACAAACCCTACAATCAGTAAGGAAAATCAGATGATTTACCTAATGTTAGGTAATGTTTACGACCCATGTAACAGTGGATGAACATTGAAATAAATGCACTGGAGAGAGATATGGACAAACAAAATCTCTGGAAAACTATGGCACTCTACAATCTTAGTTGGAGCAGTTACAGAGCTTTAAATAACGAAATCTAGAGATCAGAATGGTAATTAATAAATTCAACACTCAAATTACTGGCATGAATGACAATGTCACAGCTAACACTAATTTTTTATCAGAGTTGCATATAAATAATGACTTAACAGAGATAACTAAAAGGATAGATGACGTAAACAACACTTAGTGTGAATGAAAGCACGATTAGATGAATGTATACAACTTCCGATCTATCAATTACAGATCTGAATGATACAATCAAAATGATACAATATGGTATATTCACAGAATTTAGTCACAAATTACACGCTGAGGTTGAGTAATCGAAGGGTGATGCAAAAGAGTATGTCGATAGAGAAGAAGTGGTATCTAATACTAATATCGGTGTGTTGCAAGGCAGCATTGATGAAATAAACAAAAAATGAAGAAACTGAGAAAAGATTTAATTTGGAGCAAAAGGTTACAATAGCTACATAAGCATTCAAAGCTGAAGTAGATAAAAAAAAGACACTAGCGTTCAAGGTAGCATTGATGGAGTTAACACTGAAATAAACACAAACATTGAGGCATTTAAAACCAAGTTGAAAACGAAAATGGAAATAAAGACCATTACATTGGCTGTTATAAAAGATGATTTGAAAAAGAAATCGATAAAAACAAAGGGAGTTAGATGAGAAAACAAAACTAATGCCTGAATGTATATTGCTTTACAATTTTCGCACTGTACCGAGTCATTAGAATCCAGAAGGTACTAATTTCAATGTTAACTTATCTGATGTACTTGCAATTGTTAAACACAAACACCCCGATTTGGGGCTGTTTTAAGAACACACTTCAACAATCGTTATTGAATATCTTTAAATCTGAAATTTACCCTAAGATATTATTTGAGATTTACGGATCTAACTATGCTCATCACGTTTTTCTGAATACAAGTTACACATAATAGATGGAGTAGGGCATTGTGTATTTCAATAAACAAATCAAGTTTATACACATTGCTTTACAACTTACATATCAACCCCGACCCAACCCCCCATTAAGAGAATAAAGACTTTGATGTTAATTTTTAAATTGTACTAGCGATAAACATCCAGAATTTTGCTCACTCATTAGACATTAAACAATAACCTGTGTCAAATCTTTACAGCGTAAATTAGACACGTTCATGTTATCCGAAAGAGAGCAACCTTGTAATCACTGGCTGTTCTTAAATGCAACACTGGCTAAAGCAGCAGTAATAATTGGATGAGCATATTTAAAGAACAACAGACACAAACTGAAGACGCCAATGAAAACAGGGCCGGAGGCTTGACTGCTTAAATAAAAGATTGAGAGAACAAGGTTTGATCGCTCAGTACTCGAATAACCTGAACGATACTTTCTCTGTATGCGTCTGCACATCGTGATAATGGTTGTGGACATGGTTTAAATTCTAAGCCCAAACTTAAAAACAGAAGCAACCTAAACTAAATGATTTTTACCAACCTTCCGAGATAGACAAGTCAAATTATAATATATATTCATTGGAATTGTGGTGGGAGATTGGGTGCATGCTGCTTACATGTTTTTGTAAGATTTTTTAGCACAATAAATTGCGAATATGTCGACGTACAGTAAATACATAACTTCTAACTAGCCGGAGAAGATACCTCAAGAAGTTAAATACCTGAATCAAACACATCATTGTACCATTCACCCATCCAAAAGCATTAAGCAAAAAATACTTTGCAAGCTTGTACACCAAACCTCAGCCCAAATATCATGATTGTACCTAGTAGTTTTTTCGTGTCGTTTCCAAACAATATTCTGTGGTTAGCAACACGGGTAGAATACTCGTGAAATATATAACCATATCATACAGAACCGATGATATTTTCAAGTTTAATGACTATACCATTTTCGCGACATGCAACGATTTGTGGCTACTTGTATCAGTTAGGACAAACAGAAATAATTCTTACGAATTGGTAATTTCGTATAAGTGGCTCCTTTAATAATGTTCTTGCATGTTTTGTAATAAATTGATCAAATATAGAAGTCTTCATCTTTGATTTATTTGCTAAAAGTTTGAATGTATGTGAAAAACGTTTGTCATAAATTTTAGCAAAATGCCCATCGCAGTACCATCCACAGGATGAGATCACTATTCCATTTGCAGATCTTTTTCTTAAATACAGCTATCGGCATTTGCGCTCCACGTTTATTTTTTTTTTTTTTTTTTTTTTTTTGTGCATACACGAGATCCTGTATCATGATTTATCATAGGTCAGCCATATGATTATGTTTTGGGCATTGGTGTTTTTCAAACGCGGGTATATTGTTTGATTTCCTTGTTATGTGACCAGCTTGTAGATACTTAGGTGAGCCAAAAATATATTTTAGAGGAGGTAAGACTCGAGCCATGAACGTTTGGTTTAGAGATATAACGCATAAACCAACCTAACTATAAAGTCAGTTACGAATATTGCAATTTCCAGTCTATGAGAAGATTTGTTTTTGCTGCCTGCCTGTTTTGCTGTATCGCTCTGCAAATGAATTAATTCTATCAGATATTAATGTTGGTTCTGTTACAAATACTGCCTTTTGGTCTGTGTTGCATTATCTCCCTCTAAATGAAATAATGTTACCAGTTATCAATGCTTGTTTTGTTAAGAATACTGACTGTATGTCTGTCTATATTTCGCTATAAAACAGTGCTGTATTTTAATTTCTCATCTATCAATGTTTTTTTTTGTCTGCCTGTTTGTGTTTCAGTATAAAACAGTGCTGCATTTTAATTTATCTCACCACATTCACGCACTACTTTGCCTGAACTATATATCGCAGTTGCATTTTAGAATAGAGACTATTGTAGTGCATGCAATTCCTACCCACAGCCAAGTCAAGTATTGATTTTCTGCTGGACAATGACCTTGTACACATCGAATGGTGATTTTTGAAGTACCACAATTATAACATTTTAATAGCTCCATTTAAGGTGTAAGTCATTTTTCAAATATTATGTTAGTATGGTAGTGTTTAAGTAGCAGTAAGGTATAGGAGACTCCTAGACCATATCTCTGAAAATCCAGTAGTAAGGAAAATGTGTCAGCTATGAGTGATCCAGCGATGTGCCAGGAGTGCAAGCCTTGTTGCCAAGTAACAACACCATGTAGAGAGAGAGAGAGAGTGTGTGTGTGTGTGTGTGCGTGTGCGTGTGCGGGGCGAGTTATATATGGTACGTAAGTAAATGGGGATAGATGGAATCTGAATTAATCGGTGAGTCATTCGCTTAGGTCAATCAGATCGTATGCTATGATACGTTTGCTCTCAGTACACGGTTCACTCGATTGTTTTGACTGATTGACAAAAACATTGTCTTTCTCTCTAATTTTATATAGCATTCTTTTTATCCTGTTTTGAATGTATACATAATTAATTAGCCTGTTCACATTTTTTGTGTAGTTTTGTTTTAGTATGCTGGTGGAAAAACATCACTGTTAAGTTCTTACCACATATACACATAAATGCGTAGGCATCAAACTCTGCAAGCATGTAATAAAACGCATTTGATCTTCCACAATCAATCTCTTTTCTAAACGACATCGTTACAATCGAATATTGCTACGTTCCACATGGAATTGGGATTCTGAAGGTACCACAATTATAACATTTTAATAACTAGATTTAAGGTGTAAGTCATATTTCAAATATTATGTTAGTATGGTAGTGTTTAAGTAGCCGTAAGGTATAGGAGACTCCTAGACCATTTCTCTGAAAATCCAGTGCTAAGGAAAATGTGTCAGCTATGAGTGTGCGGTTTTGTTTCAATGCGGTAGTAAGGAAAGCGTTTCAGCAATGTTTTCGTGATCACATGCATATATTGAGAGTGTTTCAGTAGTAGGTAATATATGAGAACACGACTGAGCAGTACAATGAATTAATCAATAATTCATTTTATTGTATTTGTTGTGCATGAACGACAACCCACGCCAAAAAGATCAAACTATTTTAAATTTAACTATTGTTTCAGCTCTCTCATGTGTTGCCTACCTAAATTACGCGTGTGTATGCAAAGTTGTATATCTGGCATAATACAACTCCTTCAAAGCCAAGTATACAAAATGTTAATACGGTAGATCCGTATAAAGTGTTATCTGGCTCTTTGTTGTCAGTATCATTACATTTTACTTTAGAGTTTTCTAATCATTGCAATAAATCCAAGTAGTTTATTTTGATTATATTATGAAGTATATCCTTACACAACTGTGGATAGTTTACACCAGTGGCCAATTCTGGCACAAGACAACTGTGAGTTTGGCTGTAGAAACCTATCTATAGATATGCATTTTCCGTAGTTTGCCACAATGTTTAAGAATGCTTAGACTTTCGCCCCATCTCTTTAAGAACACTTGAGTGCCAAAGTGAGGCGCATGTAGTTAAGTAACGTATTTCCTTAAATAGTTATTTCAGTCAGATTGCAGAGAAGTACAATTTTAGTAATTATATCAGTGAAGTTGCAAAGATGTGCATAATAGAAAACAAAGCTTTGCTAAAGTTTGTTGTCCCAATGCCAATGCTTCTATGTGCAGTTCTGTGCTCTCTACGGGTCACTGAACTATCTCACTTAAATAGATCGCGCTTTACGAAATGTATTCGACGTTGGTGCTGCTGCACGTTATGTTCATCTCATGTCCTCTTTGAGGCAGTTTCTTTTTATGAATTTCTCTATATGAAACGTAAGATGAATTATAACTAAATGATAACGTTCTGGTTGCAATTTTAGATATTAAATTTGACATTTGACACGTATCATGTATTTACCCGGCCATGCGATTTTGTTGGTTGAATGAGATTCAAGATGGTCGATCGGCTGTCTAATCTATTGACCTGGAGCCCGATTATGATTTTCGGTGAAAAAAGCAAACCCGGACCATTGGCAGGTACTACTTGCTATTCCCGCACGCAAATTAAGTGATTTTTTGCACGACCGTTGCAGTACATTGCAATCCTGGTATTGCCACCGACACAAAAAAATGTTTTCTATTGTTTTAAAATATTTTGTGAGGAAAATATGTCAAGATGACAGCACATTCGTGATATCTCTTGTACACGTACCATGCTTACACCGTTGTATGAACCAATAACCTAAATTTTACCTCTAGTTAATATGTTGACGAAACAAGATTTTTCATGAACTGAATTTACAACGATATCAATAGAAAACAACAAAGCTGTAAAGTCATATATTCATATTTTATTGCAATTAAGACAGACATTTATTTGACCGCCAGGATGTTTTTATATTAAATCTTAATTCTTTCTTTGGTACAGAAATCTTTAACATAATTACTTCCAGATTACGAGAAGTAGGAGTTTAAATATATTACGATGCACTTATTAACTTTTGAAGCTAACAGTAACTAATACTAATCTCATCTGCGACGTATATTTGTAATTTTGTGCAAATGTTTCGATATTCCTTTTTTCGATCCGATTAAACGTTGCTATTTAAAAACAAAGCTAGCCTTCATGATACACAATCTTTTTATTCTCGCACAACCTGATGGCAATTCATTGTCCTGGAAAATTGCCTTCTTATCAGCTATCAGCTCATAAAAAGAGATTGATGATGATTGTTTTGAGCATGAAGAACATCACATGCCAGATGTACATCCCCTTGACAATAGATAAACTTTAAACCTAATTCTATTAAAAAGACCATTTATCATTTAAGTTTCATTGATGCATTTACATACTGACGTGCAAGAAAATTTATGATCGTAACTTGGCAACAAGCAATAAAGACATTATATGATTAGAAACCATACATACTCAGGCATGGGTCGTCGCGAGTGGCATGAAATTTACTCATAAAATTATTTGTTGAATATTGTGTTATTGTTGCATTTTATCACGTGCACTTTTCTAATAGCATGTTGGATAAAATCACACTTTGTTTATAGTTTTTATCTATTATATGACTTTTTAAAGACAACTTTTGAAGTAAAATGTGATATTTCAATACAGGGCGGGTCTTTGGTAAAATTTTAATGTTGCCAATCTTTGCCAACTTCTTTTGTCTGAAGAACTCGACGGTCAATAAAACATTAGTTGCTCAGCATGCGATATATTTTTTTTTACTTGTCTCTGGTTTATAGATAAGCCATATATTTAGTCACAATTGCTACATATATAATAATTCGGCGAGTCCAAAGGTATTTCAGACATGTGCGTGTTAACTAATTAATATTAGTTCTATTAAAGCCAGTCTCAAAGATCATGATCGCTCTATATTCCTCGTGTTTTCTTGAGGCATTCACTTTTCCTTTCAAACAATTATATTTCCTTATCACTCCTTTAGTCCACACTAGTTAATGTATATTCTTCCTTAAAGAAGTGATAGAAATTCTTATTTTCTCACAGCAAACATCACTTATTTTTCTTTTACTGTATTCCCGTGTTCTCCTTACTACTAATAAGTCAAATAGTGGAAGAAAGTTACATTGAAGAAATAATTTACGGTGATTATCTAATATAATTATCAATCTTGAAATGTTAATGCTGGTGGTTACATTTTTTAAAATCCATCTGACTTGCGCGTTTGCTTTGATGATGCATGTCACACTCGCTGGAGTTGTTGGCCTCAAGGACGGGATCAAGAGTATTCCATCTAGCAACTAGAATGTATTTTATTCTTAAATATCCTACACACCACAATACTATTAAAATAAAGTTGAATTTTACCATGTGCTGCATTCTATTATTTAAAAACTAGAAGTGATTTTATCTCGAAGCAAATGAAGAATGCTTTGACCTCATATTTCAAGTTGATTACTCTTTATTGCATTTGTGCGCTAAAATGTTATCGACTCGTACTGAAATTTTCCCATTTGATTCCTCTTACAACTGTTTTTACATTTCAAGCGTTGAAACTTTCGAAAACTTTGTTCAGTGTTGGTATTATATGTTATGATTTAAAAAGCAATATTGTCTCACTCAACCGCAAGCTATATTAAAAATACGGAAAAAGTGAATTAGGTATTGTCAAATACACGGAATATTTGATGCTGCTAACTGGGAAACGGACATGTAAATATTGATGCACAAGGCAAGGCTTTTTGAAACTATTGGCGTACAAGCTTTACACTTTTCTAAAGAGAATTAATTTAGTCATGATTCTATACTCAAGTAGAGGATTTTACTTTCTATATTACACCCAGCAATCATGACTTGATATATTACACCCAGCACTCATGACTTGATAAAGATGGCAATAGTGAGGCAGTGGACTTGCACATAATTTTTTTTTTATTTTAAAGAGAGCACCATAGTACAAAGTAACTAGAATATTAGGATTTCTGAAAACACCATAGTACAACGTAACTAGAATATTGGGATTACTGAAAACTAGAATATTAGGATTACTGAAAACTGGTTTAAGAAAACTAGTGGTCGATAATTGCTTTTCCAACCACTAGGGCAGATTAAAAATGTCAAAATTGTTTTTTTTTTTACAAAATGAACTTCTTCTCCTGTTCAGGCTTAAATGATTGATTCTAAAGACAAATGCAATTTGTTTTGTAAATAAATGAACTTGCATCATATGCTTTGAAAGGAAGTGAAGGATTGAAATCTTTCATTTGAAAAAGATGTGTGTTCATTCAGCAAGATAGTTTGCTAATTAATAGCAATTTACTACTGTAATTAGATAACAAGTAATATCCACCCCTGGTAAACTGACATTTTCTTCCAATTTGAGTTTGCCTTGACGGCAACGGATAATCAAAGATAATGCACAAGTAGTCAAAAAGCGATTTATCTCTTCACAATGATTAATCTGTAGTTGTCCCTCTGTGATACTTTACCAAGTCTTTTATATTTTTAAACATAAAGTTCACTATTCAAGTCTTAAAGGTAGATTTTCTTTTTCAATTAGAAATAGAATAATTTCTCATCTAATGGATTTAAATTCAACTGTTATAACAGGTTATGTTTAAATGTATATGAATGTGTACACTTGCAACAGTACAAAATAATTAGAATACAAGATAATTAACTTCAAACCTCCCAAATTATGCTCTAGTAGTGCGCCATATCAAACATGATATGTTATTTCAAATTTCTTAAGAACCTAGAGTGACCATGAATAACTTTCAAATAAAGCATTTACTTCAATACTATATACATATATATAGATATGTGTGTGTGTGTGTGTGTGTGTGTGTGTCAGTCCTTTGTTCTAAGCCTGTAATTAGGTCAAAACACTTTGGTCCTCTGCGTGATACGTACGATACACACTTTGATTTTTTTTTTTTTTACACAATTTTGTTGGGATGATGGCAGCATAAAATAGATATGTAGTTTACCCGTTTTAGAACGTTTAAAAAAATTCTTCTTTCTTTCTTCTATTGTTTGTCCTTTGTTTATTTATTTCCCTGTCATTTAAACATGTAGGAGTCAAGAATTCTTCTTGGCTTTTGTGTTTGGTGCTTGTTTTGCGGATGTAAATTTTCTTCCCAAAAAAGAAAAAGCTAGTTTAGCTCGAAACGTTGGGAAACTGTTTTGTATTTGAGCAGTTATCAATTTTTGTTTATATATATATATACGTAGGAACTATGATGATTTGAATTCAGGTAATATATTTTGATATAAGATATTAAATGTTCATTATTTTGGCTGATAGGAACTCGGCGTTTCAAAATCTAACGAGCAAAATGCGATGTCTTCATCTCGAAATAGACCAACTGCTCTCAAACAAATGTTTATTTCTTTTTAAGTTTATCAATTTCAAGCAAAGAATAATATATTTAAATTATTCGTATAATGTCTAATCAGAAACGCTCCAAGCTTTAGCATCCACAGTTTAAATAAAATAATTATAAAGAGTTGGAATCCACTTATGGTCACATACTGCTCAACCCAAAAACTTTGACAGTACCTTTAGTCAACATGCAAAGGACAATTACTACTTAAAAAATGGATTATGACAACAACAAAAAAACTTTGACAGTACCTTTAATCAACATGCAAAGGACAATTACTACTTAAAAAATAGATTATGTCGATAGAAATTTGTCTAAACCATGAAAGCACAATAATAATTTTCCGAAATATTTATCGACAAATACGGTACGGACACATTTCGTTGATGATTTACTGAACTGAATATCAAATATGATTAGATGCGATCACAAATCGGTTGAAAATCATTACGGTATTTGTTTTACCCATTCTTTCTCATGACAGCTTCGTTGCGGATTACCTATGATTGAAGAGGACAATGATCACTGCTTCAAAATCAAATTTACATTTGATATTTTCAAATACATCTTCTTTATTGGTACCTTTAGAGATGCTTTTAATGTTGTAATGATTTGTTACATTTGTAACATTACTTGCAAACTTTTTGTCAAATTAACAGTATAGGTGTAGTAATAAATAGCATTTTCACATAACGGGGCAAAATAGTTCTTCTTACATTACTCCTGTATGACTATAATTTGGCGTTTCTTTTTGTTCCAAATTGTGGCGCCCTCCCCCTCCCCCCAATCATTGTATCATTGTAGGATACTGTGCATTATACCTAGATGTGTTCAAAAGTAGGCAGATTGATATATAGATTATTTGTATTGTTTGTATACATACATACATACATACATACATACATACATACATACATACATATATATATATATATATATATATATATATATATATATATATATATATATATATATATATATATATATATTGACACAAAATTGATAACGGCGCGAACACAAAATGTTTCCCAACGTTTTGAGCTAAACAAGCTCTTCGTCAGGGTAAGAAACAATTTAAATCCACAAAACAAACACTGAACACAAAAGCCAGGAGAAATTCGTGACTCCTACATTTTTTTTAAATGACGGGGAAGTATACAAGTAAAGGATAAATAATAGAAGAAAGGACTAAGAAAGCAAATCATCAACGGTCTTAAAACGGATAAATTCTCTTTAAAGAAAACAACCGGAATATTTTTACCAATATTAAAATATTTTTGCCAATATTAAAATGAAATTTAATCCCTTGTCATCAGTGGCTTTCTTCATCATTACGTCTCAACAGATTAAAATGCACATTTACTAACCTATCTCTATATTTGGAATCCAACCAGTGGAAGCATACAAACAGACTGTATTTTGTCCAGGACTGCCCTTAGGCAATGCATCATAGAACGTCTACTGAAGTAATATATATCATCGACCAGATTTTACTTAGATGTCTGCGATTCTGTCCAAAACCTGGTAGCAATTAAATAAAAGCTCGACTACATCTCTGCATAGATTGAACCCAAATCAATTTTCAGGAAGACACAAAAGACATAAATTAAATCAAGACTTATCCATGATCGGGTGAAAATTACAACTACATTCTAAACCCTGGGATTTAATATCTCATACTATATGTTTGTCAAGACCAGTGTAACAAATCCTCATAAGATGGGTTTAATTGTTCGTTGCACGGAACTCTGGCACAACAGTTACGCGAGGTTTCCAAACGAACGCAACAAAACGGGACACTTAAAATAACAAGCATACATCTTGATTTACGATGAGTACACATAGTTTTTGAGCAATGTTAGCTCTCGAAAGCACAGAGCATAGCTATATATATTCCTAACAAGTCGCATGACATGAGTCTCTGACTCAATTGTTTCATCAGCTGTATGCAGTGTGCAAACAAACTAGTTAGTCGGAATACACTGAAGACTATGGAAATAATGTAAAACCTGTCGACTGCGTATATCAGAGTTTTGACATTTCATTTCTTATATTATTCTCTGGAGCAATAGTCGAAACATTCATTAATAGATTTATTCCATAATATGTATTTATTTATATAATGATTCTATAACAGCCACTTGAATCTTCACCTTATGTACAAAGTTCCTATTTATAACACCTGACATCAAGCATTTTCGTATGACACGAGACTTCCTTTTGCAAGCAACTGTGATATCGTGGAAAAAGATTTTGTTGTACTAATAGTATACAAGTAATATTTCTTAGGCAAGGGTGATAAAAGACAAACATTTATTTATGGTTCATTTCTCATGATGTATGATTCATGCGATTGTTTAAGATATTATAATTTCTGATATTTTAATTGAACAAGAAAACTTAAATGATTCATTAACCGTATTTTTGTGTCTGTGAAATTACAGAACAGAGCTCTGGATACATATATGTACGTGATTTGGATGTATGAAAGTGGAGGTCTTTATGTGGATAAGGATTTGTTATATCTATATATCTGAGAGAATACAACGTTACCTGGAAAGAATGATATCATATAATATATTGTAAACCACTCAATAAATACCGTTCAGATCCTATCTATGTTACTAGAACAGCGTACCGTATCATACCGTATCATACCATTTCCTACCGATCCGTACCTTTCTCCACCGTCCTCCTAATCGTACCGTTTCGTCTTAGTCTTATTAATTTTTCCAACCGTTTTAGTACCGTACAGTTTGCGTACTATACCTTCTTGGTGCCGTTTCCAATGTTGCTAAAATCGTTACAAGTGCTGTAATTGCGAACGTGATCACTTCCTCCATATTGGGTTGGAAAACACGACAGTACAAGACTTTTCGCATTATCAGTTTATTTTTCTCCAGTTGGATGACTTAATAACACTGACTTTTTTATGCTACCTCAAAACTCACTCAAAGCAAAACTTAAGACACTAATTTGTTTAAATGGTTACAATATGATTTTGCGAAAAGGAACACATAACGATCCACACATGGATACATTTTGCTAAAGGTCTCACTGGATACTATTTTGGTGCATTGTCGTCGGACGATGACAGATTTGCAGCAGAATGATGACAACTGTACTAACCAATGATTGTTGTTGCGGATAGCATGCTTGTAAGATTTTGATTAAGGTGTTCAGGTCAATTCCGTGTACAGCCGATAGCTTTTCCACTGAAACAACACTACCCCCAACCCCTCATTTATAGTGTTAATTCCAGACGGTCAAGGGCTATTTTGAATATCTCCTCTGACAAGGCGGCTCAAACAAATAATATGGGCCCTATGCATGATTAAAGTTGACTGTTACATAACAACTGGTATGCTTCTCATTACCCTTCAAACATCTTGATTTTGAGATATTTACATCTGTAGAAGTCATACGTACACATGTAAGCCTTGTTGGCCGTTCATTTGAGCCGAAGCCGAAGCTACGCATTTGATCTCCCGTGCTAGTCTAACTGTCCAAGACAGTCCCCAAATAAGCTAATAAGCTAATACATTTTCAAGTATACCTCAAAGCAAATGTAAACCAAATTATAGATTTAGTTTCTATGTGAATTTACAAACAAAATGCTCTTGCTTATTAGGTTCATGTCTTCTAAATTAAAAATGTGGGGAGGCAAAATACGAAACTATCAATTGAGACCTAACTGTATGAAAATATTATATAATTTTTCTTTTTATTTTCCTTCATTGTATCTTAATTGTCTAAATGAGTCTAATTCTTTTGAAAACCATAAATTTGTATATGATCCTGCTCACCTGTAAATTACATCAATTCAACAGCACTCTTGTCCTGCACTTATTTCCATAAACCCTTTATTGCAATAGTTAGGAATTTACCCAAAGAAAAAAAACATAATTGTACAATAGAACAAAACATAAAAAAGTGTTACCAACAATGCAGAACGCACATTTCAGTTCGCGTGAATCAAACTGTACATTACCATTGTCATACTCAGCCTCACAACAGCAACGCTCTTATTGTTAATGGCTATAATTTGTAATAATTTTAATTAATTTATTTTGGTGTTGTTTATGCACAAGTTACTCTATCTATCTATTGTTGGTCTTTTGAATGATATATGTACAATTCTGGAGCACGGAGGAGATGTTTTTAAAATATACAGACGTGAAACTGGTACATCTATATTTTTTTTTTTTTTTGCAAATCACGTAGGTGTTTAGTGCCATCTTAAATAAAAGTTTTTTGCGCAACACATGTATGGTCGCTTATGCGGCTAACGTCATCCCACTTTTTAATTAGCCTTATTGTTCCTATCCCACTGAACAAAATATGTCAGGTACAAAAATAGATTTGTTGTCATACAATCTTTTATGCTGATATTACTTCACTGCTATAGACTGCTTATACGCTATCTGCTCGTAATTAGAAATGTTTGCTAATTGTTTTCAACATGAACAAGACTATCTGCTAGATGTGCCAACAGTGGAGGATTACTCGTATGCAACAAAAATGTCTGACTTCAGCTAGATTCAGAAGAGAGTTTCGAAATACACACGGCTTGCTAAAAAAGCATAAATTCTGGCAGCATTCCATTTTATTGATTTTTGTTCCGCCTTATTTTTTAACGCTCTACTGTATTTCACAAACAAGACTCAGATAAAGGTTAGTCTCTGGTCTTCTGTTTCTTGGTCCAGCATTATGTCACAGCTTGATGGCATCTCTTGGGTTATGATCTTTGATGTTTGGTGAGAGAAGGAGCACCATAATTTGTGTGATTCCATGGACGATTTATGAAAGTTTTTCAAACATCAACGAATAAAGTACCCCGCGCACTTTCGTATATTCCCAAATAATCAGTGCAGACAGTGCACAACATCACATACTTTCATGGGTCATATTTCAGTCATTCGTATGCTTTTTTCCAGCTCTTCTTGTACTTTCTTACCCTCTTCTCTTGATCACATTGACGATCGCACTCTCTCTTGTCATCATCTAATTTCTGATATTTCGGTGCCGGGTGCACACCTTGCAAAAGCTTCGACATCTTTCCAATTGCACAATGCATTGAATGTTTGTCAACAATGATATAAATATTAAAAACACTTTGTTCTGCATAATTCTGGATTATTCGTTGAGTCGGCCCATGCGACCTTTTCCGATTGTCCAATATTAGACTAATACTCTACAACTCTCATTATTATCCATACTGAAATCAGTGTTTATGGCCAGTACACCAGACTAGTTCCATGTGCGTGAAGACTGTTTTGACAATAATCACCCTAATTTACGTGATGCGTCCATTTCCGCCGCTGGCATTTATTACACCTCGTCAAGTGCAGAGCAGGTATTCAATTAACACAATAAACAGACCAAATAACCATGAATGTGAATGGTGTCTCACGTTTTACTTGAAATAATAGATATAAGACCACTTATTAACTAGTATGATAGCGACCTACGGTAATTTTCACTGCTCAAACTGATTAGTGGACGGCTGGGGTTTTAGTGATCCGTCGGCAAATTCCCTGACCTCTGGTTAGCGGATTAGCGTAAATTTTGAGCCCTGCCATTTATATAAAAGGAGGTCTCATATGAGAGTTATGGACCACAACTTAAATTGAAAATAATAAGACTTTTTGGGTTAGGCGGTGTGCACGCACAACAAATAAAACAAAACCTACTGACTCATTAATTCAAATGCCAGCTCTCTCAAATATTACCAAAAAAATGTATGGACTACTTTCCTTACTACCTCATAAAACAACACACAAACACCATCTTTGCTGGACCATTTTCCTTACTACTGCATAAAACAACACAACAACACCATCATTGCTGGACCACGTTCCTTACTACTGCATAAAACAACACAACAACACCATCATTGCTGGACCACGTTCCTTACTACTCCATAAAACACCTCCATATTTCTATACCCTATTCTACTGGACCACTACCACAACTACTGGATAAAAACAAAAACACCACCGTGTTCATAGATATTACTACTGGACCAATTTTCTTACTACTATATTTTCAGCTATGTGCTCCGTTAAACACTACCACACTACTGTGATGTCTGAAACGTAACTTAATACCTTAAATGAAGATGATAAAATGCTATAATAGTGGTGCTTCAAAAGCACCAATCGAGATGGAATGGAGGAATACTTGTTATCAAGATGAAGAGACTGCTCAATTAGTAAACAGCTTGATTGGGGGAGATCCAAAGCGAATTTTACATCCATTCATATTTTGATGATTACACATGTATATGTATATGTGGTAGGGACTGAGATCAAGGAAATAAACTAGTTATCGTCATAAATGTGGTGTGAAACCTACTTATAGAAAGTTTAGTAGGGCAGCCAATCTTGCAAATGCTGTTCACGCACGTGCACACTTTCATCGGCAAAAGTATATTTTTAAAGTAGACAGTCCTGGATCTGCTCATTGTTTTGATTGGTAATGAATCTCATTAGGACAGCCTGGAAAATGTGGCAATCAATTGTGCTTTGTTAAATCTACAAGGGTGTGTGTCTCGTAGGGTAGATAAGCTTCACAGTGAAGAACTTAGTACAGCTTGTAAAGAAAATGATATTGTTCTCTTAACGGGGACATTTATCAGAGCTGAGGTAAATAGTTTTAATCACTTTGTTCTAAATAGGAAGAAAAAAGGGACATCTAAACGGGATTAGGATGGTCTTATTTTTTATATTAAATGCGGTTTTTTATTTAAAAAAGCAATACTTAAAACAATATTATGAAGATATTATTTGGGTGAAACCTGATTATTCGTGCTTAAAGTTAACTAATAATGTATGTATTTGTTGTTGTTTTTTAAAATTATATTCTACAACAAGGTTCATGTACGCAGCCAATGACTGACACAGATGTTTTGGAAGGAAGTGATCTAGTTCAATTTCAACACGAAATAAACGATGTGTGTGAATTTCTAGTTTGCAGTGATACGAATGCGAGAACTGGAGTTAAACCTGATTATGTAGCTGACGATAATTCAATTCAGATAGCTATTGACTCAGATTATGAGCCCGATTAAATTTGTGCACGTTCATCACGGGACATAAAACCGTCTAATTCAAATAGTCACATGCTCCTCAATTTCAGCAAACAAAGGGGTCTTTGAACTTTGAATGGTTGAGATGGTGCAGATAAAGGGATGGACAAACACACGTTAATAGGAAGCAGGGGTTCTAGTGTTGTAGATTATGTTCGTTCTACTCAATCTTGATATAAGTATGTAAATACATTTGTCGTTAATGATCCTAACATTCTTTCAGGCTATTGCCTCCTGTAGTTTTCATTTTCCCTTCCGTCATCAGATTCTTAAAAGTAATAATGATAATGCATACGAAGAGATTGTGTATATATATATATATATATATATATATATATATATATATATATATATATATATATATATATGTGTGTGTGTGTGTGTGTGTGTGTGTGTGTGAGTGCAGAGAGAGAGAGAGAGAGAGAGAGAGAGAGAGAAGATTCCATGATGTAGTACTACAGTTAGAGCAAATCAATTTACAGATATTTTACATTATTTTATGTACACATCTATTTTAGAAAAGTACTAATGATGTTCTACTAAGGTCGAATAAACGGTATATACCATAGTATATAGTTGATTGTAAATTTAAAGCAAAGAACTATTATCCAAATTCACTGAGTTCAGAAAATCCAAATCAAATGTTTGTAGGTCTGAAATGATGAAAGCCCGTATCGATTACAAAGGAAATGCAGGGAAAGTAGATTCGAATATGACAAACAGAAGACAAAGAACTTTTGTGAAACAAAATTCGGAAACGCTAAAGAAAAGTATAACTTTTTAAAGAATGCATCTTATCCTAAAAAAGGAACAACTAATATTTCATTGTCATCCTTCGATCAATATTTTAGTGGGATTAATAATCCTTCATGTCATTTCATGTCATTTTTATACTCCTGATGATGATATTATTGCTTTTAACGAACGATATGTGATGGTGAGTTCCAATAGATATTTGATGAATTAAATACTGAGATTTCGTATGATGAAATTATAAAAGGAATGCACAATTTAAAGAGTGGGAAAAGCGATGGGCCAGATATGATCTTAAATTATTTTTGGATTCATGGTGCTCAAACACTGTTTCCTTTCTTACATAAGCTATTTAATATTATTTTAATACAAGTAATTTTCCAAAAACATGGTCAGAGGTTATATTATTCAGAGGATAAATAACTAAAACAAAGTATTAATATTTAGGAAAGATAGAAGTATACATCGAAATTGTAAATTGTCCTTTAGAGGATGGAGATAGAGATTATAGAAAACATTTCTTATTGAGGTAATGCTTTTACGTGTGGTGGCTCTTTTTCAGAAGATCAAAAAAATCTATCAGGTTCTGAAGGCAGTTTATGGGTAAATACCTTTACAATTTCACAGATGTTCTATAAGTTACGCTTTTCATTTATTTGACAAATTTGTAACACCATTATCAAATTAAGGAGTTGAAGTATGGAGATATGTAAAAGCTAACTATATTGAAAGGGTAAAATAACAATTCATTAAAAAACATAGACTTCTTTCCAAAGTACTACCCACAGGGGCAGAATATTTAGGTACTGAGGTGGAAATTTTGATAAAAATGTATGGCAAATATATATTTTTCACACACATTTCAAGTTTTAGTCGTAAGTAAATTATAGTGAAATTTTCGTAGGAAAATAAATTAAGAATGACAACTTTGATACTTCATTCACCGATTCCAAGGCAAGCTAGTAGAAATTGAAAGTTTCATTAAAAGTATTCAAACAAGAAAAGAATTGACGTATGAATAAGCAAAACGTAAACAGAATCATAACTACAAAGCTTATAGATTCTTTCAAGAGAAACGTAAACAAGTACATATTTTAAGGCGGTAACAACCAAGGTTCGTAAGAATTTTTCAACGACACTGAACCCTACTTGAAGAAAGTTTTAATTCCGAAAATTCGTCAGTTTGGTTCTGTATCAGTTCAGTTTGACTTACCTATCAGCCTTACGAAACGGCCCACACAGGATGAAGAGAAAGTAAAGTACAGAGAATTTTTACCACAAAACAATACCTATTACTATAATGAACAAAGGTGAAATAGATGATTCAACTGAACGTTTCCTTTACATATTTGCATACAAAATTTGGACAGAAAATAAGCGAAATTACGAGGTGGATGTTTGACAGGATTGAATACTGAACAATCTAGGATGACAGGTATCAGCCGATTAAAGGAACCGCATATATATATATATATATATATATATATATATATATATATATATATATATATATATATATATATATATATATATATTCAATCTCTTCGTATGCATGATTGTTATTACTTTTAAGAATCTGATGACGGAAGGGAAAATGAAAACTACAGGAGGCAATAGCCTGAAAGAATATCTGAAAGGGTACAAATTAAAAAATTAAAAGGCTAATGTCAACGTGAAAAATACAGAGAACAAATGGTTTTTTTTCTATGCAGTTAAATCTGTACTAAATACACCGAACGATCACGTGCATATGCCAGCAAAAGCAGTTTGATAAGATCCAGTCATTTTTTGACAGATGCTCTTTAACATTACAGCGCATTAAACGAACTGAACTAGAATATGATATCTCCGTAAATGTGGATGAAATAGTTGAAGACAAATACAATAGAGCATATAAAGTGACAGATAAAGAATAATATAAGCATATTATCATGTTTATTCTATTGAATGAAATAAAAATACCAGTATGTTGGTATAAAAACTTTATCAAATATGGTATAATCACAAGTAAGCAAACAACGTGGGCTGGGGTACATTTGTAAAAAAATAAAAGTCTTACATTTGTTCAATTCACCAGAAAAATTATCAAGTCACAACAGTATATGTTATAGTGTAGACAACTCTATAGATATTATGCATAAAAAGGGATAAGTTGTTAAATTATTTTGAAATTATCATTTTCAATTTAAAGTTTAAAGTTGTTTATTGCGACTTTGAAAGTACCTTATAGAGTACACTTCGTCGCGTACTAGATACTCACCACAAAATTGTAATCATGCTACAAATCAAACCAGTATATCCGCAACATGGCTAAGAACATACCATCAGGTTTCAGTATATACGTCAAGTCAGTTCGCAAATGTTACAGGCTAATAGTTTACAGAGGTGCTGGCAGCATATAGGTGTTTTATAAGTGACTGGTAGGATAGCGAGAGTAGTTTACAACGAACTGAAAAATGCAAAAGCTATGGTATTCACAGATAAAGATGAGAAAGATAATAACTCAGCGAGTACATGTCATATGTGAGAGTAAGATATTTAAAGACAAAGTTAGAATCCCCGATCACTTAATAGTTAATTCCAGAGATCCTGCTCATATAGACTATAATTTGAATTTCAGATACCTAAAATGCATCCCACTATTAACTGATAATTTGTTAGGTTATGACAGTCATCTGTTCATCAAGATATTTGTGACAAATGATCCAGATTATGAGATAAAACGTATTATTATATATTTCATAATGAATATTTCATAATGAGATACTGAAATATATTAGTGGGGGAAACATAATATCGCCACAGTGGCGATATCACTTTTGGAACTACTTTCTTTTCCCATTTAGAAAATATACCTGTCCTTATGTATGCTATTCAAATCAGTATTTTCATATTGAGGCCTATTTCATTTTCTTCTTCTTCTTCTTCTTCTTCTATCTATCTATCTATCTATCTATCTATCTATCTCTCTCTCTCTCTCTCTCTCTCTCTCTCTCTCTCTTTATTAGGATGAACAGATCTTAAGATGTGTCAAGACTGTAGACCTTCTAGTATACATTTACTTATTCAATAAGGAGGCGCCATCACAAAATGCATAAAAACAAACTCCAAACGATAAAAAGCAGGCCTGAAGTATTAAATCTTTTTAATTAGTTTTCCACACGAATCCTACAAATTATTAGTGACTGAACGTACATGGACTGTTCCTATTCGATATTCTGTGTCACCCATACAGTATCGTATGCCTTTTACAGTCTACGACAAACGGACACATTTATTACGAAAAACTCTTGATTAAATATAGTAATACAATTATTTAAGTAGCGATTCTAACTCTCAAGACAATCATAATCGTGTTTGAAAACGATGGAGAAATTGGGCGCTGATGAATGTCGACTGCAAATCAAACTTAAGTGATAATCGAAATTTGGGTGCAGCGTCTGTTACGGAACCAGACTGCAAGCTGGCCAAAGCAACAAAAAAAAAAAAAAAAAAAAAAATCACCTTTGAATGCAGAAATGAATAAAATAAAGAACTTAAATCTATTCAAGTAAACTTACACTCATTAAAATGTTTTGTCGAAGGATGTTACGCCCTACCCCAACAATTGTCACTGTATAAATACGCGCAATGTGTTAACGAAAAAACAAATCTCTCTATTATTTTAACATAATGCACAACATGAAGTTATTATATGTACAAGCTATTGTTAAAGATCGCTGTCCTAAAATTATTGTAAAATATCGGAGCTTCTCTTCTTTTTTTTTCTTTTTTTTTCTTTTTTTCTTTTTTTGTTGCTAATTGTTGAAATTGTTGTTCTTCTCGTTTTTAATAGAAGCGTTTCATAGAAAAATTGATAATGTATAACTGGTTTTAAATCAGATATAAGTATTTTCTCAAACGTATCTAATTGTTCAGCACATGCATATTGATGTTTAACTTTAACTTTTATCACATATTCAAGTTCTTTAAATAATGAATTATTAAATTTCCAGAAAGTTTTTCTTTTGATTTCCTTTTGGTAAACTGTCTTCATTTTTACAAGAGAATGATCAGTCCTATATCCTGGTTCAACACGTACATTTTAAATAACTGTGAATACATTTTCTGAAACAAGAAAATTTTCCAGCCTCGTTTGTTTTACTGGGTTACTTTTCCTCCAGGTATATATGTGGATCCCTTTATTTGTTTTCTCCATACATCTACTAAATTATGTTCTATACATATATCGAAGACAAATTGTATTGCTCTTGGGTCATTTACATTATTTTAATTGAAAGTATCTATGCTTGGATCCATCACAAGATTGAAATCTCCCCCAATTAAAATAATATCATTTTTAAGTTGCAATATATCTTCTTTTTTATCTCAATGTAAAAATCTGGATTATCTCTATTTTGTCCATAAATATTAATAAGTGTAAATCTGTAGTTCCGAAAGGCTATATCCATGATAAACTTATTACCAGTGTTATCTGTTTTCATTCCAAGGAAGGTGAACTGGAAATTATTATTCAATAATATAGCTACGCTTCTTGAATTAGTAGAATATGACTAAAACAAAATTAAAATCCAGATGTAGCCCTTTTTTTCAATGAAGTGGGTAAACTTTTTATTCTTAAGAAAATTAAATGCATTTCTTCCTTTCTTGAGATCCCTCAACCCCTGACAATTCAAGGTAGCAATAGTTCTTAAATCAGACATAAACGTTAAGAGAGATTATAATACTCTGATAAAGTATGTGTGCAAAGACCATAATGACCTTGTATAAGGCTGATTTTGTAAATAAACCATCCCCACCGATGACGTTTAACAATAATGCTGTATATTGTACAATATCAGGAATAATGCTAATAAAGTTGATGGTTATCTGGTCTACCGACCGCGATTGTTGTGTGTCATAGCAGAGTAAGATCGAAGACAGAAAAATAGGAAACTGGCATGATATTTGAAAAAATAGTAACTGTAACAGAAAGTAGAGTGAAAGTATGAAGAGAAGGGAAAAGAAAACGATATAAGAAAACAGACATTTTGAAGCAAATTGTAGAAAATGACTAGTGATAACATTAAGAAACAGAAGGTGCAGCAATAACTAAAAACGAAGAAACATAAACACATATGGAATAAAGACGTAATATGCGGTTAGATGATGATGCCACCTTTGATACGCCTACAAAATGACGGAAGGCAGTATCAGACGTGAAAAGATCAAAATACAAGAGGAAAAGTAGTTTATACATGCACCAGTGTATAACGTATTGGACTAGTGCATACATATTTTTAGTTCATACATTATAAAAAAAATTCAAAAATGATTTACAAAAGTCACACCATGTGTAGAGGAAAGGCCAGACTATAATACAGCACAATGTACCCTAAATTTTTAAGAACAGGTCATTCACACTTACGTACGTGTATAAATTGATGAAGTTATTGGATATTGGGAGATGTGCTAAAGCAAACGGAAATTTGCTTAACTTGTAGTTGAAACATATGATTACCAGGCCAAACTATTTTTCCTGGAACTGTTTTTTAAAGACACAAGACACACAGTTTCCAGGCAGTAGTTTCAATTTATTAATTGCTTCTAAAACGATATAGTTTATCTCAGGATTCCATCTATTAGTTTAACGGCTTGCCTTATGTGCATGTACATAGGAAGTGTAGCTGTGTAGTAGGGAATACGTTCGTTTTTATTGTTTAATAGACACTAAATAGAAAGAGAACTGTAACCCATGTTATTTTTTTATGTATTCCCCATGCTTTTTATAGACGATTAAGGAAGTACCTTCGTTATTTTTTTATCAATAAAACATATTCTAGTTACTTCCTTTTGATAAACAATATCAAACTCAGCACTGTTTCTGGCTCTAAATCAACAGATCATGATATTGGCGTCGATTCACGTGTGTGGAAGGTAAACAGATGTTCATCATACGAATTTAGATAAAATGAAACAAAATATAATTTTAACTGAAACAGATGAGTATTTAGTGTAGTTTCCAAATCTAACCCATTAATTTAGTGAGATCATCAGCAAACCAAATTCGTTTGATTATGTCGTTAGTGAGTTTGGCAAACAGTTTGCAATCAAATATCCCAGGAATCTTTCAGACATTCTTGTTTTTGTATTCCCTCTAGGAAGTCCACTGTAGTCTTCCCTGATCATATACGTAGAACCCTTGAGATTTTTGCGTTTTCGGATGACTTTAATCTTCTTCTGTCTTTATAAAAATTTGCAAATTACTGGTCTATTTGCCTTTTCGTCAAATTTCCCTAGACGGTGTGCGATCCTGATGTCGTTTTGGGAGATATCCACTCTAACTTTATTTTCCAGAAACTTGACAACTTTCTCTGTGTATTGTTCTGGTGTTTCTGTATTAATTCTGTCGTCCATGCCGTAGATTTTGATGTTATCAACTCGTGTGTATTGCTACAACTCAATAATCCTTTTCTTCAGATTCTCATTTACGACACTGAGACTTCTGGTGGATTCTTTCTGAAAAGAGTTTTCCGCCTTGAATTTCTGCATTTTTCCTCCCAATCTCTCATTTTCTGTTAGGGAGTCGACGAGTTACCCTCTTAATTTGCTTATTTCTGTTCTCATTTCTGCTAGTTCCTTTCTTAGCTCGTCCTGTAAGATGTTTCGTAATCTCTCAAATGCAGATGCAAGTATTTTCTTTGTGACGATTTCATTTAATTTTTCCCCAATATACTCATACATTTTTTTCATAACATTATCGAGCACGTCCAACTTTACCTCAATGGTATCTATCTTTCCCCTCTCACCTTTATCATCTGACTGGAGCTGGCTTATTACAAAATTGACGTATTGATGCTTGTAGTACTGGGGGTAGGGGATGGGTCTGATCCGTAACCCGTGACGAGGCACTCTGCCATTGACTTCTCTCTTTTTGCACTTCAATTCGGGATTCCCCTCTAGGAATGTTAACATCCGAAACCTGGGAACCTCGTATAAGCGTTTCTAAGAGTGTTTCCTCCTTTTCTTGGCATGCTGACTGATTGTATCATGGCTATGGGAAAAATCAAAGGAATATCACGCCCATGCACAAGCATACTCCGGTTCAAAGAAATAGTTATTATCGTCTATGAAAATACACTGGCACCATATGTGATCCATAGACTTAAAACATACCAGATTATCATTGGTCAGAGTTAGAAAAAAGAGCTATGCATGCATGTTTTTGTACAAGAAGCTTTTATGAAGGCCATGTACACACACACACACCCGTGCACTTTCATTATTCACACATACCTCACGAAGATCACTGATCTAACAAGTAGGCACAGAGTCAACGTTTTAACACCAAAAATGCAAACTGTGAACACCAAGTCAAACTTCTAATATTTAAGATAACACGTGCACTGTTTTAGGCTTAAGATCCACCAACATAAATGAGAATTAAACACATATCCATCTTCTTCGTTCAAACACGAGCGACCACACTGCCTGGACTCTGACCCCAACTATAACTGTCCTTGAATTGCAAGTATGAAATACCGCAGCCAGATGTTGCCATCCACACTGTTTATTCTGCCAAAATATCATGTAACACTGTTATATGTATCATTTCATTGATTCATCACTGTCAAATTTTAGAGTGTGGTTTTCAACAAAAAAAATGTTCAGTTGTCTGCATGTGAAAAATCAAGTTTCTGTGTAGTAAATATCAATAAATATTTTCAAAATATGTAGCTAAACTCAGTTGCGGAAATTGGGTAAGTTGCTGTAATGTTTACACATTTGATTTAAATACACCGATCCTCTATTTACTGTTTTTCCACAATTACATGTAATTCTTTGTTGATTTCGATCTCTGATCTTTATGTTTCCTCCATTGTAATACAATATTAATCTCGTTTCTTTTACGCAGTCTCTGCATCTCTGGTAAATCATATTTCGTCTTTCCATTTCCTCAACCAGCTTTTCTCCTCACATTTGTAGCATTTTACAACTGTTGTTTCTTCTAATTGTTCCATTTATTTCAGTAGCTATATTTCAATTACTACTGGATGTTTGGAAAACTAGATCTTTTAAATCTGTATATCCGCACAATCTGAAATGGAATACTGGTTTTTAGTTCATGACGTGAAAACTCTTGCAGAGCAGCTGATTTGGGTTAATTTTGTGGTAATTCTTTGTGATTGAGAGTTTTATGAACGTTCTGAAATTGTTCATGGTAAAATTGTGACCGGAAAGAAACAGAATTGATCGAGTAGTTGTGTGACTCGCTGCTACACCTTTTTGAATGCAGTTTTAAAGAAGTTTAAATGTTCTTATCGCTACATCAACGTCTTCTCAATTTTCGTTTATCTGGTTCAAAATCTCGTGCACCAACTTGTAGTCTTATATGTTGAATCTGTTTTTCAGCTCTTCGGTGATGGAGTTTGAATTATCTTCAAATTGTCGATTGTCGTCTCTTTTAATTTCTTCTGTGATGTCATCTATTACCCAGCTAGGATACTTCATATTGCCCATATTACAGTGGCATTTTCGCGTGTTTTATACATACCATTTTGTTGTTCAGCTTCGATGTTCTTGGACGTAGATTATATTTCCCTCTAGTTTCATGATCAGTGCAAATTCGCATGACGTGCAGGTTTTAACTCCTTCACTTTCCAGTGCGCTATTTTTACCATATCTGTCACATTCAAGAAACTCGTTATCTTTCAAAACACAAAAAGGTATTGTGGTACTTGAGAGTGCTAAATATGTATTGCGCTTCTGCCTGCCATTTATGTTAATGGAATGATGTTTCCTTCAGGCTGCCAACTGTAAAACGAGTCATCATGTCCTTTCCATCTTACTAGTTTATACTTTTATTCTTCATTTTCTTGGTCTTCGAAATCTTTTCAACTTTGATTATGTCATCTTGTTTGTCGTATAGTGATAGCTCTTGCTCATAGAACATGCCTCTATATTTTCTCCATTCATATCTTTCAGTTTGAACACAACTGGATCACTTAAAACTACTTGCCTGATTTTTCAATATGTCCTCGATGACTACAGGAATGTATCCTTTTGCAAAAATTGATTTTTATTTCAAAATTCTTACCGTTTCACCGATTATGTATTTTGGAGGTCCCTATGTATCAGTTGTCAAATAGCTGAATAGACTGATCCATATCTGATGTTATTTTTCCATCTTCGCTTCAACTAGAGTCATGTATATTGATGAGTGCTGTGTGTAATTATATCTGTTAAGTAGTTTGGGTTCAACATCAACCCATTTTCTGGTTTCATTTTGAGTGAAATACTTACACACTCGAGTCTTCTGAGTTTTTTTTTTTTAAACTTTCCGTTACAAATGCCTTTTTGTCGAGTACGTTGAAAAGTACTCGAGTTTTTCCTTATCCGGCAAATCTTTGACTCTTTGTTGTAAAACTCTTTTCCCTCATCAAACTGTATATTATCAGGCTTTCGTTGTTTGAAAATGTCTTTCAAAACGTCGTGTATGTCATCTCCCTCTTTGGATTTTACCTTTTCAGCTCATGAGTATTCTGAAAAGACATCTATCACTTTCAAGATGTATTGCACCCATTGGTGAATGTTTGATACGCTAGTGGGTCAACACTGTCTGCTTGCCATTGTACATCCACGTGAGTAACATAGACCCTTCTGAATGGAAATCTTTTTTCTAGCTTGCTTGTGTAATGTGAAGCTAGATTGGTCGGTTCACCATTCCTTTAATTCAGCCTATTTTATATTAATTTTGTCCCGTTTAATTTGTTCCCACAATTGATGTTTGTGTACGCGATTGTACTTTCAGGATCGTAGTAAAAGGTACCTTCAATACGTTTCATTGTCGGCCACTTGAAATATTATAAAGATATCCAGGGAGTACTTTACGCTTGCCAGATTTTCTTTTGGCGTCATCAATAAGCCAGCATAACATCTATCTACAACTGGTACCTTTACTTTGAACAATTTGCAACAGTGTTTTAATCTTTCAAACGAGTGTTTTCAGATCAATGTCAAATTTGCAATTCCAATGGTTGATTCAAAAACAGTTACTTCATAGGTGCACAACCTTCAGCGGAAATCCTCTTACTTTTTTCCTCCACCCCGACCCATCGCCCAGGAACATAGTATTATTATTGAGAATCTTTGCAGTCTCCTCCCAAAAAATTATATCCATTGTTATGCATGATGTTTATATACTTAACTGTTGTTCATATTTGTAAGTTGTATGGTTATTTAACTTTTATCCATGCTTGTAATTTGTGACATGTGTTAGATAGGTCAGTATTTTCATAGGAATTTCGCAATTAGACTTTTGTTAGATATGTCAGCTAGGCCAGTACTTTTCCCTTAGAGTTACTCATATTCTGATGTAACATAGGTCATGTATGTATTTGTAGTTATATACAGATTTTGGTAAACAAATTCATTCTTGTTCTAGAATTCAGGTTCTAAAGATCAGTCTGTAAGGAATCTATTTTAGTAACAACAGTTGTGTTGTTGAAATCAGATATAATTTGAGAGGAATTATTTATTTAAAATATTCATTAGAATTATTAAAATGCTCATTAACTTTTGCATTATTATATCATTTTGGGATTTATGTGAACGCATTCAAATACTTTCTGAATTACATCTTTGTGGTACATCAGGACATTCAAGGCTATTGGAATTCATTCGGAACATTCTATTATTTTGTACTTGTGATTAGGACATTTTTAAGATTAATTGGAATTTAACTCACAAACTGTAAGTGTCTTTTGAATTTTCACTTTAATTGTCTGCAAATAAATTGCTTCTTGATTCTACTTGATTGTATTGGTTTCACTTTCTTTATGTTACATATTTTAAGACCTAGAGTCGTAACACTATAAATCGCCATTCACAGGGTAGAGAATTATAATAAAAAAACGCTCAATTAATTAGTCCATTCATTCATTCAATAATTAATTTATGAATCAAAAGAAAAGAGGAAACCTGTGGGACCGAAGAATCATCGACGACTGAATATCCCATCAAAATGGAAAGGATACTCCATATGCTTTGAAAATTTCTAATTAAACAAAAATCATTTAAAAAAAATAATTCCCTTTGCGAGCTTTCAACAAATATATTTCCAGTAAAAAATAGAAACGTGTGCTAGTGCCGATGTCTACGAGTTGATTATAGATGATATGCTGATATAATCATGGTCAATAATTTCTCAATTTCCTCAACCGTTTCTCTCAGTTTTATATAAATGGTTTGCTGTTGTATAAATTGCTCGAATGTAAAAATAATGACAGGTGAAACTCTGCTTCTTGGTGCATCTACGCTCACTCTACCTCCACTCTACTGACACTTAAAAACATATAGGTGGAAGAGAATTAAACTGGTAAATTTCATGTCTTGGGAAGCAATGTCATATTTGTAAATAAATAAAGAGTAAATCTAAAAAGTTAATACTATTATCCGTTTGCCAGTATTGGAAGCTGGGTAATGAGAAGTATTAATTGCTAAAAAAATAACACGATCAGAAAGATTATAACGTGTGCAAGTATATTCATGATTTCGCAATCTGTTGAACTGTTTCCTCTTGTAGATCTCTATTACGATGTAATTATTCATAGATTTCTTCTTTTATGCTGCACTGAGACAATAATTTCCATATCTACACAGTGCACGCAACTGTTGCAAAATCAACCATAGTTTTCTTATACGTTGCACTTAGGCTGCTTTATTTGACCCTTTCTGAGATTATTTATTTTATTTTTTTAATTATTTTTGTTATTTATTTATTTATTATGGACAATTAGGAGATAAGACAAACACTTATATTCCTCTAAAGTATATTGGTATATCCTCCCCAATTAAAAAAGGTATAAAAATGTATTGTTATTATTTGACTTTTGGCTCCAGGCACACTCAGTCAGACCTACTACGGACCTGCCCCTGATATACATACAAATTTCAGCTTGTACTGTGCAATAGTTGTACGTTCAATGATGTTACGCACTTAAACAAACACCGCATGTGCACTGCATTGTGGAACTACACGGCTATTCAGCTGAGCAATCACTGATGACACATGCAGAATTTCGCAACTGCAGACCTTGAATCGAAGGGGCTAACGCCCTAATATTTTGGATTTTATGATTTTGAGTCTGTGTTAGGATGAAATTTCAACTTGAACAACAAGCATGTTCCTGCAGGGAAACTCGTAAAAAAGGAAATAAACCCGCAAACATTTGACGGCCACACCAAGATTCGTGATTTTGTTTTACACAGTTATCGTCATAAGAAATGTGCCGTATTACTTTTGAAATTACCCAAATAAATATCGGAATGTTGGTCTACTAATATTGTTGTATGTAGATGAGCAGTAAAGAACTGTAAATAATACTGACGGTCAGTTACTGCGATTTCCAGAGAGATTTTTATTCTTTAAAAAGTGTATGGGCTTATAGGGATACATACGTTGAATATATGAAATATTATGGATATCAAGCAGTAATCAAGAATATAAATTAGATTAGGCTGAGTATCACAGTTCTTTTACATCCATCACCGCAAACAAGGAACTGTTATAAAAGGCCATCGCTGACAGCTACCCATGCGTTTTCATGTGTCGTCATTATACAGTAAGGTCTATAGAGTCTGTAAATCACGTGTCAAGAGTCCGTTAAATTCATCTGTAGACACCAACACCATGTTAGCACCAAAATAATGTATACACTTTTTACATGTTCTACTGTGATTTGAATCAGGAAGGCAGATTTGTTTTAAATGTTTTATAACTTGTTGTGTCTCATTGTGACTGCAGTAGAGTCTTTACATTTCTTCAATCTTTGATAAACCGCCTCTTTACTCTTCATTACACTATAAGTAAGTGTGCTAAATGTAAGATTATATATCATAAAGCATTTGAAAAGTGACAGGTAATGGAAGTTAATACCTATAAATATTGTGGCTTGCTAATAAATTTGCAGAGAAAGATGTACTGAACTGAGGAGGAAACCGTTGGGTATCTGACATTTTTAGTTAAAGACTTGAGCTACTGTGTTATAATAGATAAATGATATATACACAGAGGCTGTTATTAATTAATTAACAGATGATACAATTCAGTCTTTGTAATACAGTATTCTTATCAAGTAGTGGAAAACTTTATGCATATTCATCTTAAGGGGCATCGGTGAAAATTTAATTATTAGGAAGATCGGAATTTATGAACATAATTGGTTTCGCATTCATTGTGTGAAATGTTACGTTAAAACGAAGAATAAAAAGTGCAAATCGATGTTTACCCTTGCTATGGCAATCGTTAACATATTGCACTGAGCCGGTGGTTTGGAATATCATGTAGACCCTGATGACATTAATATCAACTAAATGAACATACACCAGAAAATGTTTCTTACTTTATTTAAGATATATAAAGTTCCATTTCAGTTGTCATTTTTAATTCGGGTTTGTGACGTCACTGACTCAAATATTTGAAGCTTTTTTCTTTCATTTTTTGCTCCAGATAACAAATACGTCTGAACCGGAAAGACAAGCACATTTTCAACCAATTTATTTTACATAGCTCAACAAAAAATAGTAATATCGATGTCAGCGTGAATATTCGTGCTTGATTATTTAGTATATTTTCAGTTTGACTGCTTTTATGCTGACTCACAAAGTCAATACAATTTTAAATTGTTGAAGCCAAGGACGCCTACGTCCAAACAAGATTATAATTATAGTATAATGCACATCATATTCTATTTCCTTTCAGGTTTCTTTCTTTTCGAACTACTTCTTTAAGGAATGGTGGTAGCATCTTAAGATTAGTCCAGAATATGTTCTGTTTATTTCCAATATATGAACAATTTCATTCAATAATCTATAACTTTTGTTACGATGTAAAATAAAGCATTTTGAGAATACGATGTTTAGAAACAGAAGAACGGAATACCCATTTCGTAAGGATTCATTTGCAAGAAAACAAGATAGTATTGTATAAGACTTTCTTTTGGTGTATAAACTATTGATTTTTAAGAGCACCAATTCCACGATGCTCTTTGTAATCTCCCTTTTTATACTAGATAGCAATCGCTTAGCGGCCGAGAGATAAAAATGTTGATCAATGAAATATAACAATACATAACTCATACCAGTAATCGTTACCAGCGATGCACCACATTCGTTTGATTTCAATCGGACGTGTACAACTTTACAATTGGGGTCAATAGTCACACCTTGACATACTCAGCCTTACAAGAACAATTTTGTTTTCTTGTTTTGGTATTTTTTATGTTTTCATAAACAATACACGATGGGATTTAGTCATCGTGTATCTATTATAGGGATTCAGGATGGTTTCTATTATGAAGACAGGGTGATAAATTTCATGCACATCTATATCAAGTCAGATGTTATAAAAATAGTCGTCCAAGTCTGCTCAGTGATATGTTTGCATAAGGATTGGTATGCAGCTGACAAGGCCGCCTAATAGATTAGTTCTTGGCAAATTACAAGGGTATGACGTTTCAACCTAAATAAAACTTACGTTACCCAGTATTGTTAATATGTATACCCAACCTGTGATATACGTCAGCACATGTTTAAATCAGCCTTTTTTTAAAATCCCTATGGACATGGCCTACCACCATCAAGAATCGTCTCACTCTTACACGGTATTCATCCTGACACTAATTACTTGGTCTAGGGGGAAAAAAGGATTCTGATCCAATATGTGCTTATAATAAGAGATTTATGGAGATTGTTTTTCGCGTGAATAAGATGTTTTTCTCGTTAATAAGAGCACACGCCAGATGAGCAAACTATCGACCACCAATTGAATGAATTTACATCCTATTGCAAAGTCAGTTTTGAAATTTGATCTTTAGAGAATTTGTGCTGGTAGCTCAGCAACAGATGATTTCTACCTGGAATCAGTAAAAACCTTAGAAATGGAAAAGATACTCTGAGAATATAATTGATTTAGGAGGCTTTTTCTTTCCTTTTAGCTTATCTCAGAATTGTTGCTAAGCTTCACTGTCATCAACACAGGAGAATAGAGGCAAAAAGAAAAGAAAAATTCGCAACAATTGTTAGGTAAGGTTGATATTACCTAAAAAGCCACGTCGAGTATGTCCAAAGTTGGTGAACGAGTTATTTATCGCAGAAACAAACGATGTAAGCATCCAAATTTCTATGAAATGACTTTATCATTTTTATTTAAAAAATTATATGTTTGATTTAGTAAAGTTCGGTCACAAAAAAATGTTGCCATGCCATTTCCCATATCAAATTAAATCAATTTGATCCAATCAACTGTATTCCTGTTAGGTCAACACAGTTAACATACTAGAATACAATATACAACGTAGACAATAATTTGCACATTGATGAAAAAAAGAAAAAGAAAAAAAACATTTCCAATTTATTTTTTGAGATATCGTATACATATTGATTTAGGCCACAAATGTTAGTAGCATTGATAGTAGCTGTGTGACATGTTATCGCATTTACAAATGTAAGATATAGATAAGTTCCAAAGTACATGTGGGCAATTAGGATAAGTGAGAACAGTTATGCGGCAAAACATGTAAAAGTTCGAATAATTTCACTTGTGCTCATAATTTTGAACAAATAGTATTGTTGCCGTATGGCCTCTACTGGGATCACTTCACAAGCTCTTGTCGGTGCAGCATATTATCCTGTGTTATTTATTATTTGTATCAGCCATATAGAATGCACAATGACTAACTTCACCTTAATGCCATCACTGAGTGTAGACTCACCTTATATCCAACGGATTGCCCTTGAGCGATTCATCTCTCAAGACGCAGACTAAAATAATCATCGACTAATTATTATTTGTATTTCTGATTTACGTACTGGTTCATACCTGGAAATTATTTGAAGCACAGTTACTACGTCTTTGCTTTTATTGTAATTATTCCAATTCAAGAAAGGCTCCAAATGACACAAGATTGACATTTGAAGTCTTCAGATATCGGTATAAGGTCATGTGAGTAAACATCTTTGTTGGTGTTATACAGGGTTACAATTAAAAGCTAAGCGTATATCTCTTCCCGAAAAAAGACAAAATTTGCATATCTTTATTTTCTTTGAAAGATCTTTATTTTATTTTCTATTATGCTGAATAATGTATTGGAATATGTTTATGCTTATCTTAATATTAAGAAATATTACTGCATGCATCCGAATATTTTGAAGTATCCACATTTCATGACAAATACAAATAAAATAATAACGAAAAATGTCAGACTGTTTGTGAGGAAAAGTGAGCCAATTAAAAGCTGAATATAGGTCTTGATACGCAGATTTCAAACGATCGCGTCTAGTTTAAATATTGGTGATATATATCAAGATAATTTTCATTTAAATTATTGATATTTGTTTCGTACAGAAATCACATTGAACATTTGAAAAATGAAATTCACTTTTCATTTGATTCTCTTTCTCTCTCTCTCTCTCTCTCTCTCTCTCTCGCTGATTTTCTGTCTCTTTCCTTTTATCTTTTCTCTCTCGTATTTATAGTACACCATGATGACTTCATATAAAATAGAACTTTGATTGTACATGTGCCATGCATGTATGGCCTGAGTATGATTGTTGCCCAATCAAGTTTTGTTCTGTTCTATTCTATTCTAAAACATATCATTATTGATTTGTATACTTATATGCAATCCTTGTGTGTTCAATCGTTGAATGCATAGTCTATGTCAGAACACTGTATTTGAAAAACAAATAAAGTTACCCATTTTAACAAAATGAAGATCATAAATAATAAATTTTCACTTGTTCTTATTTCCGAATGTTAGTCTAAGTATCTTAAGATACAGTAGATTAATTATACAGTAGATTAGTTAAAATACAGTAGATTAGTTATACAGTAGATTAATTAAAATACAGTAGATTAGTTAAAATACAGTAGATTAGTTATACAGAAGATTAGTTAAAATACAGTAGATTAGTTAAAATACAGTAGATTAGTTAAAAATACAGTAGATTTGTTAAAATACAGTAGATTAGTTATACAGTAGATTAGTTAAAATACAGTAGATTAGTTAAAATACAATAGATTAGTTATACAGTAGATTAGTTAAAATACAGTAGATCAGTTAAAATACAGTAGATTAGTTATACAGTAGATTAGTTAAAATACAGTAGAGTAGTTAAAATACAGTAGATTAGTTATACAGTAGATTAGTTAAAATACAGTAGATTAGTTAAAATACAGTAAATTAGTTAAAATACAGTAAACTAGTTACAATACAGTAGATTAGTTATACAGCAGATTAGTTCAAATACGGTAGATTAGTTTAAATACAGTAGATTAGTTCAAATACAGTAGATTGATATTATATATTAGCAAATTTGCACTGGCCATTTATATTGATATGCATTTGCTTCTATTGTAATCTTTCAAAAGCTTGAGTCATCATTTGACATCGTTTGAAGTCCTTCAACAGGCAACGTTATACCACTGTAATGTTCAATGTGCATTGTATCTTTGCCTTTAAGTAAATGTATTTCATAATTCATTAAGGAAGACGCAACATCTAAATTTTAAACTGTGTGATATATTAATTGTGTATGACATAGGATCAATTCAAATACAAAATATAAAAATAGTGTAGTTTCTGAGAGTTTAATGAAACAAGAAATCAATGTCTTAAATCAAGTGATTCCTTATTTGCCTTTAGAGAATCTTTCTCACGGTAGAGTTGAATAGAATAACCTTAGCATATACATGTATGTGAATATAATTAAATGCATAGTTAATAAGATTGATAAGAATGTACATACATACAGACAAACAGACATACAGACATATAGACAGACATATACTTACTCAACATGGTCCTAAAACGAAGCCAAATGTAAATATTCATTTCATCTAAGTGAGGAGTGTACACATTTTGATATTGTGTATGTAATAATCTATAATTATGAGATAAAATATGTGATAATTGTTTGTAATTAGTTTCGAGTACGGTGTATACCATTTTTTAGAGGACGCCAGGGATTTAATACCAATGCATACTTCAAGGGTATTTGTAATCAAACATGCTGCTTATGATAGTTTACTGGTTCCTTAAGGTTATCAAAGAACATCGACACCCTATTTACATTCTCATTATGCATCCATCTGATCATATGTCACTTCGTACATCTTTTACTTTACTCACAGTAGATTCTTTCCGTGTTTTAGGTATACTACTATTTGATTCTATTTTATGAAGAAAGCAGTAGATAAAACATAAAACTTAAGAATGCCTAAATCTCTTCAATCTGCAATACACAAATAGCATACTCGTTTTCAAATTTAATCGTAAAACGTCCGTAAAGTTCGAGAAAATAACAATAAACGGGAATTAATAGCCAAAAATATATTGAGAAGCAATTTACAGGGTGTAATGCACCTAAAAGAATGATGAAACAGAAAAAAATACTATCTATAGAATTGAATAATTATATTATGATAGAGATAATTTAAATTAAATAAACTACTTCCACCTTTGCGTATCAAATATGTTTTCTATTAAATACATGTATTTGTATTGGTAAAGGCACATTGCTAGAATGATTAAACTTGGATTATTTAGGGGAAATACATTTTAAAATCAGTCTGTTTTTTATCCACGCCGAAATAATATTTTATGAGGATAGAAACACATTACTAAACGTGTAAACCAAAATATGATCATGCCACGGTCATTCAAGGCTTGTGACATTAGTTGGTTTCAGAAAAAATATAAATAAAATAAAAAACATCTGTACAGTACAATAAATGAAGCCGTGTTTTAGATTTTACAAAAAGAATAAATATTTTGTATCAATTACAATTTTCATTCAGATTTTGGATTTTAGTATAGTCTCATTAATAAAGATGAATGTCGCCTTATACGAATAAAAACGTTTTCAAATCTTTATTTTGATTCCTGACATCAAGAAAGATATTAATGATTCACTTTGCAGCATTTGTTTCATTATCGCGTCTTGGGGGTGTTATATATATTGAATCCATAATGTGTGCTTAACTTTGTCCATTATAGTAAGGCGGTACTTATTTGTAATTTCAAAATACGGTTAATTGTCAACAGGATTTTGACTAGAAATTGAGTTCAAGGCTGCTCTTGTTTTCTATTAGGCTGGGGTTTTTTTCTCCAAAGAATGACTCACATCCTGTTATGATTTGGATCATTAGAAAGTAGGTATATGATAGAGACTTGATACGCGTAAGCTTCATTTCGGTTTTAAGATCAATCCGGGAATCATTTTGTGATCAGATTTTACATTGTGCCATTGAACTCAGATATCATTCGAGAGAAAATATTCAATGAAACATTCATTGGAATTACTAAGTGCTCATTGACTTAAGGATTACTATATTACTTTGGACTTTTATGAACTCATTCAAAAATATTCTGGTTGTATCATCGAGGTATATCAGGACATTCAAGACTATTGGAATTCATTCGGAACATTCTATATTTTTGGACTTGTGATTAGGACATTTAGGATTATTTGGAATTTGATTCATAATAATGTAAGTATCTTTTGAATTTTTACTTTGTATTGTAAGGTAATAAATTGCTTGTTAATAATACTTAATGTGTTGGTTTCATTTTCTTTCTGTTTCATTTTTTTAAGACCTAGAGTCGTAACAGGGAAAAATGTCTCATCTTCACAGAAAGAAAAAAAACCCCCAAGCATATCCTGAATTAAGTCCAACAAAACTGTAGTATTCAATTGACACAAAAACAAATGTTTCGTTTGATGGTTACGTAGTTTATTCGACGATAGATCTGCTTTGTGATATTGTTTTTTATGTTACTAATACAAGCACACATACTGAAACTATACACTTAAAATATTGTTGTAGTCTTCATTATAACTCTCTGAAAGGCACATAATGGTTAATTAAAGCATTTAATATAGGTTGCAATGGTTAACTTTTTAAGCACTTATCGTTTTTCCTTAAAGTTGATTCATTCCTTTGCTGAAAGCATTTACCTTTGTTGTTGGCAAGTCACATGATTATTTGAGTTTTTAATAATGTATTAGCAATTTGGACAGACAAGAGCTCAGAAAAAGCTGTGCATGCCTCTTTTTTCTAATGCATAAATACGTGTTTGTATTTGCTGTGATCAATTAACTGATATATCAAGGGTTTTGTTTTAATATTGGCCAAAGGAAAATATGGTACATAAAGGGAACACATACTTTCAAACTCGTTATCACTGTAGTAATCCTCATTTCATTCTTAGCTAATGTACCAAGTCTCAAAGGTTTTGCTTCTCAAATAATTATGATATGGGCCAAAAATTAATTATCACACTATAGCGCCATGTTGTCTCTATCCAGGTATACCCATTCGCAACTTCGAGGTTAGTCCTACGGGTCGTACCTCGAATGTATGCCGATAGCTGCCATTCAGACCACATCGGCTACTTACGAAACAAGGATTGACCGAGAAGCTGCGAATGCATTGAACTATTTTTTCATTCGCAACTTCTCGGTCAATCTTTGTTTCGTAATTCAAGCCAGTTGTAGAAATAGCCGAAGTGATCCGAATAGATTGCGCTTTATCTTTTGCGAAGAAATTTCAGGCAAACAAACTGTAATATTTTTTTGCAAATTAATACGCCGTCATACATCCGAGGCTTATTTTTGTCTCGCAGAAATAACCTAGGTGGTCCAAAATATGTACACGGAGACGAATTAACTCCCTTACTCTACCGATGACGTCACACCGACATATTTTTCTGGTGATAATTGTTCATAAGCGTCTCCAGATAGTTTATGTTTCTTTTTTTATATCCAAATTTTCGCACATGTATTTTTATTTAGATTGATATTATCTAGAGCAATTAGTTGTGCATAAAGGATTCTATATTTTCAAATATGGTAAATCGGTTTGTCTTCAAATGTAATAATTTATTACTTAAAAAAATCGGGACAGAAATTTCTCAATGAAGGTCCTGAAAATGCAGGTGAAAGATACAAACAAAATAGAGATTGAGAAATAGATAAGTTCATTTATACATGACAAAAATACAAATACTACTTAATGCTACGTTTCCCTGTGAATTTTATTTATGCTATTATTGTGAGTATGATCACGATCTACAATGACAAATCGCATTTCTCACGCCCGGTCAATGGATTGATCAAGGACAAAACGTGACATTTGACATAGTTAATTTTGTCTCGACATACGTCCTTCACAGCACATAATGGATTTTATCTTTAATAATCACAGACATTATGAATTAAATGAAACTTGTGAATAAAAGTTGTTCATTCTTTATCCATTTTTTTTTTTTTTTGGAAAAGGTGATTGAGAATGGAGTGAGCTCATTTACTCGTTTTGGCAATGCTAGAGAGTACACACGTACACTCCTTCTCTCTCTCTCTCTCTCTCTCTCTCTCTCTCTCTCTCTCTCTCTCTCTCTCTCTCTCTCTCAGACACACATGACGATAAGGCTGAATTCTCTGAATTCTATATAAATGATTGCGTTTACACGGCGATAACCGTAAACCGAAGTTGGAGTGCCATCTACTAGAATATGACGCACCTCGTGTGTTTGAAAAATATAGAAGGCAAGGGTCATAAAGTACTATACGTACGGTGCTGAGATTTTACAATAAATAAACTAATCTCTATTGATTGAATGCGTATTATATCTTAGCCCCGATTTTCACTTTACTTTAATTTTGAAAATAAATCTTGGATTTTTACATTTGTAACAAATCATGAAAAACAAAGACTTGTTCTATTTCATCACTTACTATATTCCTTGTATGTCAAATGGAGGGGGCAAATACCTCTCCCGCCACTCTCTGACTTGTACTTTAAATTCAAATGGCAAAACCTAAACACCGATTGAAGAATATAAAGCCGTATGATTGTTTTAAACAATACAATATATATATATATATATATATATATATATATATATATATATATATATATATATATATATATATATATATATATATATATATATATTCCTGTATCAATTAGATCAAAAACGGATTCCGAAGATCAATGTTTCCCAGGACACGAAGGAAGATGTTACAGCCAAAAGATAAACTTGCGATACTTTGTGGATGAGAATAGCTTGTGCCGGCCTGAATAAGTACGAATTGCTGTTAGTTTGCCTGGAAGATACTACTTATATACATAATAACCACTAACGTATTAAACTTTGCATTAACAACATTCTCGTGACTATTAGTACAGCAGCAGCCCCCTCCTAATTTTCGAGGTACCCAAACCGGCCGTACAACATTTGTCAACATAGCATAAAATGAAGCTGTGGGTCTCAGCATAAAGAATCTGGATGATACCACCTTAGAAATCTGCATTGTTATAGCCCACGCGCAGTTAAATAACCTATTTTTTGGCCCATAAATTACATTGGCATGTACCACTTCTTAAAAGGCAAAACATCAGGTATATTGTCATATAGATAACTGTTCCAACCCCTGATTAGTTCACAGTTAAACTTTTGTGATGTGATGATGAGCAAAGACATCACTTCTAGTGTCATTACTCATAATCGGTAATGTAATGTCCCAGCGAAATAATTGTACTTCTGAAGTTGATAAAACTGAACATATCCTTCCCAATATTTTTTAATATGTTCTGTAATAATTCTTTACATCACATGTCACACATGTGAAGGAATGTCACAAACAACTGATACTTAATAATTTGTGTAAAGGCAAGCCAACATTAATGCACATCTACAATAAAATGAACGTTTACTTTAAATAACTTAACTAGGCACAAAAAGAAAAACAGGCTGAAGGGCTAAAATAAAAATATACCTAAATTCACAAGATATATACTTGTCTCTCTTCTTAATTATCCCGTAATCAGTTCTCTCTCCAACTCCAAAAAGGAAAGACAAACTCATTTCTAAGGGTGGTGCGAGCCCAGGTGGATAACTGACTCTTTGACCAACTATTCATGAGAAAGTACTTATCTACATTCTTATACTGGCAGTCAGTCAATTAATCTTCCTGGAGTTCTGAATCTTCTTAGGCAGGAAACGTCTACCTGCCACAATATATCACAATACATCTTAAGCGTCATTGCTGTCAAGAAAGTCAAAAGCTTCTTTTGTCAATTGATTTGCACAGTTGTCTGCATCTCCACGAAGTGTTGCCTCACAAGAACAGGCTGTTGTACAGGGTTGGTTATGCATGGAACAGGAGCACATTTCAAAGCACAGGTCAGAAGTGCACTCCCATACAGGATGATTTAACAACTCTGGTGCAGCTGCTGATTGGCTCATTAGTTTTGGCCTCAGTGTACTATCTACTTCCTTCTCATAGCCAAAGAGTATTGGTGAAGGAACATCAAGCATGCCGATGTCTGCGTGCTTCCAAATGAACACTTGGTACAGACATCGAAGCAGGTGCACTATAAAGCTGTCATCAGAGGGTGGAAGCTTCTTAGTAGAAATACCCTTCTCAGATATTTTTACATCTGAGGACATTCAGAGATCCAGAAAACTTACTGACCCCACAGAGACAACTAACAAACTGTGTTGCTGCAGCCTTTTCACCATCACTTAGCTCAGTGGTGCCTCCCAATGTTGCCATTGCCTGAAATCTGTCTGCATCCTTCATCATGATTCTGAACGTTTTTTCTTTCCATGTCCCAATAGGGCACTGACAGTGTCACATCCTGTTAAGTCATAGACAGGTAATAGGATAGTGTGCTGTGCTATAGTTAGACTACCATAGATTGTATGGATGGGGATGAACCTTGTGAGCTTTGCATATTTTCCTTGCCTTCCTGTCACGATGGTGTAGAAGCAACACAAAGACGTCTGTGTCTAGGTTGCACTCACCACTGACATCTGCTTCAGCCTCTGCTGCTGTGATGGCATGCAGAATAATCTTTGTGTCTGCTTCTTCTTGACTGGAATGCAATTCAGAATATTGTGACACTGAGTTGGAGGATATGGCCACAGCTACCTCCTTATGCCAACTACTAACAGTATTTAAATGGTTTGCAGCCAGATAGTGTGCACTATTCTCTAATCTGTGTAGAAATCTGTGTAATCTGTGTAGAAATATCCACGATTTGACTTGTTTTCATTCACACTGAGGAATTGTCTCCAGTTAGATTGTACCTTGACTTCACCCCGCACTCAATAAACACGCCTGGCTTTTCCTTCACTGCCTCTTGTTTGTGACTTGATGCTGTCCTCAATGTATCTGTCAAATACCATATGCACCTGGGAAATGATTCCAGTGCTTATGTCCTTTTTGGAATTCATTATATGAGACAGAAAGTTTTTGGACATATCCTGGATGTAACCTGTAGAGCTGTACTGAGAACAGGTAATACCTAAATTACTGCATATCATTCATAGATGACAGCATCTGCACAACTGGTCAGACGTGTGATTCTTTATCCAGCTACTGTGTCCTCCAGTTTATGCAGGAAGCCTGAGTATGTGCATCCTATTATTGTTCCATCTTCATTGAACAGGCTCAATGGCACAGGTGCATTTTCAAAGGAACTGACAGCTAGAAGACGAAGGTACATCACCTCTCCTTTCATTGAGACATTCTTGGCCTTTACCTCAATCTTTCTGTTCATTTCGGACATTGTCTTGATGTTTCAACGGGGCAATTGATCAAACAGGTTTTCTGGAGTACTGGAAGCAAGACGCTCATCTACAAAAGTCTTTGCCATGGCTTCTTCACCCTTTACCAGGGCACTGCATAGACTATCTTGTACGGCATCTGGAGCAATTGCACCAGTCAAAATTCACCAGCTTTGTTAAGGCACCAGTGAGATCAAAGAGATATATGTAGTTGCCATTGACCATGTCCTTCAGTTTCATTACATCACTATTCCATCCTCTCTGTGAACCCTTTTGAGCTGAGCTCCAGATCTACCACTACCAATACAGGTAAGGAATTGAGCTGCATAAAGAGCTGTGATTGAGCGTGCCAGGAACCATCTAATCGGAGCTGAGCCTTTCATTGTGAGGTCAATGATTCCTCCTGCTCCCTTCAAGTCCTTGTTCTCAGTAGTTTCAAGAGTATAGTCTACCCATACACCCTTGAACTGGCCTCTAGACAATTTGACAACACAATTTCCCTCCATGAATTCACTTGCCACCTGTTTTGGTAAGCGCCGCATGGAAAGCAGTAGGACAGGCAGATGCCTGGCATAATTTGTTCTGTTTGAGGCAAGAGTAGTGGTAGGAGCACAGCCTTGGCAGATTGCTGAACATGCCAGAGTCGATTCCTGGTTGCTCTGATGAACATCTTCAGGGGATGCAACACCGTTAAAAGCAGGTCATCCAAGAGCTTACATGTTGGTGATAACTCTCGCCCCTCCTGTCTGAACTCTTCCGTCAATTGAAGTAGTTCAATGTTCAGAATACCAAAGAGTTGCAGCATCAGATCTGTCGCATCTCCACTTTCAGTAAAAGCTCTCTCCAGATCAGATAGCAGATCTTTGTGCTCACATGGTACTGATCTGTTCCCTTCCTCACACCATGTGTGGAACTGAATAGAACCTGTGCACATAGTGCCTCATCGACCAACTCAAGTCAAGTCCATGAAGTGCCCTGTCAAAGTCCTTCCCAGACAGCATATGATCCACTGTTCGAGCTGCAAACACACCAGATTTTGTTTTGCAGGCCATCTCTGATTAAGAGAGGTTTTCACACTTGACTATTTTTGCAATAATAAATATTAGGAAAATAATATTGCAATAATATGACACGAGTCCAAACATTTGGTAGCAAAGCATATTCTCTTTTATCACTGATAAATACTGTTTTAAAACTTATTCAATTAGATTCTTGCTCTGCAGTATAGATTTACACACATATGTTTTGGTAACCAAAAGTTACATATTCAATATATATTATTTATTTGTATTAATATTGATAATATGACACTATTTTCCGTTGCCTCTGTATTAAGTTACATTGTTCAATTTGAAAAAACATTTTAATCTAAACATATCATATCTGAGTGCAAATAAACTCATAAAAAGAAGTGGCTTATTTCCACATGCAAAGAGGTACAGATTTGGATATTTACAGTACCTTTATTTAAAGACTTGCTCCAAAAAATGCACAGGTTTGATGCAATGGATGATGCATCAAAATCTAGAGACTCTGATGGTTAATTTGATATATAATAACCTATGTTGTACTGCCGGTTTGGGTCGCTCCTAAAATATGGCCCTTTTTTGGTTTCTGCTGCTGGACTATATATATATATATATATATATATATATATACCTGGAGGTAAACGCTTGTTCTTATTCTATGTCACGAGACCTTCTGGAGTACACAATTACAAAAGGCCTGTATCCCGTATTTTGAGATATAATCTGCACTAAATAACATACAACTGACAAAGATTGTGGCAGCTGAAGTACGGCAGATGAAGTGTAGTATAAATGGCAGAGTTGTGAAAGCGTTATTAGATGTAGCATTCTGGTAATATGGCCACGCGGAATTGGCAGACGTAATTTGTGTAGGCCTACGAGAAATACCAAGGCCTGCAAATTGGAGGCAGGGAATAAAGCGACATTTGAAGATTGAACTAATGTTTTCCCTTATAACAGCAAAGAGACAATAATGTATGGAAACTATATATTCACGATCTGATAATCAGTTCAATATTTTCAAGCATGTTAACTCGATTGAATTTTCACTTTGCCGTCATCTATTTCCTTTTGGGATTGTGTATTAAGAATAACATGTTAGAAAAGGAGTGGAACAGATGCGCCTCCTCGTCTTGATCATTTGAAACCTATCAAATGACTCCAAGGGAATTGAGACCAGTTTATCAGTACAATAGCGATTCGCTGTAAACAAATCAAAATGGAAACCTTATCTGTAATGAAATGTGCTCAGTTTCAATCAATCAGTTATAGTCCCTCGCTTTTAAGAGGCATAGATAGGTGAACGACGTATTGGAATCCGACACATTGGCGTGAGCTCATCCAATATAATACGCGCCGCAATTTTCAGGAAGGGGGTGGGGGGTCCTTATAATTCTTTTTTCTTTAGCAGACCTTTTCAAACCATGCAATAAACTCTTTGTTTCTAGGATGCCAAAAATACGAAATGTCAATAACACTGAAGGAGCTATTTCGAATTTCTTCGTATGGAGAGCAATGACATGAGCATAAAATCGTTTCGAAGTTTTGATTAAGTTACATGATATACCGGAGTGCATCAAATTATGTTGCAATAGAATGATGAATAAAAAGAACCATTAGTCAAAAGCAATCTTTTTTGCGTCATTCAAAGATGTAAATTAAATAGATACGATTCGAAAGATTAAAAAAAAATAATTGTAATTGGCAATCCACTCTGTAAAAGAATTAGAGTGAAAATGACTTATTGAAGACTACTATTTTCAAATTTGTCAGAACTTGGGATTCTGTTACTATTCAAGAGAAGAAACAACCATAAACGTATGTGTAATATTTCTTTAAAATTTCGAATATGTAATTATTGAATATTTGTTTTAAATTTCGAATATGTAATTGAATATTTGTTTTAAATTTCGAATATGTAATTGAATATTTGTTTAATTTCGAATATGTAATTGAATATTTCTTTAAAATTTCGAATATGTAATTGAATATTTGTTTTAAATTTCGAATATGTAATTGAATATTTGTTTTAAATCGTTAGAAACAAGATAACTATCCTGGTTACCGTTTTCTATAAAAACTTATTTCTATATAGACTTGATGAAATGTAAATAGTCATTGCGAGTCTTTTTTATGCAGGAGATCGTAACTTGCATATCGGTTTATTCTGCCTGTCTGACACCTGTCAGAAAGCATCGAGAGCAGCTTCAGAACCAGTGTGATGCAATAGAATGCTATGTTTTCTCGAATATATCTTCGGGAAAGACATAATGCATTCTACCATAAAATTAGAGGTGAGAAGAAATAACGACTTGAGCATATCTATTGAAAAACCACATCGATCCAATAGTTCTAGATATAAGTTTTAGGTCGATCAGAATGACATCCTGTTTCACCTTTTAGTGGAACATTTGTGAGAGCATAAACCATTCGAAAAATACGTTTTGCATTGCATGCAACTTGTGTGCTTGGTGTTGCGAAATTATCTCGCTTACGTTAACCACGTACGGCGCACACTCACAGGCATCACTAGAATAACAAAGTTCATTATATGTTTCCTTCATTTTTCTTCAATTTTTGATAAAATTCAGTACATTAGTTATAAGTTCAGATGCACTAAGACTATCTTACTTATGTGAAGCACCAACTTGGACACAATATATACAACCATCAGTATAGGTTATGTTGCATTTTCTGGAAATAGTTGCATTTGAATGAAAGGTCTGGAATGTTTTGTGCAAAGACCTTTCCGGAACCATCTTAATCACGTCTGTTTGCTTTGTAATCCTACACAAAATCCAAGAGGCTGAACTCAATAAACATTTTATTTCCTCTTTAGGCTTTAACGATGATTTCTATTTAATACAAGTAACATATTTTACTGGTTAGCAAATCTCCAGAAAAAAAGATCAGAGAGAAATATTAATGATTTTCTTAAGGACTACTCTAACAATAGGACACAATAACAGTTGATTAGTTTAATTAGTGTAGTGATACCTTCATGAAATGACGAAAGTTTCACGTATTTAATCAATTTGCTTTTTCGATATATGTAGCAATACTGAAACATAACAGTAAAGTTTGGTTTCATTTGCTACAACGTGGTTTGCTGAATAGTACAAATTAACTTGCAAGACAACTGTTTAAGTGGAATGCCGTGTGTCGTCATAGGTGATAAATGAAAGGTCCAAACTAGAAAACTAACTTGCCACACTAACTAAAAAGTGAAGCTTCCTTGCTATTTTGAAATAGTTTGACTAACATTCTTCAAATAAATCATTATTTCAATAGTAAAAGCCAATTTTATTCAATTTTGATATACAATTTTATTATATTTATCTTTTAAAAATTAAACAAATGTCAGAGTTTTTGGCTAAAATCTCCACCCAGGTTGTTGTTTGAAAGAACGATGCCCCCAAGAAGTATGCAATAATATTTATCTTCTCTTAATAAATGGATCTAAATAAAGTATAACACTTGCGTGTATCTAATGTAAAATATGATTTGTTTTGAGATTCATGGGCCATTTGGGAAAATATAAAACTGCATAGATATTTAACTGTCTAATCTTTGCCATGCACACTTTGGAATCAGCACTGGTGTAATACAAATCATTTATATATTTATTTCCAATTCTCAGAATATATTTAAGCTGTTGGGAATGGTGAATTTTCGAATTTTATGACTTCAGAGGCAAACATTAAAATATTCCCCATAATTGACAAGACCAAGGAACCCCAATGTATGCCTCATCATAGCTGTCTGTGTCATCTTGAATAGGCAAATAAAACTCTTTTCTATAGAAAATAGTAAAGAAATGTCTGAGTTCACAATTCTTGTCAAGACAGACTAAGTATTACTCCAGATATGGTGCCAGAGCCTAGTAATAATACTATGGTCACATCAAATTGCGAGAACTGAACCATCCGCAAATTCTCCTATTCACACTGTATCAGCAACCCTCGGGTGAAGAAAATACATTGGAGTAACAACTGTGCAATCAGGTTTTGTTTCCATACAGATAAATTTCACATAAATTTGAAGCTATGCAACCACATGACAAATTCATATGTATAGTATGTTCATTTCTAAGAATTCTTTCTCCTGTCTAAATTAGATACTTTCCACCTTTAAAAAGTCACTGCATTATGTTACAACATTTCATTCTTGAAATTATCACCAAAGGATTGTTTCAATTACTTCTTTTATTTAAATGCATTAAATAATTAACTTTAATGCGTCTAGAGTGCTAAACAATAAAAAGACAAAACCAACGAATTCACCATAGATTTTCACCATTATGCTGTTCAAGGTTCACTACACTAATTAATTGCCTTATATATTTACTTCATTTCTCTACATTGTTAATGACATGCATTTCATTACTTATAAGTTCAGATGCATCAAGACTATCTTCCTTATGTTAGACACTAACTTGGACACAAACATATAAATACCGTATCTACTGGCGTATAACTTGCGTCCAAATGCAAACAACATAGACCCTGATCTGCCGTCGCATAATGCGCAGGCAGATCAGGGTCTAAGTTGTTTGTTCTACTTATTAATCCTTACAAACTGCATAGACCCAGATCTGAAGGCGGATTATGCGACGGCAGATCTGGGTCTGTGCAGCTTACAGTTGGTATCGATTTATACGCGAGTATACACGGTAATAAGCATAGGTTATGTTGCATTTTCTGGAAGCAGTTGCATTTGAATGAAATGACTGGAATTGTTAGTGCAAGAGACCTCTCTGGAGCCAGTTTAATTGCTATCATTTTGCTTCGTCATCCTACGCAAAAGCTAAGGAGCTGAACTCAATAAACATTTCATTTTCTGTTGAGGCTTTAATGCTATCTTTTAGTTGAATACAAGTAACAGTCTTCACTGGCTAGAAAATGTCCAGGAAAAATTAGAGAACAAACATTAAATGATTTTCTGAAGGACTACAATAGGATGCAATAACAGCTGATTGGGTCATTCAGTGTGGTCATACCTCACAGCTGTACCTATTCTTGGATGGACGATGCCCTAACAACTATTTTAGTGATAGGTCAAACGGTCAGGTCATATTTATCAAACTATAGCGTGTATAAAATAACATCGTATTGAAGGTCGTGAAATCCTGTGAATAAAACATATTCTTATTGGATAGTTATGTGTCTTTATGCTTGACTATTGGCAGGAACATCCAATCAAACTAATGATTAAGTACATTGTATAATTCGAATCAAAATGGCAGATACATGTCATGAATTCGACAACCTGACGATGACGTTGAACGTTGAAGTGAAATTGTATACATTTCCATGCCACACACATCCACATTTGTATTTTTATTCTAATATGTATATATATATATATATATATATATATATATATATATATATATATATATATATATATATTGATAGAAATGTTTATTATTATTATTATTATTATTATTCAGGAAACACTCTTGCAGTTGAAATAAAAATATATTCACCTTGCGTATGCCGTCAAATTCGAAGGAATTAGCTGCTCATTGATCTTGAACAAGGAGACATTGGCACATGTCTGTCAAAGTATTAATGAAGGACATGACAAATCCACTTGCCCGACGCTCGGGACAAGTTCAAATTCGGCTCAGGCAAGCTGAAGTTTGCAGTGTACTTACCCACGGGAAAATAAACAAAAACTGAGCGAGAGAGTTCAGTTCGTAATGCTTTATGTTCTCCAAGTTTTATACTTTGCGATTTCGCCACAGTACATATATCAGCATCTTTATTTAGCGTCTTTATGTACCGCATGCTTCTATTGCATAAATACCCGCAGTTTCATTCATCTATCAATCTTTTATTTTCACACTATACACTGTCAAAGTATGCCACTTCCATCTTGTAGTCACTGTCAAGGTCAGTCTCGCGTTTTCTCTCGTAGACAGGATAATCTGAATATTTACTAACTAAAGTAAGTTTTGACAAATATGGAATAAATATTTATATTTAGCTTATCAGTTACATTTCAATTGTAATATTTATAATTAAGCTAGATTTACCAATTTTCAAGTCCTTACCTTGCCATGGGCAGTTTGTGAGCAGGCTCTAAAATGTGCTGAACTTGCCAACTATCAAAATTCAGCTTGACAAAGATTGTTTTGATGCATGACGCCGATTTCAAGGTGACTAGGTGATAATCGGTAAATAATATAACTCGCTAGATTTCTTTGACGGGTGTGTTTGAAAATTAAAGGCATTCGTTTTGAATGATTAGCGAACCGGATTTCTTTAAAAGCGCGATCGGTTTGCACAAGACGTGCTTATCATCTATTGTTTATGTACAAAAAAAAAGAAAGATCGATACAGTTTGACAAATAAATAATTGAATAAAAACAGGTTTTCTCAAATCATTCAGTTGTGATAATAAATAAACCGTTACAAAAGTCTAGCTTCCATTACTACTTATGTAGTTGCAGCTATGAGTCTGTATCATATGCATCGATATAGCCGAGGCTACGAAGTAATGCTATATGTTGCAATGGAGCAAAGAAAACTATTGCAACAATCAAAAAGAAGGAATGAGTAAAAAAATCTGCCACCAAAGTAGAGTTATATTTTTCAGGACGTTTTGCTTATTATTATTCTATTAAGCTTACATAAGGTAAGATATTTTGTACGTTTACACTAATGGTACTTTGTCAGCAATGACAGATTGCACGAGATTCTCGCGATAATTCTCTTTCCATATAAGTCTTGATATAATATTCTTGGATATTCGCCATGTTTACTATGATCTGTTTATGTTTCCAAAAAAGAATGCAATGTCTTTGTATGGCACACACACACACACACACACACACACACACACACACACACACACACACACACACACACACACACCAGGTTATTACATCAACTAATATGGCGAAAGATTCAGCAGCAAAATTCGACTTAAGACGGTAAATGCTAATTTAAAAGTGTATCGACGGTGCAAATCAGTAATTTTGGTTTTGAATATGACGACTATTTGATTTGAATAAGGATATGTATGTAATATCTTCAAAGTTGCTGACAGTGTGCAGAAAAAGTGCCGAGTGTGAATCACATTCGGCTGCTCCATTGGTAGATATATATGATCATTTTAGTATCCAGCTGCTCCATTGGTAGATATATATGATCATTTTAGTATCCCGTCGACGAAAGTGGTATGAGTACTAATGATAGTACTAGCGTATGAAGACTAAAAAAAAAATTGATATATTAGAGCATTAATAAAATAAAGTTAATGCAGTCCTGTTATTGGCTATGTTTAATATTTCAGTCCAAGGTTTTTTACCTAAACATATCGCTCTCTCTCTCTCTCTCTCTCTCTCTCTCTCTCTCTCTCTCTCTCTCTCTCTCTCTCTCTCTCTCTCTCTCTCCCTCAACTCTAGATATTTACAAAACTCTTATCTACTTGTTCCTTTATCCGTCTATATATCTATATGTCTGTCGGTGTGCTGCTAACAACACATGCATTCTAACCCGTCCCTTGTATTATGTCCATATATATCTACATGTACTATTAAATGTCCTTTAAAGTCAGTTTTCATCCTATTTTAGTACAAAGTCCATTTTCATCATGTTTTAGTACAAAGTTCTTTTTCATCATGTTTTAGTACAAAGTCCTTTTTCATCACGTTTTAGTACAAAGTCCTTTTTCATCATGTAATTGTACAAAGTCCTACACATGTAGTGTAAATCGGCAAAACCAAGTTTCCTCTGTCCACATTAGACATATTTCCTTTCTATTACAAAAAAAAAAAACAAAAAAAACAAACATAACAGATTGGGGATTCCTTAAAGGTCCATTATGGACAAGTATCTATTATACAAAGGTGTCCTTTAAGGTATGCATGTATGTGCGTGCGTGTATGTATGCATCCATGCTTATATATATATATATATATATATATATATATATATATATATATATATATATATGTATGTACGTATACATGTCTGTATGTATGTGTCTGTGTGTGATGGATAGATGGATGGACGGATGAATATATGGATGGATGCATGAATTAATGGATAGACGGATGGATTGATGGATGAATGTATAAATACCACTGCAGGAGACATCTATATTCAGATATGAAATTGTATTTCTTATAATTTATTATCTTCTTCAGTCATTTAGGAATCCTATTTTGTGCTCAGTTAAACAAAATATCTAATGGAAAATAATTTTCTATCGATGTTTTGTTTGGGGTTTTTTTTACATATTATATATCACATATAATTTACATATTATTTATGGTAAAAACGCATCTCTGTCTCGTAACAAACAACGATATACACAAAATCTTTCCCGCAACTGTGCCAACAAAGATCATTTCTCGTCATCCCGCGTCTGACATTGCCGTTGAATCAATTTAACGAATGCATACGAAAAAGTATACCTGTATATTTTAAACCATATGTATTTATGTCTTTGTGTTTCTTAACATGAATCACGATAACATTTCGAAGTAGAGAAGAAAAAAACAAAACTCCATTGTCGCAATGATCTTTCTCTCCCAATTTACCCTTTACTACTCTCTGATATTTTAACAATTGTATTAAAGACCCATTCATATAAGAAGAATACATAAGATCTTATTTATTATGTTCCTACTCTAACACAATCCCCCTGATCCAGATTTTATGAGCACACACACGATGGTGGATTGAAACTCACTGACGACTGTGTTTGTCGAGGTATTGTTTATTGCTTTTAATGCAGACACATGTCGCATACCGACACGTCGTAGGTCTATAGATGCGATTACGGATGAAATGCTTGTACGTTTCAGAGTAAATTATTATGCCTATTTCCGACTGACCCTCATGTATCCCTCCTACCATAGATATATCGATACATTCACCCACACACCTGCGTATGCACACTCAAATCTATTCATCTATAGATTTATCCATCCCTCCATCCATCCATTCACCAATACATACGAACAAACTAACATATATACATATACGCCTAGGTTTATACAAACATCAATTCCATCCGTCCATCTATCCATCCATCAATACATTCATACCTATATAGTTATCTGTACATAAATTATTCAAAGCATCCAGTTTACAGTGAATCGATCCATTCATACAAGCATGCATACGTTCACCTAAGGTAACATCGCCTATATATGGTACTGGAAATGGACTTTTATAGCAAATACGTTTTTGCCACTAAAAAGGCAATAAATTCTAATGGCACAGAATGCACTGAAATGATTATATGTATCTTGACTTATATACACTACTTTGGTGACTGTGACTCTTAAGACTGAGGACACTGCAAGACAAGTAATGGAAGTCTTGGTAAGTCAGGTTTTTCACAATTATTTCTTAATTATCAATAGCACTACCGAGACTATCGGCATATACGGATGAGGTGGTTGTGTGAGATGAACTTTTGTGATATTTTCATAAATGTTGCTTTTAATACAAAGTATGTAATATAGATTCTTTTCATCTGCGTTTGAACTTTTTTATTATTTTTTTTTAAAGAGGCATCATACAAATAAAATTTCGCCATTTTGTGTTCTTATTTTAATAATAATAAAAATAAGAAATAAACGAGAAAATAATTTCAAGACTTCATGCTTCGACCATAAAATCTTACAGGCTAAAACGAAATTTTATAGTCAAACTAAACCTAGTCGAAAGGTTTTCTCAATTAGCCATAAAATTCTGCGAAAAGCAACTAAACCTTGTTTCTTACTTTAACGCAACATTTTCGCTTGCCCTCTTTATAGAAAAATAGGTAATTTATATAATGGATGATGCACCCGGTCTAGGTTTATATTTTAATTTACCTGTTATGGAAATTGTAACCGTACTTTTAGATGTCAAAATAGTATCGTCACAGTCACTGTTCTCATCAGCATTTCCATCATCCTAATTGTATGCATTAATACCATTGTGGCGAACTATAAGAGCAACTGCCTATTCCAACAATTCCAGTTTTGTTTGCTTCTTTAAATCCGCATCAAGCGATTATTAACAAAGTGCGTGAAATCTGTCTTGCTGTTAACGAACATATATGTTTTCTTATGCACGAGCAAGGGAGATTTTTTCTTGATCTTTTTGTTCTTATTTTTAATGAACTACCATGTTAAAATATTTTTCCTGATCAAGCAAGGAACATCTGGATCAGAGAGGGTCTTTCTTTAAACGTGAAGTTTGTTACCAGTGCTCGTAAGCGATGCAATAAACCCTTCAGTGCAATAAACCCTTCAATGTAATAAACCCTTCAATGCAAATCTTCACTTATACCGCATTCTAAGGTTATATATGTCGTTTTCATATGACATCGATCTTTTTTGCCATTTATATTTCCCTTACAGACATTATTTATATTATTGTGATGCCCTCTACAACGAAATGATTTTATAAAATTCTTCACGTGGTTGATTTGTCTCTAAAATGTAACCCTGGCATAAATTTTCAGACAATTGCTATCGTATAACCACTGAATTAAAAATTAATCAAATGTTACTACAGATTTTCCATTTCCTTTGTGCTCATACTATACACAAGGGAATATTTATGATAGCGATTTCGCGCCGACAATAAAAATAATTTCATGCATCTTTATATCTTAGATCGTCTTCCTCTGCATCTCACTCTGTCTCTCTCGAAAAACACGTGTAGTCATCAAGCTCGATACGGCAGTTACTTTTGGTATGCAATAATACAAACAAAGGTCAATCCCACATAAGGATTTAATACGATACCAATCTCAATTCAAAACAAATACTTTCATGAATCCATGTAACTATTTACTCACTAATTGATCATCCATCCATCCATCCATCCATCTATCCATACATACATATATATATATATACATGAATACATACATACAGACACACACACATACATACATACATACATACATACATACATACATACATACATACATACATACATACATACATACATACATACATACATACATACATACAAACAGACACACATACATACATACATATATACAGACAGACAGACAGAGATGCAGACACACACATACATACATAACATACATACATACATACACACAGACACACATACATACATACATACATACATACATACATACATACATACATACATACATACATACATACATACATACATACATACATACATACATACATACATACATACATATATATACATACAGACAGACACATACATACATACATACATACATACATACATACATACATACATACATACATACATACATACATACATACATACATACATACATACATACATACATACATTCAACATACAGTACGTTGTTAGGAAGTTAGTACTCAGGGCCGGATTAACCCATAGGCTAATAAGGCTATAACTTTAGCCCCTCATAACCTTAATCCGGCCCTGTTAGTACGCGTCTTTATTTACCGAAATAAAGTGACGAACTTGTCCACAAAGATACGATGCAAGTTTTATGACACAGATCATATTTATGTCAATAATTATTATTCGCCTCCGTCTATCCCGTTGAAAAAGCTTAGCCACTAACGTTCAATTTTGTTGTAAATATGCTATATTGTTATGATAGGGGACTCATTCGTGGTAGCGCGGCTTGCAGCACGTGCCGGATGTGCACACCGTCAAGAATTGTCGAATAAAACTAGAGTTATGTTAAACATGCATTCCAACTGACGATGAGAGATTGCCTTGTATTCGCAGTGACGCATTACAAAATGCATGATTGTTAATCCACAAAGAATTATATTGTTTTTAAATAATTAGAAACGGTTACCATAGAAATATTGATTACTCATCGCGAGTATAATTATTTCGGCAGCATGGCATTTATGTATCTCATTTGTGTGCCTTGGAATTTGAATTGTACATGTATAATATAACATATACGCGCCTTTGCAGAAACTACTCTTCAATGCAGGAAAACAAAAAGTCTATTCAGATACCAGAAAGTAGGACCTAAGTATGCCTAAGATAAGTGCAATGTACCATTAATACGTAGAGTTAATGAAAAAGAAAAAAGTAATTTGTTGTTAATTGCTTAAAAATTTAAGCATTATATTGAAAGTAGAAGACCTTGAGTATAACGTTTCATACATTTAAATAACACTGAAAACTTTTGGTCTCTCTATCCATTACAAACACTGACCACAAAGCATATTTTACAAAACAAATACGGCAATGGTTCAAGTCGTACACTTCATTCATTATTTATCTCCAAATTACGAACTTTTTTTGTGAAATAGAATATAAAAGGACATCAAAATCTTTAGTTTTTATGCTAGTCAGTGAATTAGTGGATTTTCCAAGAGAAATAATTTTGATAATTCATAAAAATATTTTTTCACTGCTGTCAATATACGTCGATAACATTATGACCGAGATAATTATCTTCATCCGCCATTTGTCACTTGTTGGGTATAGTGGTGTCATTTCACGTATATGCTATAGATACTGATACAGTGCAAATTGCCTACGTGTGCTTCGACATTGCGTCAGGCATATGTTATTCGAGCCTTTCTACTTTAGTATAGTTCTCATTAATCATTTAGTAAGCAGATTCGATAGATGTTTATCCTCTATTGGATTAGACCATTTGTCAATTACTAGTGACAAACAAATTCTCCACAAGTTAGCACATGATGTATTCAAATGTTGATTTTTCATGATTCAGTTCGTACTAATCTATCATGAAATTGTTATCAATCTTAGTATTAAGGGTATAAACAGCTGCCATTGTACCAACTTACTGAATATTCACAACAATTAGTCATTTTAATCCACTAAATCTACAGACATGAGAGTTAAATGTGTCCTTTCACATTATGTTTGTAAGCAGGATAACGCATTGATACAGACTATGGCGTTTGAATACCTTGTGGATAGATGCATATTGGCCTACGTGCGCTGCTATATTGCGTCGGGCATGGGTTATTGGAGCGTTTATATTTAGCGTAGTTCTCATTTATTGTTTGCTATGCACATTAAGTATATATTTGTCATCTATTGCAGTAGACCATTTGCCAGTTACCTAACAAATTGTTCACAAAACTATCTCTCTTTAAAAATAATCAGGGAACAAAAACAATACATTTTCTCTTTGACTAAGCGAATGTCATGCTGACATTTTCATTCACATTAACATCCGTCTCAATCATTTTAGACCGTAATCTGTAAACTGTCTTAGAATTCTGCGAATGTCAGATTAAGTTAATTCTTGATGGTTAGTTGTTTGTTTTTTTAACGGCACTTTCAACACATTATTGACAATATCATGCCGAGGAAAAGCTAGCTAAGTGCCTTTCTCCAAGGACACACGGAGGCAGCAGACCAGGGCTGGGCTGGGCGTAAATCTTTCAAATTAAAGTTTAATTTATATGACTCAAAGAAATTTCGATTTTGAGTATTACGGCACAGCAACACATATAGGTCGCTTAGTGCCGAGACAGTTAGAGTAAAGTACCTTGCCCAAGGGACACTCCACAATAAATGACTCGGGCTGACACAATGGTAGGATTTGAACTCGGACTCTTTCGGTAGAGAGTCCGACACGCTAACCACTGAGCCACTGTGGCTCCTGCTTCCCATTAGTCGCCTTATACAACATGCATGCACGCTCGAGTGCATCGTGCCTATTCTACATTCCCGTTTCCGCAGAGCGTACTCAGAGAAGGAAATGGTAGATATTTTCCTAATGAATGGAAAATAACTCTTAATCAAAATGTTTATAAGAACCATTCCTCTTATAATTTGTAAATCCTCAATTAGGGATAGACTTTTCGTGATGCAGTTTGAAAATTATTGTCAATCTAGGTGACTGCATTAAAACTTGTCAGAGAAGTAACAGTTGCTTTGCACGAATTTATTGAATATTTACAAGTCAGAAATATTTTCTTACTAAAAACTGCTTATAAAACTAACTTCTAAATTATTGACAAGAAAACTATATCTTCATACATATTACGAAATGCACTCACATCATCAAGGTATACCTTTGTAGTGTGCAAGAATGACGTCATGGCCAATTTGAAGTAAATATTGATATTTCAACATTATCACTGACGCATAAATGTTATCTGAGTTTACAGGCGGAATAGATGTTTGAATGAACATGTTTGTTTTTATTACTCAATATAATATATCTTCTTCAACGTTTATAGTGCCAACTGGTAAACCAAGATTTTTGTGAAGCCTCTTTCTCGTTCTAAAAAAATTTTGCACGTTCTAAGATTTTATGACAGCCATGATTTTTGCCAGATCCATTGGTATATAATGAATGCCCACATAGGATATATATATACCAGATTCCGGTCTCCAACATTCTGTCAGTACTCGAATAAAAAAAACACAAGAAGTAAAAGAACGTGGTGGAAAGAACATTGCATGGGTATACACATTTCTTCTTTTTGACCGTAAAGATGAGAATTAATTTCAAGAAAGATGCAATAGAATGGGTTGAAACCATCTTCAATATATGCATATTGTCTGAAGAAGATTTGTTACAAATTGTTTGGAAGAAGGAAAATATTGGTATAAATAATGTTACATACAACTTGCAAAATGTATTTCAATTTCTGACATTTTATTAATAATATCAATCACACAAGTATGAACAACATGTTCATTAATATGCCCGTAATATAATACTAATCTGCTTGTTTGTAACTTTGTCTCACACACCTAGAATGACAAGAACAACAGAGCAATGGCCTATTTGCATACAGATGCTTCAGGGAGAGAGAGAGAGAGAGAGCAATGCAAATGATTATTGCCAACTATGCGTCCATGTATTAATTTACCTAAATCAAACTACATACCTAAGCTGAGAAATATTGATTGACAAACCCAGTTTTCATTAGCTACATTATGCTGATTACCAACAGTAAATATGTCCTGTACTGTGGAGCATTTCCTGTTTACATCAACTGTACAATGGCATCATATATGTAGATTACATCCACTCGAAATAACTAAAACTCTCAAATGGTTAAAATAGAAGTAGACATGTAGAAGTTGTAGCAGATTAGTAGTAGTAGTAGTAATACTAGCAGTAGTAGTAGAAGTAGTATTAGTTGTTGTCGTAGCTCTTCTTGTTGTTTCTAATGTTGTAGTTGTTATTATTGTAGAGATGTTAGTGTTAGTGATGGCTGTGATTGTGGTGATGATTAAAACAGTCAAGCTACCGTTTGTAGATACAATGTGTTGTCGTTATATGATAGACCACGCAGAATGCGGACTACACTGAGTCGAGAGAAGAACGATCTTTCCAGATAGCGAATGACCAAAATCTCACAAAGGAAACAATTTGCCTTCTTTCGTAAAATAATTTGATATGCATTCGATTAAGTTAAGAAAACACGTGCTTCAGCCCATGATTTAAAGCGTTTTCGCACACATTACGTTCTAATGTCTCTTCAGCAATTCCTATTTTTGACCATGTCTTGAAAATAACACTTAACAAAGTGCAAAGGAAGAGAGCCGAGCCATTTTTTATCGTCTAACACCTGACTTCAAACGACTGTGAGATAATTAAGACCCATTACAAGTATCACAGCGAATAGGCCCATGGCAATATCACAGCGAATAGGTCCATGGCAATATCACAGCGAATAGGCAGGCCCATGGCAATATCACAGCGAATAGGCAGGCCCATGGCAATATCACAGCGAATAGGCAGGTCCATGGCAATATCACAGCGAATACGCCCATGGCAATATCAAAGCGAATAGGCCCATGGCAATATCACAGCGAATATACCCATGGCAATATCACAGCGAATAGGCAGGCCCATGGCAATATCACAGCGAATACACCCATGGTAATATCAAAGCGAATAGGCCCATGGCAATATCACAGCGAATAGACCCATGGCAATATCACAGCAAATAGGCTCATGGCAATGGAAATCAAAGTCTTTTCTGTCTCTTTAATTTCCCCCAGGAATAAACAAGCGATTGATAAGCATATACCAAGACTAGGAGAGATATTGGTATGAGCAAGACGAAATAGAACTCCAACGCATGAGCACGAACTAGTTTGCTACTTGCTGAACAGTCGTCCTTTTTATTTTTTGCAACCATCAGTATATCCTTTATTTTTCCAGTTCTTTAGAAGAGCAATGCCAGTAAGGCTGACAAGGCATCAAATTCTTGTACCATGAACATACTAATATACATTTCTAAATTTGAACTGTCCAGTTCTCATTGAAGTACCGCTATTGTATGCAATGCAGAACCGGATATAATGACACCAATATAATCTAACAGGTAAGAGAGTTGTAACTCGTTCCAAGCAGGAATCTTGACTTTGATATAATCATGTATCGAACCATATAATGTGGGACCCAGAGATAGGTGCTTTCCTTTCTGTTATATATTTATTATTTTTTTCTTTCTGCTGTTTTTTATTCTTTGGGGGTGAATGAATAAAAAAAAGAAGAAGAAATAACGTAAAGTAAAGATAATAAGCATCTAAAAATAGAAACAGAAAAACAGAAGGAAAGAATAAATGTGCAATATTCATTTTCGAAAGTTAATTGTGGGAGCGGGGAGGGGGAGGGGGGTGGGCGCAATGCTTAAGGTTCGCCTAGGGCACCAAATACCTTTGCGCCGGCCCTGATTGGTCAAGGACTGAAAACCATTTTGCTTGGCATGTAAATATAACTTCTTATAATCTTTCATTTCTCAGCCAATTTCAATGGGCCTTGTGTACGATATTTTGTTTTTTTATATCACAGTCTCATGTGCAACTAGACCGGACATAAGTGTTGTCTCACATTACTATGCACAGTGCTAAGAAAAATATTGATTATGTTTTTTCGTTTTTTTTAACGGGGTGTGGGGTGTGGCCTTTGTATCATAAATTCAATAACAGTGAAGGTCACTTTTGGTTTCGAAAGGGATATTATCTTTTTTGCATAAAAATAGTAGAAATTACATTTTGTTTAAAGGAACGAAACATGTCCGATAGGCCAAGGTTAACAACACAGTAGTGAAACTGAGATAGTAATTGAAATAATATTTTTTTAATCCCAATTGTAGAAAGCATTACAGTCCATATTCGATTGATGGTTGGCGATAATACCTCTAGTATCCATCATGTAAAACTATATGCACATTTTGAGATGTTCACTGTGAAAAAAAATAATTAAGTGAGGTATTACTTTATGTTGGTAATTATTCTGCACAAATGGTATACTTTGTTAAGGGTCATTTTTAAAAGAATCTGTATAGAAGAAGTAATTTTGATCAGCCTCCTTATCAGAGGTAGTACTGTAAATGGTGTATGTATTTACTAATGTTTTACGGCACTTCAGCACAATAGTGGCTATAAGGTGCCACTGTAATTGTTGTAAGAAATTGTCCATAAGCAACACAAAATCACCGTAAATGTGCCATGAAACCTTGATGATTCGACATATTATGGATTGATCTTGTGTAACTACACATATATTCATATCTTTGTTAAATGTGATTGTTAAGAACACGGAGACTGGAAGATACATGCAAGAGTGTTTGGTACTTTGAAGTTTCTTCATCGATTCATTCATCTGGAGTTATTTGCGAAACAAGCATCGCCAATATATCATATTTGCATTTGAAGGCTTATTTGATGGTTAGGTGTGATCTTTGTTGAGTGTTCGTCTAGCATTTTGCTTTCGATACGAACTGTTCATCTATGTCTCATAATTGTTTTGCAGCAATTGGCAACAAAATGTGTTGAGAAAGCTTTATTAATACTTCTGCGTCTGTTCTTATTTTCTTTTTTCAGATATGAAAAAAAAGTTTTGCTCCAAGGGTTAATAAGAATGGAAATTTTTTTTAAATTGGGTTTTTTTTCAGTTCTAAAGTCCATCCAGCTGCCACAACTGTCTCATATTTAATCTAACATTAGTAAAATGCTTATTGACCACAATAAAGCTGAGATGATTAACTAATATAAAATAAAATAATATTCTAAATCGATGCTTTAGTGACAGAATACAGTCGAGTTACGCCTGGAATATATCCAAGACACGTTGCTACATGCCCATTAATAAATAATTTGAGGATTGAAACTGTGAGATATGGAAACAATTGCATTGATAGAAGTGAAAAATATTTTATTTATGTGACAACCATGATATTGAGGATGAATATCAGTCTCCTTTGGTGTGTCAATTATATACTAACTTACGTGTAAACTTAATTAAAAATTACTTTTGGAACAAATTACATTCAATTGTTAACTAATAGTAATTAGAAAACAATATGTCGCTTGCTAAATGTGTTTATGAAGCGTTTACAATAAGAGTTAGATGAATTAATTTTACAGTAATATAAAGATTGTTTATATTTGACCATCCTCTCCTTCCCAGCTTTTGTTCATTACCTGTTTTGAGTTTCTGTTTAAAGTTGTACGTATAGCATTTGATAGCCATGCAATATTTGTAGTTTGCACTCTATGAGCATGTACATGCTTATGAGAATAAACAGTTGACAAAATAAATGGTGCCCATTCCTTCATGTTAGCCTTAAACTTTCAAAAACAACATGTAGTTAATTGAACACAACTATCACACTGGTTTTGGAAAGGTCAGTAACTCATGAGACATAAATTCTTTTTAATTTAAGTACACGCCATATGTCTTAAATAATTAAACACCATATGTCTTAAATAATTAAACACCATATGTTTTAAATATCCTAAAACTAATCATCCCTTAATTCCTTGTTTGTGTTAATATGCCGTTAATGTCTGATACATACATACATACATACATACTGCTACTACCGTCACCACTGCAACAAGAAACAAATAATGATTACAACAGTAGCACCAACAGCAACAGTAACAACAACAACAACAACAAAAATAGCAATAATGATCGTAATATCTTTATAATTATAACCCATAAAATGCAGATGCAGATGATTATTTTGATCATTATGGCTGTGCTGGTTGTGGTGTTGAAAACAAGAATAGTAGGAAAAGAACCGGGGCTGAAGGGTGGGGTGGGGTTGGGGGGGGGGGTAACTTTTAATAGGAAAGAAGCTCACTACCTTCCTATTATCTTAATTTATTTGATTTATTTTCTTTATTTCATAGAGTATAAATAAAATGGATCACACTGAAATCTCTCTCTCTCTCTCTCTCTCTCTCTCACACACACACACACACACACATTTTAAGGGAGCCACAGCTAACCAGTTGTTAGAATGCCATACTCTTATTCATTGGGTTGCAGGTTCGAATCATGCTCAGATCTACCTTTGGCGGTTGCCGTTGTGAGGTTTGGGGAAATAAACGTTATTCCCAGTGCATTAGCATTACATAGTCTTTCATGTGTTGATGTGCCGTTCCGTTCAACAGCAGTCTACCATTCGGACAACCAATTTTTATTTTAGTACACGTGTGCATTAATATCGAATTATTGCGGATTAATTTTTTTTTTTTTTTGCCTTTTGTATGTCATTTTCTCTTCTATACTTTCTTGTTTATCAACTGATTTCATTTACCAAACATTGATATTGATATTTCCAAAAGCGAAGCTTTTGAAAAGGAAAGTAATTTATATTGGATGATTGTCTTAAAGGTAATAAGCCACCTGGTGAGACAACGGGAAAATGAACATCGATAAAGAGCTTCTCATATCGATAAAGGGTGTTTCATCCCTAGTGATGGAAGTATTACTCCATTAAGCAGATCTCTGTAATATAAATACATTATGGATTTGACATAAGCCTGACTACTGAAGTAAATATCCTCCAGTACATCATAACAGTACCGAAACACTTATAAATCTTTCCAAAAATGCTCGCTTACTCCCATCATTATTTCTGTAGTTTGCACCTTGGACTGAGCAAAAATTAATTTATGTAGATACAGCAAGTAAGTCTTAATTACTTTCTGACTTACAGGTCAATTCAAAGTTACTTACATGTCTCTTAAGAGACCTGCGGCATGTGTAATAATGTGATTGTTCCCTGGTAATAATTTGGCGGTTGACTTGAAAATTTGTATGGCCATTTCAAATTTTAGGTTTCCAAGCCCTTATAATTGGGTCGCCATAGAAATTGAGAACATACGTCAGTTGAGTGGGGAATGAGAGGTACAAGATACAACAAAATGAAGTTTTAGTTACTGCAAAGAGTAGTTATTAAAAAGCAAAAGTTTATTTTAATAGTACATATCTGCAGAACTGTCAATTAGTAGTAATCATCTACTTTGTGACCTCATGCGAACAATTGAAATCCGCTATTTGAGGTTTTTGAAACCATCTCTCTACATATTGCCTGACCTCAAAATTCGCTGATAAAGATACTTTATCTTCCTTTTCTTCTAAGGATTATTTATATTAATACAGCCTTAGCCACATCTGCGTTTGGGGAAGCAAAGCTAAGCAAATTTTGCTTTAATAAACTCGTGATGGACAAATGACTTACGAAAAATCAATTGTTCTGCAGAACTTATCACTAGTCTAGGCTTTTAAGTGTTGATAACATAAAATATAGAGCTGCTATTGTGAATTACTTTGTTTTCATTTAATTTGTAAATGCTTTATTTTACAAGACAAGCATTATGACTCTACAGGAACATTTTTTTATTATAGTTCTGGTAAATACATGTATAAGCTTTATCTAGTAAATACATGTATAAACTTTATCTAGTAAATACATGTATAAACTTTATCTAGTAAATACATGTATAAGCTTTATCTAGTAAATACACGTATAAGCTTTATCTAGTAAATACACGTATAAGCTTTATCTAGTAAATACATGTATAAGCTTTATCTAGTAAATACATGTACAAACTTTATCTAGTAAATACATGTATAAGCTGTATCTAGTAAATACATGTGTAAGCTTTATCTAGTAAATACATGTATAAACTTTATCTAGTAAATACACGTATAAACTTTATCTAGTAAATACACGTATAAGCTTTATCTAGTAAATACATGTATAAGCTTTATCTAGTAAATACATGTACAAACTTTATCTAGTAAATACATGTATAAGCTTTATCTAGTAAATACACGTATAAGCTTTATCTAGTAAATACAAGTATAAGCTTTATCTAGTAAATACATGTGTAAGCTTTATCTAGTAAATACATGTATAAACTTTATCTAGCAAATACACGTATAAGTTTTATCTAGTAAATACATGTATAAGCTTTTTCAAAATACATAATAAATCATGATTATAATCTGAAGTTTTAAATATCTCACCAAAGTTTTACGATTATAAAGCACGTGCAAATCTAACCCTTTCCTACCAATATTATGGACTGAATACATATCAATATTATTTGAAATGTTGTAGACTATATCGGAATGCTGTAAAAGTTGTACAATGAATATACATATTGATCCGTGACCCAAACAAGTCTTGTCACAATATTCTTAATTAAATAAGGTTGGTTTTTTTTTTTTTTTTTTTTTTTTTTTTTAAGATGCCACCGTATACATCTTTGAAGTTACATATAACTTTAAGACAAGGCCTACTAGATCTGCATATTTTGTATCTTCTTCGGTTCCTAATGCGTTTGAAGTTTCTAATGAAGTACTATCCGGTAAAGCAGTATTAAAACAGTCATGAATATGGGATCTACTTTCAGAATTAGTGATGTCATTCTACTTGAATACGCAAAACATATTTTGCTGAGCGGTGCTAGCTGGTTGCTCTAAAGAACTGGTGTCCTCTTTGATCTTTAACACCCAGTGAGGCTGAGTTGTACACAACAAAGTGTCAGCACTTATTTCATGACACAGTAACCCTGATCTGTACAGATATTGGCAGGTGTTCTTTTGAGTGCTTTTGGCAGTGAATAAGTACGTGTAAATGGTAATTCTGGCTAAGATTACGCTTTAAGATTTGATGCGACGAAAAAGTCACTTAAAGCGCAACATAAAAAACATGAGAAGAAAGAGAGAAAAAATCGCTAGTTCAGATTTTATCCAGACGAATAAAACGCCGAGTAAAAAATATTTTTGACTAGCATAAAGCGTTGAGAACAAACTGGGGGATTCTGGCTCAGCTTTCGAAAACTGACTCCGCACAAGAGTTTAACAGCTGTTTAAGCAATATCTGGAAACAACCGAAACCAAAAAAGATTAAGGCTTTGTTGCTAGTTGCTACAAAGACACGAACGAAATACGCTTCCTTTCAAAACACCGTTCGTTTTCTATCTCACCCAAACGAGTACACAACCACCGAAAACACAGATATTTTACCATCTTATAAAACGAAACCCACTATTTTACTAACATGTATATATAGCAATGTATTCTCTCAAAACAACCATCATTTTAACCCCACGCAAAAGGCACAGAAAGCCAGCACAGAAACGAAACGTACGCCACAAACTATGGTCCAAAAGCTCCAGCCGGGTCTACACCAGCCGGCTGCCTAGCCGGGACCGGTACAAGTCTACAGAAGCAACACGGCACGTCTCTCAATTAGAGAAACCTCACGACAAATACACACACGATGCCACGAGGCAACGACAAGTATGCTTGGCTGACCATAGGAACTACAGCCCGCTGTGAATCAGCATGTATCGACACGTACTGTCGGACGCACCGAAAAAATATCCGAAGAGGAACAACGCCACTTAACCCCTGATTTGTGTGCGGGATGGAGATGCAATCTATCGTACAAGTGTGTAGGGCCTGCGCAAGCAACAACCTTCACCCACGGATATGCGAGAAAGCAATTCGGAAAAGTATTAGCGGAGAAACGCGGAGAGCAAACAATGCTTTACGGTCGCCCACCAACACCGACAATAAGTGACACCGATTAATTAATTGTATTAGACACCAATTTCCCGCACCCTTATACGCTCACCTACACGACACACCTCCCAACAATTAGAGATCACACGGCCATCACCGAATTAGAGGAAGCACGACCGACATCCATTCGCACACACAACCATGTCACATGCACAGTGATCACGGCGGACAAGGGAGGAGCACGAAGAGCTAACCAGCATAGTGCCACCATTCCCGCGAACTAGAAAGGAGCTAACCAAACGTCTATTCCACAATGAGCGCGTAAAGGAGCAAAGAGCTGCTGGCCCGGCACCTTCCCAGAGCAACCACCCAGGTCCCATGCCTAGGGAGCCAGCAAGGGTACGAGGCTATTACAGTCAAGAAGCCTCCTATCCTAGGACCCACCAGGAGGAATTTTTTAAAACCACTAAAACATTTCCATATCAGAAGGTAATATATTAAGTAAGTAGATAACTTTGTGAAAATAAGATTACCATAGTTATCAAACTTTAACACAAGTATATCTCCAAAATATTTCCCCAAAATATATAAATAAATCAAATTCCTAACTTTCTTAAAGGAAGAACTCTGTGAAAAGGCATGACAAGCAGTAACCATGAAATCATCTCACTTACGATTGGGAATGTTATAATATTTCCAGAGAGAAAATCTAATGTAAACAAGTATATAAGTCATTTGACTCACCTTTTTCGGGCCACTACCGTATTTCCCGAGGAAACAGTGTTGTAAAACAGAATATCATGTACCGTAATTCCTAAGGGAAATCTGTGTGCAATTCATTTTCGGAAGTAAATATAATCTCAGATGTATAAATCAATTTCAGATTTGCTCAGTGATTAATAATGTAGAGCAGCATATGAAAAGTTTCGTATGGGATATCAGTCTGAGAGAACTTCATGTAAAGCACAATCGGAATATCGCTCTGCCATTTCCGTCAAGTCTAAAATAACCTCGTACCTGGTTTTAGGAATACACAAACATTTGATATGTTTGGTGATTCGAATCCGGCAGAGTGCAGCGCATATGTTGCGACAGAAAATGCCGACAATATTCCGATTGTGACTTTGTCTTCTTCCGCCGCAATAGTGTGCCATGTGAACAAAAGTAGTTCTGAATCAAGCTCAATGGCGGCTAAATTACAGCATTTGCAACTATGAGGTAAATCCTATGGATCATAACTCGAATGTATGTCGATAGCTGCCATTCGGACACTTCGGCTATTTACGAAAGAAGGACTGATCGAGAGGTTACGAATTATCTAACTATTTTTTTTCATTCGTATCCTCTCGGTCAATCCTACACTCAAAGGTGGTCCGAATAAATTGGGTTTCTTTTTTCTGAAGAAATTTACGGCGAACAAAATGTATGATTTTTCTGTAAATTACTGCGCCAATATACATCCGAGGCATAATTTTTGTCTCGCATGAATAACCGAGGTATTTTCGAATGAGAGTACAGCTAAGGTTTTCTTCTAGACTTGACAGAAAAGGCCGAGGATGTTCCAATTGATGTAAAAAAAAAACTATTCACCACGCAGTCATGTGATTCATCTTTTCAAACAGCTTCTATATTTCCTAAGGGGAAACTAATATAAAACAAAATGTTTATTAATTTCCTGAGGGAACTCGGTGAAAGTATAATGTAAAGTAGAAATGATGCGGTCATTTAACTCAGCTTGTAAGAAGACCAACTGTACAATGATTGCTCACATTGTAGCCCCTCATTATACTGTGAGTATTGCTCATGGATTAAATTAAATTGGCCGAAGGTTTTTAATTACTTATACTTAGTGGTAATTGATTAATTTATATCCTATTCAATGAGAAAAAACTACAGTGTTGTTTCACATTATTAAATACCTTGTCTATGTGTTTATATTCGTACTCACCTTTATCATAGGTTACATTTAGGGTTCAAATATGCATCTCTGTGTGTGTGTATATAGTTAGCATTTTAAAAATCTTTTTCTTTATTTGTTATGGGGGTGTTTTAGACGAAAAAAATGTTATGGGTCACTGTAAGCACTACAAAAATAGTTTTTAAACTTCTGTTATATTCCGACTGTCCATACGGTGGCTTTTTGAAATATAAAGAAACTGTATATATCTCATTACTTCATAAAAGGTCATTCTTCTTCACTCAGGCAACATGTTGGAAGATCAAACATAATATATATCACAAAGTTTGATGTATTATGTGTACCGGTAGGTATGCTCAATGATGAAGGAATAAAAAATAGGGCATGACTAACAAACCGTGCTGGGGATTGGAGTGAGGGTGCGGGGTGGAATCATATATTTCCAGTGAAGTTAGACCAGTTAGTTTAACACTAAATTGAATACGTTAGAGATCGAATTGAACTAAATTATGTTTCCTTTGTAAAAAAATAAATCTGGTTTAATAACTCCTCTATCCATTTACTGTTAAACTAAACTGGTTAAAATCAGATATATTACCCACCATCCCACCTCTACCCCTACCCCCTTTTCATCCACACAATAAATTAGTTCTTGACCATGTAAGTTGTCGAAACTTCACAATGATACATGACTTGTCCTTGAAAGAATAAAATAAGCTACTATTATAGAGTTCGAAAATTCAATATTATTTTAATAAAACTTTAAAGTGTGACTCAATTGCGGCTATAATTATTCCTAAGACTTTTTGTTTTTATTTATTTATTTTGGTCATATACTTTTTCCTTTGAATTTAAAATATCAAATAAATAAAAAGGAGAGAAGAAAGTAGATAAAAAAAGAGCAAATTACATACGTCCGTCTCTATAAGTTAATAATAATAATAATAAGAAGAAGACAAAGACGAAGAAGTTTATGATTTTATGATGAATAGGGAACTTTAACCCCGGGAACGACAATCCCTTTGTGTAACTAGCGCAAACAATTAAAAATAATTGATGGGCACTTGAAATTTCATTAAAGTTGCCCAATCTTTACATACAAAGGAATGAAAATATGAATTTGGAGATCATTTTGTCAGCATCATCCTTGCCCGGCTATTAGGTCAAAATTGGAATTGTCGACTCTTGTAAAATCCATATAATAATCTGCTACCTACACAAGTCCGTGATGATAATATGATCAGACATGTTGCTAATAATGTTGCTGCTGCTGTTATTATTATTATTATTATTATTATTATTATTATTATTATTATTATTATTATTTGTGATAGTGTTTGTGGTGATGATGGTGGTGATGATGGTATAAATGAAACAATGTAAACTACATCTATTATTATGTCTAAAAAATCACGTGGAGGACAATGTATTAGGAATGCAAGATTCTCATACTCTTGTGTATTTCTCGAGAACTGCAGACTCCCCCGGTCCCATTTTGATAGATCAGGCACTAAATGTTATAGGTCAAGATATTTTTAAAAAATAAGAAGATACTAAGCAATTATATAGTCTAGTCAACGTTTTTAGTCCATTTGCCCAAGTATTGTTACTTAAAAATGCCATACAATGCGATATGTCCATCATAGTATTTAACAGTCGTATGTGGGATGGTGATATCCCGGATGTTAAGCTTTCGGTCACAAATGATCCCTCAGAGCACAAGTCAAGGTAAGAAACTTCCTTTAAGCTGATATCGGTTGTGCTGCTGACTCTTAATAAAAACTGGCAAACGTAATTTTAAATTTTTGTTTCCTTCAATCATTTAAATACTGAGGAACTCGTGAAAAACAAACATTTATTACAGTTCGTAGGAAAATTATAGAAGCTTCTTTCCATACTTGGTAAAGAATCGTGATGAAGGTATCGGGACACCAATTATGTTACAGCCAGAGAACCACTCTACTGGTGGTAGAATAAAAAATAGATTATTAAATATTTTGAGATGCACCCATTGGCTAGTAAAAGGATTATTTTTCAATTATGCATTTCATAAACTTCAATTTATGTACTATGGTTGACATAAAATATTTACTTTTATTTTGATATCCTGCATTTCATTTCCTACTGACAAAATATCATGTAGACTCTTGGTGCGAGGCTATGTTATTAGGTGCAGACCAGGGAGTACCCCTGTTTAACAGCACGAGGCTAAAAACAATGAAAATTCTCTAATAAATGGAAGCACGTGTGGTGTGGTTTCTATGCAAATCAAATGCAGAAATCATTTTTTGAAATATATGTAACATTAAGTTTATGAGAAATGAATAAGTGGTCCAATCCCTGAGAACTTCCTTTACTGGACCGTATTTATAAATAAAATCGTGCCAATGCAGTGTGTGCAATTTACACGGATTTCCACACAACCTCCCCCCCCCCAACACCCCAAAAAAATAAAATAAAAACAAAATCGATAATTATCCAGCCGAATCAAATGTTCTGGGAAGCTCTTAATTCAGCTAATCATTATATCAAACTAGCTGAGGAATTTTCCTCTGATAATAGAGAAATAACCACAGCAAAGAGAAACATGCACAGAAATACTGTCTCATTATTAGGTTTGATATCGGGACAAGAAGCCAGATTACACTCTCACACTAATGCAGTCTTGTATACGAGCTTTAGCACATAAGCAAGAATGGTATGCCAATGTGCATAGCAGGTAATTTCTACTTAGCATGGTACTGTTATCAACTTGGCTTGATGCCTAGCATTTTCGCAGGAAACTATGACGTTAATGAACCAGTCTAAAATATTACCACCAATTAAAAGGTCTATCTAACCTCATCAATGATCAGGCTTAAATTGATGCAAAATAAATCACTATTGTTTTCTGATGTGTGATTTAATATTAATCTATTTTTTTTCTTCTTCAAAACTCTTCCTTTACTCCTGTGTTTAAATAGACTACAATTTTTTCGAGTACCAAACATGAACAAGTACTGTGATATCCCACGTCTAGAAATGTCATATTGAGAAAAAGCCATCTCATTTGAGATAGTAATGAAATTACATGTGTGTAATTAGATCAGCGTGATTAGTCAGATAACCATACATATACAACCATATCCCGAGGAATGCAATTATATTTCACAAGTACACAACTGACTGTATTTAGTAAATCTCTATAACTGACGAGATTGTACTAATGAAACAGAAAGATGAACAAAGGATAATCTAATGAAAGCTGGAGGAAATAGATGGAATTTACTTACAGCAAATAAATAACCGTGTGATTAAGGCAAATTCTATTTTCTTGAATAAAACTCTCTAATTAATGGACCCGAGGGAATATTCTGTCTGAAGAATAGGCCGACGAAGCCTTTGTTGTCTGTAATAAGAAATTCATGCTAGAGTAATTTTGTCATTGCTTGTATATTTTGATTCTCATTACAAAATGGTATTATCCATTCACAGTTATTACTTATACATATCACTTACACGCGACTTTCAATTCAATGTCAGCCATTTAGTCGCAACCGGAAATTGAACCTATGAGTAAATACAGATATCTCTGCATTCAAAACAGAGAGTGCATGATTAGTTTATACGTGTAGCTATTGAATGTGGGTAGTAAAGAGCACAAAACTGTCTTTATTATTATAACACAACCCATTAATATGGGACTAGGGTTTAAGATGCATCAGGTTCTGCATTTGTACATACATGAGTTATTTTAATACAATTTTAATTTTGACCACAAAACCCACACTTAAAAGTTGTGTAACCACCAAGCCTGGTTATGTCGTGAGTAGGTTTTGATATTGCTGTGCAAATCAACATAAAATTCAGCAAATAAATCTTATTCAGAAATAGTCGGTCTTCGTCACGTTGGGGATTCTGTAGTGTAGATACTAAACTATGTATTCAAGGCGGATGCATCTACAGATCATGTTCTCCCAAAATATTGTAATAATTTTAAAATCGAACGGATTAATATTGTTTCAATTGGCTTACATTTTTGACAAATCTTCCAAGGTATTCATGTCTTTCTTAATCACAACGGCGTCGAAACATGCATTAACTCGCCATTAAGCTTTAGCGTTATTATGCAAGCAGAAACGCCATATGTAATTTTCTCCCTCAGTGACTAGTGAATGCAAACAGTTAGACATGTCTGTTAAACACACATTTGAGATGAGTTTTATTTATCAATGTGACGGGTGCGAATCGGAAAATGCATTCCCTGTCTAATTTTCACAACTATAGATCTATACTAATTATTTTGAAATGAATTCAAGTCTACAATTGCTAAAAACACTTAGAGGCCATAACTTTTGTAATTCTTGAATGCCGAACAAGTGCGCTATTCTGAGATCGGCACCAGAAATGATTTCAAGCTATCAGGAATATATTCAAGATCGTAATTAATAAGTAATTACCATCGTTCAACCTGTTCCAGTTATGTTACCTGGCGAAAATTAAGTTTACACGCATTGTCACTCATACAACACGTACATCTATCTGGAATTAACTAATCGTGGCTCTTCTTTAGGCATCAGTCTTGATCGTGGCTCGATCGTGGCTCTTCTTTCAGCATCAGTCTTGATCGTGGCTCGATCGTGGCTCTTCTTTCAACATCAGAGTAGCATACATTCCATTCCAGAGAATACATCGTATTATCTCTGTGAGTTAAGTATAACAGCTGATCATGCAAACAGCCATTTTTATATAGTTGCATGAATGTCCAAAAGAAATTCATCAATATAGCTGTCATGGCAAGCTATTTTATTGCCAAAATTCTCAAGGCAAAACTGAAACATTTGTCTCCAATTTAATATGAAATTGACATAAATTTTTAACTATGGATATTTATCAAATTATCTTCAAGTAATTTATATTTTATTTCATAACGGGTTGGTAGGTAGATTTGCATTTAATACTCTGCAATTATGCAAAATATTATATAACTTTAGTGCATACCTTTAAAAGGAAATACTTGCGTTTTGGTAATATTCACTGGAGGATTTTTATGCAAGATATTGTAAGAAATATATAATGATGTTATCTCGTGGCATCTAGGCGATGATCCACCAATATTTCCGATCCACAGCTCCCGACAAATGGCGCATTGTCCATTCCTCCCAGCCTGCTGAAGGATCCCCCAAGAACCTCCCTATATCACAGACCCGTTGGTCCAGAACCTTTGGTCTCTCACCCTGAGATAACCAATATCGTCCCTTGAACCAATGTCACCACTGAACGCAGTATTTGGGTTACAAAACCCCACGGAGTTCGACGACTCCCTGTAACTGCTAAAAATACAGTAACTGAGCAATATAATACATGAGACACGTTTAAGTACGAATATATTCATATACATTACGCATGCGTGCACATGAACTTACTTAGTTACACAACAAATTCTTTCATAGGAACGACAGTACGAGATCATTATTATAATAACCATATTATAATAACCACGTTCGTTCATGAACCTGTCTCCGACAAGAATAATCGCACTGGATTATAACAACTCGAACATTTCTTATCGGTTATTGCGTACAATACATAATTGAATTAATCTTGTCCGTTCAGCTACAGGTGTAACATGTCTAACCTGAAACAGACTTTATTCTCTCCAATAACATGTCAATATGTGACATAGGTCGGACTTTCTAAAACAAATGTAGAGTATATTCCGAAACATCCAATATATTAAACAATTATATCACATAGAACGAATTGCAAGAAAGAATAGTTTTTCATTTTCCCAAACCTCTACAGCTGAAGAGGTGGAGAGCTCCCCAAAAAGGCTCATATGCATTGTAACTATATCGAGAAATGTAGCACTGTAAGCACTATTATCGTGGTCAAATCCACGGCATGGCCGATTTAACCGCTATGCAAACTAGGCGGTCGTGTAGGGCGGCAAAATTTAAGGGGCGGCATAAAACTGAATGAATAAGAAAAGAAGGAGAATTAGCGTAAAATCGAAGATAATAAACGTCTAAAAATAGAAAGAGAAAAACAGAAGGAAAGAATAAATGTACAATATTCATTGTCTTCGAAAGTTAATTGCAGGAGAGGGGGGGGGGGGCGCAAGGCTGAAGGTTCCCCTAGGGCGCAAATACCCTTGCGCCGACCTTGTTCATATATAATACAAAGTTATTTTAGTACAAGTCAGTGACAAACATAAGACAATGAGACTCGGTTAGTTTACGCATCGCATTCGTAAGCGTTGTGAAAAAAATGGACGAATGTAATGGGCTCTGCAGTGTTGTTTATAGCTTGTGTACGCATCTTAAATGATAAGTACGATACACCTATCTATCTAGTCTATAAGGAAAAAAGTTGCATCTTTCAGAACCAATTCGGTATACAATCGCACCTGTCCCAACGGTCACCTGAACATGTCGGTCACATGGTCACAACAACTATTCTAATCCCCCCAGCAAATTTCCTATATATATGTCCTGTGTATAACGGTCACCTACCGTCTGCGGTCAGCGGCCAGGTGTTTCCTAACCAACAGTGTTTTTTTCTTTCCCTGCCTTAAGCGGTCATTGGAGCGTATCAACAGTGATCGCTGTAAATATGCAAATTTAACTTTTGTTTAATTAGCAAGGCATTGTTTAGATAAAGGAATTAGCATGTGAATCGACGTGTAAACATTTCATATCTCGCTTGTAATCACCGTACTCCAGTCACATGTCAGTCTAACTGAAAGGTGTCAATAAGTCGGGTTCGAAAGCGAAGCGGTTTTTATCCTTACAGGAGACAGTCAAAGTAATTCGTTTGCTGGATGGTGGGGAAAGTTCGTCTTGTTATCGCAGCAGAAACGGTAGTCGCTTTTTGTGCGAGTGTGACAAGTATAGTTCTATATCTTCATCTATTTGCCTGTGAATCAGAACTATCTCTGACGAAAGAAGTTTATCTTTGAGAAGAGATATGAGTTTACATCCAATTTCATTATGCTCATGGGTCATTCCATATTTAAAACTTGTCTGGAAAGGCGGGCAAAGTTTCGGTTCGTGGGTCACAAAATAGCCATATTTGTTTCAATCCCTATTCATCACATGCCTCTTACATAAGCCGACTGTCTTTTGATCTGGGCGAGTTGAACAACTGGCTAACCTATATATTGTTTTTGAAGCAGTGACACCTGTTTCCAAGCCTAATTTATACAATCTGGCCGACCAAAGAGTAAGTCCTCTGTTTTACAGTCATATTTAAGCTGTCAGTCAGTAGTAACATTTGTGTTTACTCATGGTGCGCAATACAAACTAAGATCAGTGACTATTTTAAGTCAGTAATGATTTAATATACAGGATGGATTAAAGTGAGCTGGATACAGTAATCTTGCGTGGAACATACATTTGGGAGAGAAGAACATCTACGCGTATTTTATGATTTTGTTCAAAAGTCCATATAAAACAGTCTTGATAATGTAATAATAATAATAATAATAATAATAATAATAATAATAATAATAATAATATTCGGTGAGTGGTATTTGTTCAAAACCAATATTTGTACAAAGGCCAGTTATGCCTTTCCCCATAGGTGGCCGCTTCTGACAGGTTTGACTATTTACTTTTTTATGCAACCACCAAATCGCTACCTAAAATAAACTAGCTGGCCTATGATGTGCCCCCCCCCCCCCCTCACCGTTCGAATGTTAAAATATTTTTATATCTGTTTGTAACCCCTTCATCCCGATCTGTATTGTGGGTATTATTCTAAATAAACAAACAGACTTTTTAATAAAAAAAAAAAAAAAAAAAGTATTTTTGAATTCGGTTGATCTTTCTTTTTTGAAGGGGACGTACTTGTTTAGGTTCCTGTTGCCAGGTTTCCATTCTTTCCGTCACCGGGCATAAATTGTACTTCAAACAGGTTCGTACTCACCTCTTCGTGTATTACGCATTTTAGCTGGTTTCATCGCCCATTTTGAAGCGTTTTAGTGATCCTTGCGATGGATCGATTATATTTTTGTCCTTTTCGTGTATGCAAGAGTTGTGCTGTGTTCAGGAATGGCATTTTCTTAGATCAAATCTATTATGAGTTGTTTATTTATCAATTCTATATTTAAGAGCAGAAACACAAACATTATTTAAGAAAAAGAAAAAGCATTTTCTTGTACTGAGTGTATGTATGGTATGTGCATTTTGAACTTACAATTTTTAGTATATGTATATGTTTCTCCCACGCCACCCCCATTTTTTTTTTTTTTTTTTTTTGTTTAGGTCTTTACTCCTATCTATATCCTTTTCAACCCAGGTAAAATCCCCTCCTATTATTCAGTTATCTATTGGGTACTGTTGTATATATTCAGTTAAAATCCCCTCATATTATTCAGTTATCCATTGAGTACTGTTGTATATATTCAGTTAAAATCCCCTCCTATTATTCAGTTATCCATTGAGTACTGTTGTATATATACAGTTAAAATCCCCTCCTATTATTCAGTTATCCATTGAGTACTATTGTATATATCCAGTTAAAATCCCCTCCTATTATTCAGTTTTCCATTGAGTACTGTTATATATATTCAGTTAAAATCCCCTCCTATCATTCAATTTTGCATTGAGTACTGTTGTTTATATTCAGGTAATTTATTCATGAATTCTATTTTTCTTTTATTGTTGTCAGATGATGCTTATACATTTATTAGCTGTCATCCGTTTAGTTTCGTATGTATTGATCTACTTTTGAATAATTAGCTTGTTATTATTATGTTCTCCCAAGGTAACCTCAAAATACTTTTTTTAATTATTGTTGCTACGCCAGCATGTGTCTTGTTTCTACTATTATTGTATATAACTATCGCATTTAAGTACTCTTCGATTTAATGGATTGTTTCTGTCCCTATTTTTTTTACGCTTGGGTTGAAGGCCGTGTTCTTACACGGAAATGTGACCTTTGGTGGCTGATAACTCTATATATATCTTTTTTAGTCGGCCATTCTGCGGACATTATACTTCAACGCTTTCTTTTAAAAGCAAGCTGGGTGTAGAGGATACATGTGCTTGGATTTTGTACTCCTCTTCCAATATTATATTGCATGACCATTTCTGTTTCGCTTTCTAATCTCTTTTCTTCATCAGTTTGCCTCACCAAGAACTCGTTATCCTTCTTTGGGACCTGAGTTTCCACAATATCGAAGTTTGGTTCTTCCAGTGTGTAGTCCTCCTTGATGTTTTTTTAAATTTTTTACAATTTTTTTTTATGTTAGTCTTTTTGGCTTTTTTTACTGTTAATTTTTCCCTGGGTTTTACTTGCTGTTTGGTTTGACCCCAGTTGAAAGTCATCCCATTCGAAGGAGTTCGACAGGGGAGTTGTTGATCCTTCCTCTTGTTCATTTTCTCCCGCTTGTATCTCATTGGTTCCCTTTATAGGGTTTTCATCCACAATTATGTCAACTGTATCGCGTTCCAGTTCATCATATGCGACTGGGGTATTTCTTCCTGCTACTGCAGCGTAAGTTGTATCAGGTTGTTTGATGGTGGTTGGATTTGTGCAACCCTTTGCTACGTGCCAAGTTTGACCACATCTGGGGCACGGTTGATGATATGTATAACATAATAAGCATGTTTTGAGATGAATCCCATCAAATAAATGAAAGTGGACAGTTTTTTTCTTTTTGCCTCTTCCGTGTCTATAATGACAATGCTTTCCCGTTTGGGTGGAAAGTGCTTTCCCGTTTTGGGTGGAAAGTGCTGTCCCATTGTGGGGTATCCCTTAAAGGTTGCTATTTTTGTCTCCTCTCCGCAACGTTCAGTTTGTTTTCTAGCTTTATTTTCAGTTCTTGGAAAGGTATACAATCCGTTATGTGAATGTCGATCACGTTTCTTCCCGTTACTCCTTCGATCGGGGTAGCCCCCTCCACAGCGGTCTGGTTGTCTTTAATTTCCATGAGTCCATCTGGGAGTAGCGCTATATCTCCCTTAGCATAAAGAATGTACTTTCCCTCGCCCCATTTTGCAAGGCTAAGACACTTTCTTTGAGGATCCCTCGCACTACAAATGTGCTAAGTATCGCCGCTGGTCTGAGGCGTTTGTCCATCTCTACAATTTCAAAATTTTAGAGCTGGTTCATTGGTTTCCTTTGGGCTATCAATACCCTCTCTCCCCCAATGTTTTTCATTTCAGTATTGAAATAAGCGCGAAGTTTCTTTTTCATTTCATGTTGCAAGTTTTTAAGTGAAGAGAGTGGAAAATATCTCGGAAAAATCCAGAATAGATTGATTCATCTAGAGATAAATGCATCTTTACCTTGCATAGCTCTTTTAATATGTCTAAAATTATTTCCGTAAAAACTATTAGGATCTTTAGTTTTTGTTGTGACTTTCCTTTTCTGCCTTACAGGATAAGGGCAACAAAAACACCTTCACATGCACATTAGTCATGTGGTAACTACAGTTTTTGCAGGAATTAAAGCAAATTAAGGAAATGCATTAGGATGTCATTAGTCTGTGTAGCTTGAAACTTGACGCCTTTTGTCATTTATCTTGGAATCTCAATGTGCATCAGATAGTATTTGATTCGATTTCATGTCTGAATTAATGGTAGCTTACTTGATAGCGAGACATTAATTTCTTGACGCACTGAAATGGTGCCATGCTTCGAAGATTTTGCCATGGAGCTCAATTAGCTTTAAGAAATTGTGCACAGTCCTTACTCGGGGGCGTTGCTTGTTTCTTTGTTTCTTTGCTTGTTTGGCGTTTTATCACGCATCATCACGTACATTGTATATCGTGCCGAGGCGATTGGAGGAATGTGCCTTGCACAGAAAAACACCATGTCAATAGGCCCAAGATGATACGGTGTCAGGATTTGAACCAACACTTTCCTGGCCGCGAGTATGGCACGTAATCCACTGAGCTGCCGCGACTCTCTTGCATCCATTGTTTGGCGCTGGTTTGATGGGAAAATATGAACGACGAAAGGTAAAAATATACAAAGATTTCTAGCTAGCAAGATGCACCGGTAAAATTCCTAACAAGCAAATTATAGCCCTCACAATCTGTCATTCAACACCTTCCTTTGGTTTTCTCCAAAATCTATTAACGAACTGGGCAGAAACAATCGAGACAGTGAGAGGAAAAACCAAACACTCTAACTATGAAACATATTGTGTAAATCAATATTTTTCTTCTTTTTTTATTTTGGCATCGGAAAAACGCGACACTTGGTGTTTATAACGATAGGGTTGTAGATTCACAGACTTTCACCAAATCTTGCGGTGCTATTTATTGAATATGCATTAGCTTTGGAGATTCAATTTAATCTTTTTCCCGAAAACGGAAGTAAGATCTCGTGCCGGCAGTGTAAGTGATACTTGCAATGAACTACTTTGATCTGCAAGTGACACATTTGTAATTGATAAGTATTCCATTACGTTCAGCATAATAGGTATCGATAAGGTTTGATGCCATATTGTTTATGAACCTGCTGGATATTCGTTTGTTTTAGAAATGATAGGGCTACACAGGCGGATTTAACTTTAAAGTGAATATTACACATTTGAACATTTGCAGAAAATTTCAGAGTCGTTGAGTATTTAAAGGTGAAGAAAGTTTGCTAAATTATCGCTGGGTTATTTCGATGCTAGAAAACTGATTTCTTTTTACTCCATTTTATTACAAACTTACTGATTGATTGACTAACTTACTTGCTTAAACTGTTGATTCAGTGAGAAATATAATATTCCCTCTGTCAATAAGACTGTGAAAGACTTCGTTAATGTGCTAACTACTTATTCAATGCTATTTATTTATTTACTGTTAATTCATTAGCCGATGAATTGGTTGAGTGGTTGATTACTTATTTAGTTATTAAGCATTTTGCTAGTTTGCAGAACAATCTATTTTTACAAATACTCCAGATAGTTTTGAAGGTAGGTAAATAGGTTAATTGGTTGTTTGTAGCGCACCATACACTAACAAATACTCGGTTTTGACAATCGAAATTATGACTTTTATGCTTGCCCATTGCTTTTAATCTATGCATTGTTGTATAACTTTTCGTGAGTTTACCAAAAATAAAAAGATATTTCAGTCAGTACCTAAATTTTTGGGATGTGGATGATGATATGATCTTTCTGTTTGAACAGAAGGACTGCTTTTTATTTATTTTTTTTTGGGGGGGGGAGGGGGCGGGGGGGGGGGCTTTTTCTAATTTTTTTTAAAAAATTCGTACCATGTAGGAAGCAAAACCGTCGGCAACAAACTCGGTTTCGGACAAATAATAGTGAATTCACAGTTTTTCCTTGTATCAAAGGCAAATGAAAATTAACTCTGAGACCGGTAATATTATTGTGGGGATTGACTTTTGCATGGCACAATACATTAATGTCTTCGCATTGAATTAAATAAGTTGTTACAATTATATGTATCAACCAGTCTTATGTAACTACGATTCCCTGAAGTCATCCTTGAAACACTTCAACATTGACCCTGAGTCTTGGGAAGATCTCATACAGGATCGCTCCACTTTGCGGAAGTCTCATCCATACTGAAACTACAGAATTTGAACAGAGGAAAATTGCAGAGGCGCATTGCTGTGCAGAAGGCAGTGCATTAGCGCCAGCAGCGTAAGTCTGAGAATTGCAGCACATCGTCTGTTGATCAAGCAAACCCAAGAAGCATCTCCTGTCCAGTGTGCCCCAGACATTTCAGAGCACAAATTGGCCTGATCAGCCACTCACGTACTCATAGAAAACAAAACCAGTTAGTGATGTCATGGTCATCTTCGAAATCGAAGGACGAACAGCAACTATACTAGTATGTCCGCTTATAGTATCTGTAGAACAGGTGTATTCATGCAGCGTTTTGAAAAAAAGTAATCTAACTTCTGTATGGGTAAACCAAAGATGATAAAGTGCTGTTATTTCCATTTCATGTCTCCTCCATTGTAATTAACTATAACAATTTCAAAGGCTTTTATTTAATTTGCATAAACATGATAGGCACTTCCGTCAAGGATAGACATTATTACTCTATATAACATATATATTCAACATTGACATGTATTGCTGTGATATAAAGTACAGCCAGTCATCATATTGCATTGTGAAACAATGATTGCAAACATTGAACGTAGAAAACAAATTAATGCTATTTCCACCTACGCATTTTATTAGATTAAATAAGCTATATGAAATTCCAATTATCTCTATTTTTCGCAATATATTGTGACAAATGTTATTACCCATGTCACATAGTCAGAATCTAGATTGCAAATTCATTTTGTTCGCAATATTCCTGCATCTAATTCATGAATGGAGGATCTGCCAGTAGCTGCACCACATACCCGGGAAAAATAAAATAAATCAATGACACAAACATCTGTTTATACAAAGATGAGATAGACAAGATTTTGTTTATACTAAGTAAATGATTTTATTATATTTCCGTTTGTTTGCTTGGTAGTCTTGTATATATTTTTTAACTTTAGACAGGCACATTTTATCAGACGCTCAATAGGAATACACAAATGACATCCAGTAACGACTGCTTTGTAAATCCACTAGAAAAAAAAGTCTAATAAACGTAGAAGATTTCTTCGTTCACAGTCCAGTTTGTTACTGATGGACTGTGCTCTTTTAAGGTAGAAACACTGTTAAAAACGTCATATTGTTATGCAAGTTTAACACTTAACATAAAGGTAAGCAACTGTTACGCCACTAATAATTCATGATATGAACAACTTCTTCGTGGTTTTAAAAAAATATATAAGTAAGTGTGAGATTCAGATGACGTTCAAATTTCAAAGCAAATTATAGATTCTATAATGTGGTTCCCGCGATTTTGCACGTAAATCATGAAACTTTGTTTGAGCAATAATAGTTTTCCATTCTATCAATTTCTAAACATTTTAGGACAGGCAAAACATGTGTTAATCGGTGGTAAAAAGGAACATAATATACTGCAAATACAATTACAGCTGTATATTAAAAACTTTACAGATGCGAAGTGGGTAATTAAGTATGCAATATTGATTATGTAGATTGTCTTAAGGATTATGCCCTTCTTAAGGATTATGCCCTTCTTAAGGATTATGCCCTTCTTCAGGATTATGCCCTTCTTAAGGATTATGCCCTTCTTAGGGATTATGCCCTTCTTAAGGATTATGCCCTTCTTAAGGATTATGCCCTTCTTAAGGATTATGCCCTTCTTAAGGATTATGCCCTTCTTAGGGATTATGCCCTTCTTAAGGATTATGCCCTCTTTCAAATAATGGAACTTACTCCCAGGACAAAATAGAACCATCAGAGGAGTAAACACTCACGTCATTATTCGTTCAACGACACTGAATATATCAGAAAGGGTTTAACCTTTATTTATGTAACCGTCAGTAGCAAAATAACTTCTAAAAATATATGAATGTGTTCACAAAGCCTTAGTTATCGTTGCTGTATGGTCTTTCGGAAACTACATTGTCCAGTATGACCTTTCCTCTATTTAAATTTTGCCAATCAGCCACCATATATCAAAAGTTCATTTTCTTCCTTCCAAATTCTATTTCCCGCGGGACATAGCGTTTTAGCGGTCTAACAGCAGTTAATCACCAACAAACATGCTGTTATCAACAATCTCGGTGTATTTCACCTTTTTCCTGGAAGAAACTCTCAAAAAAGCATTAGTCGGAAGTATTGCTCAAAGAAACAAACAAGTTTTGTGTATTGCATTGTACGAAATGTACAACATCTGTTAACTTTCATACCTTTAGCTTTTTCCTTAATTCATTTCAACAATACACGATTCGATTCTAGCTGAATAATTTAAAGGAGGCTGAGCCTAGAGCCACATAATTACGATGTGTGCGTTGTGTTATACATATCGAAGGAAATCCATGAAGGCTTTGATGCATGTTTCAGTGCTGAACAAGTTATCGTTAATTATTGACTCCAGGCATTATCATATGCCACTTATCATATCTCTTCTGTCTGTTTTCGTGCATTTAATCGGAATTTGGAAATGCATTTTCGATGGGCAAGGACACTCTTCTTGCTATTTCATAAATAGAACAACATTTACTATTTAACCTTTCCATTTTAGGATTTTGAAAAATTACCTTCCAACGCGCCGTGTCTGCACTTTACCCCTATAGGTTCATTATGATATATATATATATATATATATATATATATATATATATATATATATATATATATATGTGTGTATGTATATATATATATATATATATATATATATATATATATATATATGTATATATATACATGAGAGAGATAGAGATAAATATTAAGTGATTGATTGATTAATTGATGTACAAGAGTATTTATTGTTACATAACTTTTCTTCCTTTCTGTCAACTCCTGTTAAAATGGTAAGACATTAGTATTTGCTCATTGGGTATATTAAAGTACGATTTTATTAAGACGAATTATTTCCAAAGTTCGATGTGAAAATAAATAGCTTGAATCTTTGACATCCACTGATACATAATTTCATTCAGATGTATTATAGCATATAAAGGAAGTTCTATTTGAAAACATCTGTCATTACCACAGCCGTACTTTACGATTATTTTACATTGATGATTGGATGTAGAATATCCTTATTTGGCAGTACAGAGAGCGAGAGACAGAGAGACATAGACAGAGAGGTGGGTCCTTTATTTGGACTTTTTTTATCGTTCCTTTTGAGGTTATAATAGAGGCTTCTGACTCAAATCTATTCACATCAAAATTGAGATCAACTACGTCACTGTTACTCTCGAATTATATCTGATTTCAACGGCACAGTGTTACATCTGATCACAAATGTATTCCCACAGACTGATCTAAAGCAAAAATAAATTATTTGTTTACCACATTCCTATTTATACACATTTTCACTTCAGCTATATCGACAGGATGTGAAGCAATAAAATGCGAAAAAATCCAGTCTAACTGTCAACATGACTGACCTTGAACTCAAATGCTAGTCAACATTCTGTTTACTAGTGACCAGAACCTAAAGCACTACTTACATCATGGACAATATTTAAACACACATTATAGATTAAATATACATAACACCTCCCCTCATAAAGAAAAAGAAAGATTTATGTATACAGCTTTCTTTTATATATTTGTCAAATATGCATATGATACTATAATAATCAAGATTAGATAAGAAGATGTCTTATTAATGATACTCAGCTTAATTACACAAAATATAAACAAAATAAAGCACTATGGTACTTCTATACACGTGAGAGTGCATCTGCAATCACATTATCTTTTCCCCTGATCTGTTTAATGTCAATGTTGTATTCTTGCAGCATTAACTCCACCTCAGCAATCTTTGATTTTTATTTTGTATTTTGTTATTGAAAGTAAGTGGAATGTGATTACTGAATACAACAATTGGTGAATGAACTTACACTTCAAAATGTTGCAAAGCCAATATTAAAGCTAAACATTCCTTCTCAATTGTGGAATAATTGTTCAGATGCTTGTTTAGTTTTTAGAAAAATAACACACTGGATGATCCACACTATTTTTATCTTCTTGAATCGAATCAGTACTCCACCAACCCCTACATTACTTGCATTAACAGACATGTTTAAATAATTCGCTGCAATTTGGTGCTGAAAAAACTGGTGCACCCTCAAGTTATGGTCTTTAATTTGTCAAAAGATTCCGAACATTTGTCAAACCAACGAAACTTGGATGTCTTACTCAACAAATTTGTCAGAGGTTCAGCACTTATGGAAACATCTGAGCAAAATTTCCAATAATATCTAGCCATACCTCAGAATCGCATCAGTTGCTTTTTTTCATTCCAAAAGACATCACTGTATACTGATAAAGCCCATCTGGAGTTGCAAATGCCGAAATTTGTTTTGCTCTTTCCGTGAATGGAATTTACCAGAATCCTTTTAAAAGGTCAAACATGGTGACATATTTCGCACCTCCAATTATGTCGATGCAATCATCTATTCTTGGTATTGGAAATGAATCCGCTTTGGTGACAGTGCTAATTTTTCTATGGTCAGTATACATGCGGAATGTATTATCTAGTTTAGGCACAAGAATACATGGTGAACTCCAGTTACTTTTACTTGGTTCTGAAAAATCATTCTCCAGTAAATACTGAATTTCTTTTTTCAAATATTCCTCTTTGAGAGGATTCATCCTATAAGGATGCTGTTTCACAGGTGTAGGATCTACAATGTCAACGTCATGATCCATTTCATTTGTTCGTGTTGGAACATCATGTTTCAGTTCATTTCTTTCCTGTTATTGTAGATGCGACATTTTCTGGTCTAGATTGTTTAATATTTCTGTATTTTGAAGTTTGGTTAAACCAAAGTCACTACAACCAGATTGGATTCCATCGTTTACATCCTCGCTGTGTGGGACAAGTAGAACTATATTGATTGAATAAATAACTGTGCCATCGCTATCAAAATACTCCTTTAACATATTTAATTGACAAAGTTGTAACTTGTTTCTGTTTCCGCCTCCCAGGAGTGTTAATGATATAATTTAAGTAATTTACTTTCTTTTCAACTGTATAAAGACCATATCATTTAGCCCGAAGGGGATTTTGAGGTATGGGCAAGAGAGTCAGAACTATATCATCAGGCTGAAAACTCCATTCCTGATTATTTCTGTCATACCTAAATGTCATTTTCGACTGAGTAGAGTGAAGATTAGTGCTTGCTACTTTACAAGCCTTTGACAACTTATACTTGAAATCAGAGACATAGTCAAGAAGATTAATCTTTGAATCTTCATTTGAAAGAAGTTTCTCTTTCAATAACTTCAGTGGTCCACGGACAGTATAACCAAAAAACCTATTCAAAAGGACTAAAACCGAATGATTCTTGCACTGATTCCCTAACAGCAAACAACGACAAATAAACACCCTCATCCCAATTCTTTCATGTATCAAAGCAATATGACCGAATCATATTCTTCAATGTTTGATGAAATCTTTCCAAAGCCTCTTGACTTTCAGGATGATAGGCAGAAGATTTAAATTGTTGGATGCCTAATTCATGCATAACTTGTTGGAAAATTCCAGGCATAAAATTAGACCCTTGATCACACAAGATTTGGTAAGGCCAACATGTGTAAAGAAACTTCACCTACGCTTTCACAATTGTTTCAGTTTTAATATTTATCAACGGAATTACCTGTGGAAATGTTGTAGACGCACACATTATGGTCAACAAGTATTGGTTGCCCTGACTTGGTCTTAGGTAAGGGACCGACACAGTCCACCAGTATTCTGCTAAATGGTTCGTCAAATGCAGGAATAGGTTGCAGGTTGCAGATGAGCCTTAGGTATCTTCTGATTGGGTTTTCCTACCATTTGATAAGTGTGACAAGATCTACAGTATTTAGAAACTTCCCTTTTAAGTTTCGGCCAATAAAAATGATTCAAGATCTTGTGATAAGTCTTACTGACTCCTAAAGGACCAGCCAAGAGAGTTTCATGGGCTAGACTTAGAATTTCCTGTCGATATGAGCTCGGAACGACAATTTGATAGCTCACTGACCACTCGGCACCAACGAGTACCTCAGGTGGTCTCTGTTTTCTCATAAACACCGCATTTTTCACAAAGTAACAATCTGGGACTTGTGTGGCTTTAATTTCATTAATAGCCATCTGAAACAAACATGATATCTCATGATCTTGTTCCTGTTCGACAACAAGTGATTGTCTTTTGTGACACCGATTATAATAGAGAAAATGTGTACTAAAAACAGGACACTGTAATCAATACTTATTGGTTGATCAATACCAGGAGAAAAAGTGACCTCATCAAAAGACTGACCAATAAATGTGTCAGCTAAAAGAATATTTTCCTGATCAACATCATTCTCAAGAGCTCCTTTTACCATAGCTCTGGTAACTGCACAAACAGGATACAAATCAGGGATTTCTATCTCAGTAGGATCAACTCTTTGATCCCAACAAAACTTGTCAGTTACAAATGGATTAACCACGACCTTATCTCCAGCTAAGTCATTGCCTAGTAACAAATGGATACCTTTTATAGGTAAAGAAGTCACTGCACCAACAGTCAAGGGTCTGGAAAGTAAGTCTGATGCCAACCTGACACAATGGAGAAGAACATTTACAAAGCCACACTCGACTAACTGAATAAGAACATTTTCACTAGAAGAAGACTTCTCAGACACGGGCAAAGTACCTGATAATTAAAGACTCTGAGAAGCCTCTGTGTCCCTTAATATTTTAAAAGGGGTAGGTTTGGCAGAATCACCATTAAGTGATATAAATCCTTCTGACATGAATGATTCATAAGTCGCCAGAATAGGATCAGACTGGGGTTTGTTTGACCCAACAAATGTGTTGCTTTCAATACAAGACTGCGACTTTGACCTCTTTGAAATAAGAGCATCTGGAATAACTGTCTTTATTCTGTTGCTTACTTTTCAACCTGTAGCTATAAGAAATGTCGAGAAGAGGAAGAGATAAGGAGTTCTGATTAGTCTTATCAGATGTTTGACTCCTAAATGTTGAACCTGATTGAAAGTTGGAAGTACTTGTATGAGACTGAGATGTTGTTGTTGTTTTTTTTTCTTTTAACCAAAAACCTGTTGAGAGTAAGACTTACTGACAAAGAAACTTTGTGAGTCAAGGAATAATTATCTGCCATGACAGCATCATTTTCCAAAGTTTCCTCTTTTTGCTCAAGATAGGTCTTGCCATCACTACGGATGCAGGTCTTGAACTTTTCAATTAATACGAGCTGTATGAGGTTATCATAATCTTTATCAACCTTCTTGGCTGAGCACCACCTATCAAACAGTTGTTATTTTTCCCTTGTAAATTCCACATGGGTTTGTTCAATTGTTTTTTTCAACAATTCCGAAATCCCTGTCCATATGCTTCAGATACCAACTCATAACCCTTCAAGATATGTTCCTTAACCACATCGTAGTCAACACACTGTTGTACCGACGGTGAAGTGTAGACTTCACGAGCTTTGCCAATAAGTACACTTTGCAGTGATAAAGTCCAATGCTGTCATGGCCATTTCAAGTTTTCAGCAATTTTCTCAAAGTGCAGAAATTATTTATATACTTCTTTTTCCTGAAAAGGGAGTACTAACCTAATCTATCTGGTAACATCAAAACCTGAACTTGTGTGTAAAGGGGACGAGAGTGCTCCGCTTGCTAGTTCTAATTCTTTTAATTTATATTGCATTTCCCTTTCTTTCTCTCCCTCTCTCAGCATATCAGCATATGCATTTCCCTTTCCCCTCTCTCTTTCTGAATTTGCATTTCAATCATTTGTCCCGTAAGCTGAAGCTTTCTTCATTCTAATTCCATCTGGCTTTTGTTAGCTGCAATTCCCTTAATTTCCTATTCAAATCAGATAAGACTCCCCAATCAAATCCAAAACACTATTATCCAAAATGTTCGTTCCCACCAAATCCTGAATCAAAATATTTCTTATCTCTTTCTTTGTTAAAGATGCTTTCGCTTCAGAAAGATCATAATGTCTGGCAAGCTCGAGCAACTCGTCCTTTTTCATATACTCTAACCCTACCTGGGTAGGATTGTACACAACGTTCTCAACATTAGATTTCATTCTGAATGCTTGCTGGTTTCACTAAAGATTTCTCAGATGTGTGAAATAAAAATCTATATCAGAGACAATGTCAATCAACTATCAATGATGACTTAAGGTTTATGTGCCCTTCTTGGTCATTAACCATGTATTTTAGCCATATGACTTCACATTGCCACAGGAGAACTATGCATTGTAATTAATTCTAACTGATAGGAGTGCCTAGATTAGATTATTGCAATTACAAAAAGGTACAAATAATTGATCAACTGCCACTAGAAAGAAGGAGTTAATATTTTTAAAATGTTCCAAACTTGTCCAAATATTGACAAAGTCAAAAACGTTCACATTTAGGTTTGAATTAACCTCCTAAACATGTAGGTGTAAGACTGTGCATGTGCTCTCATGTACATTTATAGGGGTTGTTTCAAAACAGTTTTTAAATCTTTTCGATTCTCATTTTCTGGTGAAGTTTTAGAAACTAAAAAAAAAATTAAATGCTTGTTTAAACGGCAGTTGATTAAATATTTTTACCTTTTTTGCAATTACAATACTGTAAAGACCAAGAAGGGCACATGAACGTTAAGGGTTGATAATAGTTAGACACCTACAGGTGTGAATAGAATCCACGTCAGCCAAGTTTACCTTGAATCAAAGTTCTTTGATATTTATATTCACAAGACCATACATGCAATGACAGTCCATTACATATATGTTATCATTCTATCATGGGTAGTTCGAGCAGATCTCTGATAGGTTTGAAGCACAAACTTAAAATCTTATCACTAATTTTATTTTTGAACTAATGTATCTTAATATTATTTTAATTGTTTCTACTTTGTCTGCTCTTAAACATGTCAAATGTCAACAAAATGTTAATATTTACTTAGTTACTGATATTAATACAATCAAACGTACGATTATCGGACACATTTAATCCAGATACTTCCATTCACAATTCTACTTTTTTGGCTAAAAATCGACTGATTATCCGGACGAAATATATGTCCCCGATGGGTCCGGATAATCGACGTTTTACTGTGTATAAATTCGCTCTCCAAGTCTTAGTTATCGCTGTATTTTAGTCTTTTAGAAGTTACATCGTCCAACATGACATTTCATATATTTAATTTTGGTCATCAGCCACGGTATACCGCCTGTTAATTCTCTTCTTTCCAAAGTGCATTTCCCATGGTACATAACATTTTAGCTGCCTGACAAAGCTTCAACCCTAACAAAAAAAATGCTTTTATCTAAAATTTCGATGCCCTTCTTCTCTTTCCCGGAATAAGCGGAATAAGATCTCAAAAGAATTAGTCGGAATTCTGAGGAAAAGGACCACTTTTGTGCATTGTTCTTTTCAAACTTGAATAGCATCTGTGATCTACGATGCTTCTTCGTTAATTCTCTTCCATAAAAGAAGATTCTCATGTGAGTAATTTAAAAACGAGGATAAGCCTAGAGTTATACAATTACAATAGGTGGTGCGTTTGGTTACAAACTTTGAAAATCCCTGAGGGTTTCGATTTATGTTTCCTTGCTGGACATGTTACCGTTAATTGATGGCTCCAGGGTTTATCATATCCAATTAGCATATCCTTCCTGTCTATGTTTCACCCTTTTAACAGGAATTTTCAAATGAATTTTTGATGAGCAAAGATATTTGTGTATTCTTTTTAAATAGAATATTTACTATTTTTTGCTTTCTCTTTTAATGATTTTTACATTTTAGCTGTGAACGTGGCAACATTTTGTATAAAAACCGTGCCCACTCTGTACTTACCCTAATAGAGATATATATCGGCAGACACGACTGATAGATAGATAGATACAATAAACATAAATAGGTAGATATATAGATACATTGACTGACTGATTGGTGAACAAAACTTTATATTAATACATACTTTTTTAACTATGGTTAAAATTGTAACGTATATATATTCGCTAAGTGGGCATATTAATGTATAATTTTATTGAAATTAATTATGTGCCTGGTGCGATGAGAAAATACACGGCTTTAATCTCAGGATCGATATCCACTGATGAACAGGTTCAATAAAATATTTGTCTTGAATAACAGTGCATGGAAAATGGTATGAATGGGAGTCATACCTTGAATCTTTGTAAGCCGCATTCTCATATCATAATGTATCTATCGGTTTATTGTACTTTTCATGGCAATCCATTTCTTAGACATTACCATATTCAGCATGAGGAATCCATTAAAAACAGTGTATTTTGATAGTCCACGTATTCATAACTAGCATGTACAGGGCAGTTGAACTTGAAAACACAAATCACAAAAAGCCTAACAAATACACACACACACACACACACACACACACACACACACATATATATATATATATATATATATATATATATATATATATATATATATATATATATATAACTTTATTGATCAGAAAGTAAGATCGCAAAACAAAACTTTTGCCGTGGATCCAAGAGGTAAATCCAAGGCAACTTTGCTTATTTTCAAAGAACGCAAAAAACTGTGGCAATATGTGATTACTTTAATTCATTCAGTATAACGCAGATAGTTTACAATAGTTTCAAAGTAATAATGATGTTTGCGCGATGAAAACGAGTGGCGTTAAACGAAATTTCTTGAAGTATACCGTTTCGCTGAGGAACGGGACTTGACGATTCTTATAACTGTCATATATTCTTAATATCATCAGTAATACTTATTGGATATACAATATATGTATACTTCAAATTTACAGAAATAGTATATTTTTGCATGCAAGTATAACAGCCCATTTATCTTTTCTACTTTGTTTTCATTCGAGATATAATAGAAGAACCTTATGCATGATGCTTGTAACTTACATGTATTTACATCAAACTGAGATAATCTACATCATTGATTATGTATATAATTGTGCAAATAATTACAAGAAATGCAACTGTATTTTATTTGAAATGTAATAGTATCTTAGTTAAAAAATATAAATACATAAGTTGATCAACACTACTACAGAAACCGTCATCGGTTTGCAAATAGTCAAATTGTTACATCTACAATATCAGTTAATTAGTCTCTATTTCATCATATAGCTATGCCTTGCCATTTACACACACACACACACACACACACACACACACACACATATATATATATATATATATATATATATATATATATATATATACTCATTATGATTCTTTATGTACACAAGTGCTTCATATTGATGGATAATTTCCAACTGTGGTTTTTCTTTGTGCGTCTCTCTTTGTGATGTGTATTTGTGTTGTTTTCTAACCGTGTCTTTGTCAAACATTTTGTTTTGTATGTTTTCATATCATATCCCGGGAGGGGGAAATAACCACTAACGGTAATGATAATGAGCCGGTTGGAAATCAGCCGATGAAAACAGATGTGCATCCATCAAACTTCTGTCCAAATACATCTTTTCACATGCTTTTCTTCGATAACCTTCTCAGTTGTGTTGTGATAGAAACAAAATGTTTTGTGACAAAGATATTTTTTCCACTGTATTTGTTTGTATTTTTCCCTCTCATATCAAGATTAATTCATTACTTTCAAAGCCATCCATAGCAATATAATTTGTTTGTATTGTAACATCGGAAAATGGCGATATTTAGTGTTTGTGAAGGTACGGCTGTAGATTCACAGACTTTCATCAAATCTTGAGGTGTTGTTTATTGAATATGCATTAGCTTTGGAGACTGAATTTATTCTCTTTCCGAATGCAAGTTTCTCTTTCCAATACTCCAAATTAACAACTCGTCTGATACAGAAAGCAGCATTATGCCTGGTATTGATTCAGTCATAATGCATACGTTCTGCCCAGGCCATCGCTCGCCATATAAGGCGATACTTGCCAGGAAGTTATTAGAAAAAGGAAGTAGGATCTCGCGGCAGGTAACGTTAGACAGTGTGATGTCAGCGATGGTGTGGGTGACACTTGCAGTGAACTACTTTGATCTGCAAATTGCATATTTGTGATTGATAAGTATTCCAATAAGTTCAGCATTAGAAGTATCGTGAAGATATTGATGCCACGTTTTTCTACCAACCTGGTGGATATTCGTTTGCTATGAAATGACCGGTCTACACAGACGGATTAAACCATAAAGTGACGATTACAAGTTCGAAACATTTGCATAAAATTGCAGAGTTTTTAAGCTTGTAAAGAACATGAAGGTGTTCTAAAATCTCAAAAGAGGTAAGGTTGGTTTATGCGATAAAGGACTGTTTTCAAAATGTACTTTAGTTTCATCTTCTTACTTTATTTTTTTTACATTGTTATTTTCTTTATAGTACTGACTTATTTATTTCTTATTTACTTACTAATTTGAGCGATCACTTCAGTGACAAGTGTGCCTTTCCACTAGTCAATAAGCCAAACACTTCATTTGTGTGTTTAATGTTCTTTTTTTATTTTTTTTTTAATTTATAGACCTGTTTGTTTAATAATTAACAGCTATTATTTGTGTCTTTCCTGCTTTTAACCGGAATTTTGAAATGTATTTTCGATAAGCAAAGACACATGTTGCTTTTTCATAAATAGAACAGTTACTATTTTTACTTTCTCCTTTATTGACTTTGAAAGTTTACCTTCGAACATGTTTAGATTATCCGTGCCCTCTCTGCACTTTACTCAGGTAGATAGATAGATACTCGTATAGTGTGTTACAGTCATTCATTAAAAATGACTGTTCATTGCAAGTGCAGTTCAAATAACTAATTCAAAATAGGTTTCTAAAGCAAAAAGCATAAAATGAGGAGCTTGCTATTTCCCCCAAGCATGCGCCGATTAATCTATTCCATATGACGTTGGCATAAGGTGTGGTTTACGTAGTTTTGCTATTTCCCCTACGCATGTGCCGATAAATCTATTCCATATGAAGTTGATATAAGGTGTGGTTTACGTAGTTTTTCTGTGAAATTGTGAGCCTCTTGACACTTGATATGTAGCTAGCGTTGTCATATTGTGTTCTGTAAACATGGGATTTTTTAGAGAAGTTGGCGGTAATCGTCCCAAACAAACTTTGTCAATAACATTTCCTGTGGGACTATAAATAAAAATGTTATCGCCGAGAAGCGTGCAAAAACGTATTTGGACAGAGTCTAAACAAGAACGCACGGCCCCCACACACACACACACACAAACACACACACACGAATCAAGAATAACCCTTTTCTTTCAAAGTCACTAAAAGCGAGAGCGAAAGTGATTTTACTATTGTCTTAAATACTTGACACTAAATTAATTTCTTAATTATCAAGCTATTTTGTTCATCTTGACAGATCTTATCCGCGATTCAAGACTTTACCTGTAAATGAGTTCGAAAAATTACGAATACATCGGATGTATCATTTTACGGCAGATTGCGCAAGTTTTTATGGTTTTTATTGTTTTCAATCTGATGGTGCAATATTGATCGTCTTATGATTTTAACAAATATTGCAGCCATAGTCAAATCTATTCATAGGGTATCATTAACATACTTTCACATAGTGGAATACAAAAACCTTTCTGAGAAAGTTCTTATTTTATGTAAGCATTTGTTCCTACCATTCTTTAATTTTAGTAAGTGGATACATTCTATTGGGATAAATTACATCAATTTTATTTTTACTGCAATCATCTAACAAGGGGTATGGCAGAAATTTTAGAAATAATGTTCGATTTTTTTGCTTCAGATCATAAATATATTTATTGTATATCTATAGTATAAAGAAGATGTATTTAACAATGACATTGCACATCAAATATAGCTTTGGCAACTTACAGAATCATGTCTTTTATATAATGTGACCACTGACAGAATCATGTCTTTTACATAATGTGACCACTGACAGAATCATGTCTTTTATATAATGTGACCACTGACAGAATCATGTCTTTTATATAATGTGGCGACTGACAGAATCATGTCTTTTACATAATGTGACCACTGACAGAATCATGTCTTTTATATAATGTGACCACTGACAGAATCATGTCTTTTACATAATGTGACCACTGACAGAATCATGTCTTTTATATAATGTGACCACTGACAGAATCATGTCTTTTATATAATGTGGCGACTGACAGAATCATGTCTTTTACATAATGTGGCGACTGACAGAACCGTGTTGAGGTATCTAAATGGAAACATTAATTCATAGCATTATTTTTTTCAAGAAAAATCCACATTTTCTACTGCCGAATGAGCAACAAGAATTCCGCAACATTACTTAATTGTGAATATTAAGAACTTTTACAAAATCAAAATTATTTGAGGGCAAATATCAAGAGGCTTTATACAATTAAAACCTAAGACCAGCGATTTAATGTTGAATTTATACAACTTTTACTACGTACATTTTGAATTGTATATTACAAATGATGTGCAAACAAATGATATTAAGTTCGTTATGTCTACCATTTCATCCATTTTCCAAACGAATGAGGTTTATAGGAACTCTGTTTATCTCCATATATACAACTGAATATTAGGGATGTTTGGCTAAGTTAATTTTTGGCATTTATGTAAGATTTGTTTAAAGTCGAACCTTTAGGTCGAGTATCGTTAGTGTTTCAGAGAAGCATAACTATCCAGCTGGGATCCAATGTTTATTCACAATATACGTATGGCAAACTTGTACTCTGGCCTGTGCACTGTAGTTTATTATTCTGTTTTTCTTGCTTTCAGGCTTGAAACCGGAAAACAGACGTCATTTCAAGCTATTTCAAAAGGTCTGTTGCGGCGTACAGGGCTAACGAGGTACGTAATCAGCTTTTGTTCGAATCAATACTTTACAACCTTATTGTTTTACAAGTGTACAAATATGGATACATACACTGTACTCATACATACATACATACACACATACATACATACATACATACATACATACATACATACATACATACATACATACATACATACATACATACATACATACATACATACATACATACATACATACATACATACATACATACATACATACATACATGTATGCATGCATACATTGTACATGTATGCCCACATCGTATGATAACTTACCCTTTTTAAACAGTAGAAATGAATCTTCATTATCTTGTGCATTTATTTTAAGCTGTTTGCCTGGATTTATGTTTCTTCTATCTGCTATCGAGAAACAATACTACAGCTGCACCTCGTAAATAAGGTCTGTATAATTTGATTGATTCACTTTGCAAAACCTTTGAATGTTTCTAGTAACATATTTTCGTTCATTGATCGAGGGTTCATACACAGTTTTCTGTGTGCAATCATCAGTCGATGAGCGAGGGAATTACTGGAGCCTGACGGTGAAAGACAAAAGCTTTCAAAGTCTTTCACGAGTGCTTCCGCAAATGTTTGCAATCACCAAGCTGTCTGTGATCATTGATCCTGGAAGATTATTTACTAAATGCATGAACCATATACCGAATATAAACACCGAGAAACACACAAGAAACTGTACTCAGGCAACAAGTTCCAGTTGGTCTGATGTAGCAAAATTACACACAGCAAATTCGCAAAAACCAGACTGATTATGTAAGAATTTGTCTTCCATCTTCTGATTCACATGAGTGTGACATGTTATTATTGAACGTCATGACTAAATAAGAAAGACTGATGTAATAATGTTGTTGTCAATGTATATATATATATATATATATATATATATATATATATATATATATATATATATATATATATATATATATATATATATATATATATATATGTATATATGCGTGTGTGTGTTGTTCGGTAATTTTTGTTAGATCTTCCAGATTATGTTATATTGAATTCTAAGTAATTAATACAAACTTTGAAATTAATACTCAGAGCTACGTTTACCTAATCTTAAGTTTTTACGGTAGCGAAACATATTGTCATACTAAAAAACTTGACTGAATTGCAAAGATTTGGTGATGTTCTTTCGTATTAATCAGTTAAAACTTAATATCTAGTTTTTTATAATTATGCTTTTGAAATATCAGCTAGTTGTCATGGTTACTGACATACTGTATGGCATATACAAATTTCTTCTAAGCGTTTAAATTAGATTTGAGCTGACATTTGAAGCCATGTTGTGTATACAAATTTCTGCTCTCAGGCGTTTAATACCCGACTATTTAAAACCAGAATAAACTAATTAATTCAAACAAGTGACTAAATCCAATATATCACATAAATGAAGACGCTTTTAAATTACAAGCACGTGTACTTTATTTCCCTTTGTATATACAGACTCAGGACCAAGCAAAGAAGTGAAAACAAATATCCAATAGAATCAATCATATAAATGAAGTTAGATTTGTCCTCTTGCACGGATGGAAGATTTGAAGATTTGTTATATATATATATATATATATATATATATATATATATATATATATATATATATATATATATATATATATACTTGCGTGAAAATTATGATCAAAGACAAAACGGTGGAAAGGTATACTTTTAAAAGATAATTTTTTATTGTCTACAAATTTTTTTTATTCTTTTTTAAATTTTAAAGATCAATGAACGTTTATCTTGTGTCCAAGCGGTAGGCGGTACCAACCAGGTCTTTCGATTTAACGGCTGGAAAGATATTTGTACATTTTACTTCATCTATTTTCCATTCCTTTATTGTAATTCAGTTAAAAGTCTTTCTTTTACATAAGGTGTCTGTATGCAAATAGTTATGCAGAATTTCTTACTAAAATCCTTTTGCTTAGAATTGACATTTGCAATTTCTTTCATTAGGCGTAATGAACAATATCAAAATGTATTGGTGGTGTATACTATAAAAAAAACCCACAACAAAAACAAACAATTATTAAATATCCCACAAAACAAAACGATGTTTTTTTGTTTTTTTGTGTTTTTTTTTTGTTATTGTTTTTTTTAACTTCCTCTTTCTTTATCCTCTAACACAATACATGCTTCTGCCTTTTCTGTGAGCTATTAGTTAGAATGGCGGCGCGAGAATCTGGTTGCTTATTTAGTTGGTCGCTGGGTTGGTTTTTTTATGGCACTTTCAACACATTAATGGCAATATCATGACGGGGAAATTGAAGCTGGAACCGTGAGTTAGAGCGCTTGAGTTCCGACGTAGACATTGCCTTGAGTAAGTCACTTAACTTCGTTGGTTTAAGTGTACCCAGCATCCTTTGGGGTGGTGTTAGTGGGCGAACCTAAGATGGACAGGCATCCCATTTTGAGAAGTTATGTGCCCTGAGTCACATCATGCCATTGAAAAAGGTGTTATACCGAGGCAAGGCCCGTCTTGCACTTGCTCTTTCCCCATACTAACAAATCATGATAAACATGTTATTTCTTGCATCTGTGATGTATGCTGGAACCTGTTATTCACACCACCATATTGCGAAATTCTTTCCGCATCTTGCTTCTGAGAAATCAATTGAGATTTCATTGCAGACAATTGCTATTTCAAGCCAGATGCAGGTTGAAAGGTATCATCTGCCTGATGCCATGCACAATTTCCATATTATTTGCAATTCCTTGTCCGCTTCTTTCTCCTCTGCCATTATTGCAATCAATTTGCACTCTTTATAGAGCGTCATACAATCCATAATTTTCTTTGACGTCTATCTATTGCAAGTCAATAAATGGTTCAAAAAGAGAGTGATCTGTATGATTCGTTTGTTCCGCCGTGGTTCCATCCCATGAGTTAGTCCTCTCTAAGCTGTAATTTTGTTGTTGTTGTTTTGTTTTTTTTTGTTTTTTTTTTAATTTTATTTATTTTTATTGCAATTGCCCTATTGATACTAAACATGTAGTTTACCTCGTCTCTGAAAAATGAATCGTTTCATTAGAATATAAATGGTTATTTCAAGCAGATTGCATTTTCCAAATTACCTTGAGCTATGTACAATGCATCATTCAGATATAATGTGCAATTTATCTCTTGTTTAGTTCTCTTATCGTACGCAATCTCTTCATTTAGCATATATAAGTCATCAATTTGCCCCAAAACCAACCCGAGCGACATTTGCTTTTTTTTTTTTTTCTTCCTAATACATCTGCTTTTGGATAGTGAGGTTTATAGCACTCGTTCCGCTCATCCGTGCGCCAGTGTGTCCGTTCCCTTTTGGCTGTAACTCTTATTAGAATGCACCAATTAATATCAAACATGTAGTGTTGATATGTATCGGGATGAATGTGTGAAGCACACAATAAGAGGCCTAAGTGGATCTCAGTTCGCTCACCTGACATCTGACTAATAGCTAAATGCAAAAGCCAAGAAATCTTGGTTAATAATATACTTTCCAACAAAATTTCTTCAAAATCTGTTGGCTGGTTATGAAAAAAATTCCTTGAAGGTTTCTTTATTTTTAGTATCTTCAACTATATTTTATAGCAGATCATCATCGTTTGTATAGAATTCGAATATCTTCAAACACGTTGATTTCGGTCCAATTTGGTCGAACTCCATGATTGTTTTTTTTTTACGTTGTTTAACGCTTTTCCTATTGTGAGTAGAGGCGGCCATTTTGAATGGCGTAACATCATCTGTACAAACATGAAAGAAGTTTCCGCTGGAATACTTCTGCCAAATTTTGTGAAATTAATTTGAGGGATACTTGGGAAGAAGTCATTTAAAAGTGCTTCAATTTTATGTAAAAGGCGGTAATATAGGATGGTGAATCAGCGTCATTTGTGTAAATTTGAAGGGCCTCTATACCAAAATGTTAAATTATGTTGAGCATTTTTTAGAAGAAGCACTCAAAAAATAAAATTTCTTATTCTTGATGCTAGATAGTGAATCAACATCATTTGTACAGGTTTGAAGGCCTTTGTACCAGAATATACTCACCAAAATTTGGTTAAAATTGGTTAAGTGGTTGCTTACAAGGTGTTGAAAATAGCCAATGTTGACGCACTACGCGCTACGTACGACGCACGAAGAGCGATGCAAGGCAGAGGCAGGGTCATACCAAAAAGCTCACTTGGCGACGCTGTGATCTGCTTTTCTCCGCTTGAAAATCAGGAACTTACTCTAATTCCAATATCATTTCATCTATTTCCAATAACGTTACAATCGTTTTGCAACTTTTAGCGCAACAAAACTGAATCGCTTTTGGCAAGGTTCAGTCAGAATTGGCAATGATTACTTATTCAAGCTTCTGAAGTGGAGAGAATCTTGCAAACTTATGTTTTATATTGATTATAGCTCCCTTCATTTCTTGTTCTTTAAACTGTACATTGCCTTTTAATGCATCAGTTTTCTCCAGTTTTCATCTGCTGCATCTTGCCGCAACATCTACGTCCAGGCCATCCGAGAGGAGAGGGGGGGGGGGGGGTGGACAATTGTCCAGGGGCCTTGCGGTTTCTGTGGGCACGCCGTCAACTCAGTTATAAAAAAATTAATCTCTGCAGTAAGTATTAAAATTTGTTCCTTTCAAGAGTCTAAGTTATGGTAGATTACTAAAGGTTGTATATGCAAAACTGTACACATGTTTTTAAATACAAAAATTAAACCAGTTTTGGGGGCCCGATGACTGCTCTGCCCAGGGGCCCTGAATTTCTGTCGGCGGGCATGTCTACGTCAGCGCATTATCTGTTGTCTCCGTTGAAGTATTTATCATGCCAACTTATAATTGCTTAAAGAATATTACATCTTCACCATGTACCAGCTAATCAATACTGATCATATGGAAACATGTCATCTAATAAGCTTCCAAACAGACCCTTTATCAATGTTTACGCATCTCATTCATATTATTTACATCTAGTCGAGATAACTATTGATCTTTTAACCTCCATGCGTCTGTCTTTTCTGCGTTTTGTTTGATATTGATTCAGGCCTTCTCCCAGAAGTTTCCAGTCAATAAACGAAATCGCTTGTATTTAAAAAAAAACGTGGGACTTAGATGTAGTGCTTGCAGCCCTGCAAGTGCTATTACAGAAGTTACCGACTATTTCCGATTGTAAGTGTATGCTGGTCACAGCAGAATTGGATTTGTAGTACTCGTAACATTCATATATTTTAGCGCTCTGATCGGTTTCACTGCGTAGAGATATAGGTAGGGTTTATCTGACCACTAAAAGTATCATAGTACTAGGACTGATTGGGCCCTTTGGTATCTTAACTAATGAAGGGAACCTCCAAATGTATAAATTTTACGAAATGGGCACAAATTTCTTACATGATGGGAGCGGATTAGACTGCTTATATTTTATTGAGATAGTTAATTTGGTTTCCTTCTATTGCTGTATTGGAAATGGATACATTTATTGACATCCATGGCAGCTGCTATGATCCTCATCGAGATCTGATAGACCTATAAAAAGGAGTATGGTCTGATAAAGACAAGGAGTATGTGGGGTTTTATTCTAGATAATTGAAGCCTTATTTTTTTGTTGTTCGAAAATGATTCTTCTTACCGTATATACTCGCGTATAACATAATATCAACTGCAAACTGTATAGACCCACATCTGCCGTCGCATAATGCTCCAGCAGATATTGGTCCATGCAGTTTGTAAGGACTAATCAGTAGAACAAACAACATAGACCCTGATCTGCCGGCGCATTATGCGCCGGCAGATCAGGGTCTATGTTGTTTGCATTTGGACCTAGATTATACGCGAGTATATTTGGTACTTTATATAGATAAACATTAAAATAAATTTCATTGTTTTTATTCTAATATCAAACTAAAACACTATGAATGATGATTTTATATTTGAACATATATATTATCACAAAGTGAAAGGTGTATGAACGATTAATCAACTTTACGCCCTAGGTATACTAGTAGTAGTTTCTATAACTTTTCTATATTTAGTATCGAGATGTGAACAGTTTTAAGTGTGCGCGTCGTGCATATAAGAGGTATTTTATATATGAACTATAAATATATTTTATGTGATATTTTTGTAAAATGTTTCTCGTACGAAAATAAATGAATACTGTTGGATAGTTCTTATGTAGTTGTTATTCAATACGTGATGTATGCAGTGGCGGCTCGCGGGTTCGAGGTGCCAGGGGCAATGTTTTTTAGTGGCGCCCCTACCGAGGCACTCGGGGGGCAATGTTTTTTAGTGGCGCCCCTACTTTGCCACAGAGAACAGTTTTTATGTCAGTTGCCAACCTCCCTCCTCCCCCACCCGCCTCCTAAATATAAGTTTTGTGAAGGATTGCCGCCGTTTAACTAAGATGAGGTGAAATACTATGAAAATTTCAGCTGCAACAACAAAAAAGCTCCTGACGGCGCCCCCCTTCGCCTGGCGCCCAGGGGCAATTGCCCACAGCCCCTAACACCCCCCCCCCTCGCGCCGCCACTGGATATATGTTAAAGCCAATATAAACGTTTTGCAAATTACTGAATTCACGTTGCCATTGTATTCTCTAAAGGTAAAATAAATGCTATGTGTAATGACAAATGCCATAAAAAGCTCTTCAAGAACATATTATTAGGGTGCAATTTGTAATATTGGAAACTATTCTATATTCTGGTGCAATATCTTTTTATGAAAATAAATATAGGTCATGTATCCTTGTGGGCAGTGTCATAATGTACAATTTTGAGTTTAACAAGGACTGAAGATCTTATTTCTACACAATCATCACAGTCTGGGTTACAGTTCTCTTTCTATTCAATGTCTGTGAAACTATAATATATAACGTATTCCCTACACAATCATCACTCCTATACTGGTTGATTTTTTTCAAATTGATGGGAGGGGAAAAAATCCGTGCATCAGCTACATTTTAGCCCTTATAAATGCATTTACAGGAGAAACTAGGATAGTATTCACTTGGATAGCAAATGCGGTGGATCTCTGTATAATATATTTGACGCTTTAGTGCGGGCTCGGAGACGTAGCCTAGGCACGATGCGTTCTCCTAAATGTCGGAACAGGCGACTAATTGAGGCAGGAACCACGGTGGCTCAGTGTGTGAGTGCCGGGCAGTAGAAGATACTTAAATATCGTTATGGGGAGGTGGGATGTAAACAAGTAGGTAATAGGGTGTGTGGGACGAGGCCCTCGAAAGCCTCTTCATTTTAAGCGTTTCCAGAGCATAATTTTCACTACCTAACTCTAGGAAACGTTCGGGTTGTTTCGCGCTCATTTTTACATGCGAATGAGGGGGGGGGGCTCCTCGGCCCTCTCCCCCGGATCCGCCCCTACCGGACTTGGAACCAAAAGGGTGGGTGCAGGGTCGAAACAAATCCCAACGAATCTGACGCTTTAGTAGACATTTTGTTCTCATGATGTCCAGATTTGACGAGGTAATTCGAAGACACGTTCATTTCATTTATTTTGTGGTCAGCTCTATGACCAGAACTGTATGCCATTGATATTACCTGGCTATGCATACAAAGCGAAAAGGTATTTTTAATTGCTAATATTTAGTGGACATTGTGACAGTGTGCCACACAACATGAAAGACAAAATATTTTCTGTTAAACCATAGAAACTATGTAATTTATGTCTTTTCTCTTGCATGTGGCTTTATATAAATCCTATGTAACACAATTAATTAATTTGTAAACATACCAAGCACAAGCCTTGTTTAAAATTTAGAAAACTTATAAATGCATAAAAACATGGGAATATTAATTCTTTACAAATATGTATATGATCTACTTATAGAATCCATTACATGCTGCAAAAGCCTTAGTTATTGGGAACACATTCTACTTTCGCTTTGGGAGGAAGAGGAGTGGGTGGGGTGGGGGCTAAAGTACATTTAATACACTGATTATTTATCCATCCTATCAAGGTACAAAGATCAACTAGTATATATGAGATGATTGTATAGGGATATTACTGAGTTTGAGTCCTTGTTATGCTAATATAATCACCTTATAAATGACATACAACGGACGAGTAAACGAATTTAAAATTCTAAACTTATAGTGAATTTGACGTTTGAACCTACTTAAGGAAATACCAAAGGAAATGTCAAAGACAATTTTGTGGAGAAGACTTTATAAATAATTCCAGAACTTTTTATATGGTAATATTTATATAATTATGATACGCTAAAATTAAATTTATAAGATACTGTCTGGAAGTGAAGTGATATGAGACATTTGAACTTACAAAGAAAATAACTCAATAGAAACAGTCAAAGGGATAGTTGTACTTATTAAATTTGTTTGTCCTTTCATTTGCTCGGATCTTTATTTACCTAGAACAAACTCAGTAGAAAAAAACAAAGGCATAGTTGTCGTGTTTGTGTACAAATATATGAAACTTGTTACACTTTCACTTGCTCAGATCTCTAATTAAATAGAACAAACCTACTAGAAAGTATAACAGGCATAACTGAAGGGTTTATATGCAAATATATTAACTTTTGCATGATTTTACTGGCTAAGATAAATTTTAGTGCGTTGACGCATGTTGGTAAAAGGTCCCAACTGCAAATATTTACTCTGAGTTCGATATTTGTAACTTTAAACACAAAGCTAAATTGATACCATCAGATAAATATAGGTACAAGTCAAACTGTTGCACCGTTGAAGGTTCGTATCATATTTTGCAACTTTTGCAACGTGAAAATAAAATTATAACACCAAATAACACATAGGTAAGATGCAAGATTTTATTTTTTCAAGACCTCAAATCATAAGGTTTGGAAATATTTTACTTAGAACCTTTTGTTCCAAGAAAGGCTATACAGTCTTACGTCACATTTTCTTGAGGGGGCAAGTTTGGAATCGACAGACATTTAAAGTGGAATGTACTTTGATATCTAATCACAAGACCACGTTCATTACACGTGGAATTAGAGTCTTTGAACAGCAGGCAATTGCCTACAAGAAACCTGATCACGAATGAAAATAACTTCAAGGTCAATTTTTACTAAATTCTAAAATAGAAATTGACTAAAATTAAATACACATACTTGTCTTCATATATACGTAGGAACATACATACATACATACATACATACATACATACATACATACATACATACATACATACATACATACATACATACATACATACATACATACATACATACATAGATACATACATACATACAGACATACATACATACATACATACATACATACATACATACATACATACATACATACATACATACATACATACATAGATACATACATACATACATACATACATACATACATACATACATACATACATACATACATACATGCAGACATACATACATACATAAATACATACATACATACATACATACATACATACATACATACATACATACATACATACATACTGTTGTCTTTCATTCTTCTCTGCAGTTACAAGGTTATAAATACCTTATAATGATTTGAGGAAACTTTTGTTTAATGATATTCAATAACTTTTCGATAAACATAATATGCAACGCTAACACTGGCTCGAAGCAAACAACGTTCTAAGTACGCCAAACAATAGTAATGCATTTATTCACAAGAACATCCCGCTCTCGAAACCTAGCTTGCTTATGAATTGATACATACGATATATGTATGACTTGATACATACGATATGTTTACCCGTTAGAACAACCTACTATGCATGTTTTTCATTTTATTCAACGCCTACTGTTCAAGGAGGTATGCCTTGTATATTTTCGAGATTATATAGTTGTCTAAAATTAACACAGCTCTGTTACATTTCGTTACGATCCGATTTAATCATCGTGTACATCTAAAATTTTGACACCCGAGGCCGCCCATGTGGAACTGTATATACACGTTTGTCGGTCGATTGTGTCACTCATCTAATAATATCCGCTTCGAAATGGCTAGAACATTTGGTTGTGGAAAATATTATAATTAGGCCAAGAAAACTAAGCGAGAAAAATCTCTCAAAAGAGGATCTAAATTACATTACTAAAATAAATCACATAGTGTTAATGCGCACCATCATTCCTCTTTGTGTGAGAAAGTTGATACCACATTAATGCGATCTACTTCTGCGGGTAATACTTTTGAAAAGTATAATGGTTTTTAGCAAGTACATGATCTATTAGTCCAGAGTTTGGGCAACTTATTGAATAGAGAAACACATTCTAAACCCATCGATGAAAACCACACAAAGATAAATCATACTAGGATTTTATTCAAGTCTATTCTCCCCCTCCCCCCAAACCCCCCCCCCCTCCCTTCCCACACCCCTTTAACAATATTGTAACAAAAATTCATCAATCAGTCTCCATTCCATTTTTTTTCTATTGATGGTCTCTTATTTTTTATTTTTCATTTGGATGTCCTCGTCAAAATGTCTACAATGAATAGGTTGAGGGGCCTTACATCTCTATACATTGGTTTAAAAATTACGTACAAAATACGTTTGATCAATGTTTGCAGACAATTTAGTTATTTTGTATTGCTATCCGATATCGGCCAACGAGAAAAGGGCTGAGGTTAAATTCTCGTGTGGAACAATTTTCATTATTATATTACCATGTTTTGTGGAACTTACTTGATTGATCGCTATTCTTACATAAAAATGAAATAAAAACTTTCAAATTTTCAGATGCAATTTAAATTTTCCCTAGTGAATGCGCATTAGTTAATCCTTCTCTGGGGCAATGGGAGCTCTCGATCAGCTGATATAAAACGGTCGATCGTCTCGCAAGAGAGTCAACTCCGAAGATCTATTGAGAAATAACCACTTTTGAGAACCGTTTAGCGTAATATCTGTCATTTCTAAGGAATAAAGCAATTGTCATATGTTCGTGGGGTAAATACGTGAAATAGCAACATAATCAGTGTTGAACAAATGCTTTTGATATATAGGGTGTGGCAAATACATTTTCTACTTGAAGGAAATAATTTTCAGGCTGAATTTGGAAAGTCTGCAGCTGTCATAGAAGAAAGCAATACGCTGAAATTGTTGTGCATCTCGCGAATCATAAAGCAAGTCAATATTCACAGATTAAAATGGCTGTAAGTTATAGAGTATGGTCATAATCCGGTATTGCAAATTACAATATTTTGCCGTTTTCCTAACATATTAGTATAATATATTCTAAAATATATGTACTTGCGGTGGCTGCGCAAGGGGTTGGGGGGGGGGGCAATTGCACCTTGGCGCCAAGCGAAGGGGGGCGCCGTAGGTGGCTTTAGTGTAACGGGGGCAATTCTTCACAAAACTTATATTTAGGAGGGGGGTGAGGGAGGAGGGAGGTTGGCAACTGACATAAAAACTGTTTTCTGTGCCAAAGTAGGGGCGCCACTAAAGAACATTGCTCCCGGGCGCCTCGGTAGGGCGCCACTAAAGAACGTTGCCCCAGGGCGCCTCGAACCCTCGCGCCGCCAGTGTGCACTTGATAAGAGAAAGTTCATCATTTGTCTTATCAAGCATTTTATTAACTAGCGAAAAAAAACTGCTCCCCCTGCAGTGTATTCAAAATGTGTTAAGAAGAAAATATTAAAGTGCAATAAAGTACCTGAATACATTAGAGATAAAACCGGAAATATGCATTAGGATCGCTCAATCATTGTTAGAAATAGTCCCTCTTCGTGACTATCCAAGTCTCGAGTGGGAATTTGGCGTTCTGAAGTGAAAATAATAACTAATGAGAGAGAGAGAGAGAGAGTTTAATTTCTCACTTTCCTACATGTGTACGCTCTGTAGAAAACGATGGCGAATACCTCTTTTATCGCGTGACTACAATGCCTTCTACTGCAAGTTAAAGATCATTAGCAACACATTTACATCCTAACACGTGCAGAAGTTGAAGTTATTTTTCCGCAAACAGGATGTTTTCCTCTGATCAGTTTAGCCATTTTTCGAGTTGAAAAAGCCCTTGTTGTAATTTGTTTTCTTGATTCATCTTCTCATTATTATTTACAAAAGGATATTCAATTTTGGATCAAAGTTAAATCTAAGATTATATCATTATTTTCTGTCTTTCTGGTGCAATCTCATGGATACGAGTGGACTTCATTTTTGTGCCTGCTCACATATGTATCATTGCGCAAGCTATCTTAAAGTACACAATTCGGACGCAGTGTATTGCGATTACATCGATAGCCTCGACCACTGTTCCTTGAACGCTGACATGTATTAAAACAAATTTTAAAGTGTACACTGCATTTTTCAGTGTTCAACTAACCTTCAATATTTACACTGCATTTTTTAGTGTTCACCTAACCTTTAATGTTTTCTCTTCAAGTGAGGAGTTTTCAATGGCTTTTTGCTGTTTTAAAATTGCATCAGTCTTCACAACGGCCCATTTAGAGTTCGATTCTCAGTTTTCTTTCAGGAATGTGTTACAAAATAATAATTCATTATGCATATGCTGGATAGGAAAATTACACCCTCGAGACTATTATTCTGCGTCATAACTCCGTTGCAAAACCTCGTCTCTGACGCAAATTTCTGACCCTCGGGTGGAATACTTCTATTCACACCGATGCATTAGAAGGTTTCTATAACTCTTCCATATCTATAATTTACATGTTTCAATTATGCATATGTGTTGAATACCGAATTGGCGATGTGAACGATCGTGTATGATAGCAAATACAGTCAAATCTGCTATAGTAATCAGTGCATACAAAACCCACCTGCGTATAACGGCGATGGTGCGTAGTTCCCATACAAACATAAGTCAAACCATGCATATGATGACGTGCCTATAAAGATCTACTCTAGATGCTCCACAGAGTAGGCTTTACACGCAGGACTGATTGTACCTTATTACCAGATATATATTTAGGCGTGGATGTTTAATGATTATATTTTATTTCCTATGTTGACGAAATCAATTATAATAATTTGATTGATATGCAAAGTCTAAATTACCTGGCCAGCTGGACATCTATCTGTGATAGCGTCCGCAGATGGCTTAAATGAATTCATCATCGCTGATATCGTCTGACCTTTGGACAGCTCTTGTATTGTCTGACTCCTGAGAACAGTGATCGCCAATATCCAGGTGTTTTAAAACTTCGAATATTTAATTGATCCCAACGAGTGAATATGGTATGCCAAAAGTTGCAATTTTTCTGTAAGAAATATTTCATATGATCACACCCATTAAGCATCCAGAATTATTATTAAATATCGATCAAAACACATTAAATAGATCGAATATGAATACCGTTGATTGCATATAAATAACGAAAATTTATTGAATATAAATGGAACGTATTGAATATATATATATATATATATATATATATATATATATATATATATATAGAGAGAGAGAGAGAGAGAGAGAGAGAGAGAGAGAGAGAGAGAGAGAGAGAGAGAGAGAGAGAGAACTTAAGGCTTGGGTTCAAAGGTCTATTCCCGGTGGGCGACATAATTATAACTGTCAAACACGTTTGATATAGATAATTAAGGTTTTATTTTTTAAGTAGCTTCACTTCATTGTTAACACGTTTTCACCTGTTGGATCCATGGATAAACATTTCCCCCGCTTGATGGTATGTAATCTGTAATTTACAACAATTATTTATGTTCAACTTAATCTTTGCATAAAATGAACCATAAAAAAACTGCGCATAGATTCACGCATCAGAGCTTCGATCACCGGCTAAAATCGACCTGGAGTAGCCTTGCTGATAAGGGGTCATGAGTGGTCTTGAGTGACCAATGGAATGGAGGGGAGATTGATATCTTTATTTCCTCCGTGTTACGAAGAGTACAATCCGTCATGCAATACACAGAGAATGAACAGCTGCAAACTTAGCAGTGATTTGAGAAAGGAAAATAACAAATGTTAAGCACAAAATACGATTGATAACAAAGTTGAGTGAAAGCTGCCCATCCAGCATAGATAACATTTATACGGTTGGTTGAATATGAGCAGTCGCTTCATTAGTCTACACCTTGAGGATGTACAATGAACAAGAGGGAAGAAAAAATAAAATAACTAATAAATAAATAAATGTACACAATCTGACATCAGATCTTTGTGCTGTATCAGAACGTTGGAAAGGATATTAACATGTTTTGTGTGATTTCGCATCATGATGTGAATAAATGGACTCCACGGTAACCATATGTATAGACAGATAGATGGTCGGGCATATGGGGAGTTTCCAAAATATCCTTGTAGCCTACTCCTGAAATAATTAATAATCATGGTATACACCATAATAATTATTCCTTACTTTCAGAAAAGACTTCGATTCTAAAAAAAATTCCCAATTTTCTCAAAAGTTTCCCATGTTTTTTGCGACCGAGCAATGTGTTTCTTGTCTGTAACGTACTACCATGTAGATAGAGAATAAATATGTAAACGTTCATGGCTACATTATAAGTCTTTGAATTATGATTCGAGTGTCTTTTTTTTAAATTTTATTTTTGTTGCTTTTTTATTTTAAAAATAAAATATTGCTTTTCCTATGGGGATACAAATTATACAAACCACATCATTTTAGTTCATGGATTATATTCTGCTAGTCATTCCAAGTTGTATTAGACTTAAAATGGACATGAATCGCGACCGACTGAGTCCAAGCGAATCAATAGCTATGTATTTCGGCACAAACATGGCGGCCAGCTAATGGCAATTGCTCCTCTGGATTTAGAGTGCGGGGGTGCAATAGTCACACTTTACGTCAAAGCACTTGATCATGCATACGTTATAGTGAGCACATACGAAACAGCGCACTACATAAACATCCAGAAGTATTGGACTCGTCCAAACATGGCTGCATATATTAGAATTGTATCTCGTGTTAAAGACTAAAATGCCAGGGCTAGCATAACGATGTACATAAAGTGGTCGATCCTCTTTCAACGAAATTAGAAAAATGAATTTAAAAAATGTTAAGTTTGTTAATAGATTAATATTAGCCTAACATTGTTTCAAAAACTAAAAGGAAAACTTTCAATGAATAATCACTGTGTGATTGATATCTGTTGTTGATATTCCTTAGTCATGCGAAAATATCTTGCCAATTTTATTTTTGTTGAATAAGGAATATAACCTGGAAATAAAGCTTACAGTTCCTGAATCCCCTAAATTAAAACCAACAGATATTGATTGACAGGATTTGTACTTAATTCTGATTTGAAAGTTCTGAAGAAAAAGAAAATTGAAGCCCAAAACACTATAAATACATAACAAAAGTAACAAAAAGAAAAAATAATCAAATGGAAATTCATAAATTTTGGAGTTTCATGTTTCACAAAGACAGCAGCTGCTACGCTCTATCCGAAACGATAGTACTATATGGTATGCTTAGGTAGGTACATATCATTCATGTTGTGCTTTCCGACCAAACCATAAATACACAAAATATCCAAGGACAATAGGGCAATGTACATTGGCCAGTAGCAGTTGATGGTTGCAAATGAATGGATTAGTTTTTAAAAGTGCCTGACGCAACAAAATAGAGCATGTTTTTGTGATGCATCTTTATATTGTAAAACTTCTGTTACCCTTACACTGGGACAAACATTTTGGTTGTTTCTGGAGAGGTGGCCAGTATATAGAGGTTTGATAAGTATTAGGGCAGCTATATAGGCACTGAAACATGTGGCCAGTCAGCAGAGGTAGCAGGGAAATATTAGGGCTGTTTAGGGAAATTTCACTGAATGTATACCTTATTAATGATTCTATAATTTAATGTGAATTTTATTTTATTCTTGATATTTTATCCTCTAACTGTAAGACCATGATTTTTTTTTTTTTTTTTTTTAAAAAGAAAAATAACATTGATGCATACACGGGAGTAAAAAAAAAAAGCAATCAACCATATTCTGCCATTTTCCGATGGCCGAAGCCTCACTGTACTTCGAGTACTTTGATTTTATAAAAAATATTGGTTGACAGTCTTGCATTCGAGGAGTTTGGGATATTAATGGTAGGGTTTTACCGTCGCAAATATGTTTTACCAGCGACGTCTTTTTAAAAAGAAAAAGAATATTTACGACAGTAAAACCACCATTAACATTCACAAATCTTCAAACACAAGACTGGTATCCCCATTTTAACATACTTTGAAAATTCTTGTCGAAAAACAACTGAAAATGTAATGTTACGTGGCAGCAGTGGCGGCGCGAGGGTTCGAGGCGCCCAGGAGGAGCAATGTTCTTTAGTGGCGCCCCTACCGAGGCGCCCGGAGGCAATGTTCTTTGACGGCACTCCTACCTTGACACAGAGAACAGTTTTTATGTCAGTTGTCAACCTCCAAACCAGCTGTCGCCCTCGCGCCGCCACTGAGTGGCAGTGTGTCGCAGAGAGAGTGATTATGTCCGAATAGCGTCAAAATTTAAAATAATATATTGTTTATTTTATTGCCGCAAAATCTGACCTTGGATCGGAAAGCGCGTTATATCCTCAGGCGTGTTAGAATATTATTCTAAAATTCTGTCATCAGAAAATTTGCCACCTTCTTGAAAGATCATGGACCGTCTTTTTGTTTTATACAGCAATAAACACACGCAAACATAGTTTTGATGTAAACGCTCAAAGGTATAAGAGCGTTATCTTACACTTATTTTGCCATATTATTTCATAATTTCTTTGCGCACTTCAAGAATTCGTCTCTGCTTCCCAAATATATGCCTTCATAAAATCGTTATTTATCCTCATCAGTCAATTTGTGTAGATACCCAAGCGCACAGCACAGGTTTTTAATGTATATTATGCATAAAAGAGAATTATTCAATTTACATAATGTTCATTGTTTCCAATTACCTTTTCCAATAATTCTTCAGCGCTATTACTATTCCAGTCTTCTCTGTCCAACGGATTTTACTTGCCTCATCGCTATATTTATGGATCATAATTACCATAGTATTTTTTTCAGAGCAACGACCAATTTTTTCTGGAAGCTGTCATTTTTACAATCAGTCTACACAATGTTCTTGGATATCTTACCTTGGAACATTGATAGATGTTTCATCTCAGTTTATTGTTGTGTCAAGCAGGGTGCATTTTCACTGTTACTTTCTGCCTTATGCAGTGTGTCTTCTTCTTTATCACAATGAAGCCATTCCTAAATCATATTGAATCCATCATGTTTCTTTTTTATCTCTCCAGTGCATCTGCTACCTTCGTCGATATTAGCGGCACTAAGTTTCGTATTTTTTGTTTGCCATTTAGTTTGTACACCCACTCCCAACTCCATCCCATGCTTTAAGAGAAAAGTGTTATAAAAGATTAGGTTTCTCATTTGTCCTTGTTTATGTCTACAGGTCAACCTTGATTTGGTTCTAACTTATATTTCAATATACTAATTGAGTCCAAAATTGCCGTTTCGAGAAATCACTGGATAAAGATATGTCATACACCAAACCTGGACCGTTGCTGTTTCATTCTAGCTTTATGGAACATGGCTTAAAATTAGCGAGTTGTGCCATAGATGTGGAGTTGTCTTGTGAGCTTCTGCTCACTAAATACTCTACGTATCCGCCCTTGAAGTGCTGCATTCATCACTAATTATAAAATAATAATAAACAAATATCATTTCTTCTCATTGACGTTTGTGCAGGTGAACCCGACACCAGAATTAAAAGTTTTATTTTGGTACAGTTAAAATGGTCGTATGCCTTGTTTCACCTAATCAGGTATCAAAGAGATTATTTATGGATATTAAGCTATTATATTCAAACTGTTTGCAATAAATATTGAGTTCCGCTTATGTAGATTTACCCTTGATTCAGCTACCGCTTTTACATTTTTTATTATATCCCTCTGTTAGTAGTTTATAGTAAACAAACTAATTTAATTCAATCAAATGCCATGGAACTTCCATATGTTGCTTCCAGTTGCTACAAATAATGTTCATTACAGTTATCGATCGCTTTCGACTGCATGGCAATGTTCTATGCGAAGAACTGCAGAGCTTATACCAAGTAGATTTTTTTCTTACGTGAGATTATTATGCCACTGTAGGCCACTCAATGACTGTATCCGCAAGCAGGTAAATTGATTAACTTTATGACACGAAACAAAGGCCAAGTAATTGGAAACGTGTATTAGTTTCCCTGGAAATTACATTTACTTGTAAATAGTATACTCCAGGCAATATACAAATAGCTTTTTACTACCCACTAAGGTCAAAAGATCAACCAATACAGGGCCGATGATTTTGTATATCAATCTGAAAGATTCTTAGTTATGAAGTGTATGAAGTCATTGTTAACAAAAATGAAATATTTCCAGTTTTTCTACATCTGTATCATCTATATATATATATATATATTTTCTACATCTATATCATCTATATATATATTTTCTACATCTGTATCATCTATATATATATTTTCTACATCTGTATCATCTATATATATATATATATATATATATATATATATATATATATATATATATATATATATATATATATATATATATATATAATCTAACAGGTTAGAGAGTTTATAAATCGTTCCAAGCAGGAATCAAATCCATGCCGCGAGTTACGGCAACCATCGCCTGGCTTTCATGCACCAGCGCCCAAACCCACACGGCCATGCGCTTATCCCCAAAAAAGGATGCATTAAAAGGTCGAAGGTAAGGACTCGAGGTGCACGAGAACTCACTCGCTAGACGAACGGAAATTAACACTCAGCTATATCCACAAACACACTGGATTTCTATTGAGAAATGCAAAAATATATAATTATAAATGGAAACCTATATACCAAACAGAGAGGAAAGCGCCTATCCTTGGATCCCACATTATGTTAGGATACATGATTATGTGAAGAAGAAAAAAGTATATATATATATATATATATATATATATATATATATATATATATATATATATATATATAGAGAGAGAGAGAGAGAGAGAGAGAGAGAGAGAGAGAGAGAGAGAGAGATTCAAATATACACCATACAGAGCGGAAAGTGCTATCCCTTTCCGCTCTGTATGTATCTTTGTAATTCTCTATAATAACCTCTATAATATCGCACGCCAAATCGTTCAAAATAAGGCGAGCTGAAGTAATCGTAGGGTGAGCTGGAGTAATTGTAGGGTGAGCAGGAGTAATCGTAGGGTGAGCTGAAGTAATCGTAGGGTGAGCAGGAGTAATCGTAGGTCCAGCTGATGTAATCGTAGGATGAGCTGGAGTAATCGTAGGGTCAGCTGGAGAAATCGTATGGCGAGCTGAAGTAATCGTAGGGTGAGCTGGAGTAATCGTAGGGCGGGCTGGAGAAGGCGAGCTGAAGTAATCGAATGGCGAGCTGAAGTAATCGCAGGGTGAGCTGAGAAGGCGAGCTGAAGTAATCGTAGGGTGAGCTGGAGTAATCGAAGGCGAGCTGAAGTAATCGTAGGGTGAGCTGGAGTAATCGTAGGGTGAGCCGTAGTAATTTTTTAAAAAGTATGCCCTCTAACATATACATCTTTCATTCATCATACAAGCACAACAATAACCACTCAATCTTTGTGTTCTCTAGATAATATTTTGAAGTATGCAAAGTATTTTACCTCAGCGAACATGTAAAACAAATTTACTAGAAACATTTTCACCATTTTTAATCATCATTTCACTGTGAATTAGTTAAAACAATTCAATGGTCAATTATTGGTCACATGATAGCTGTGCATGTTCATCAAAGAGCCACTTCTCTGAGCTAGTTGTAATATGAACACAGTCTACACAGATTTAGAGAGGGTTTATTTTTGGTATTATGCTGTATTGTCTCACTTTTTCCAGATGAAAATGCAAGGCATAGGTATGTTGATGTCATTGGTGGCATGAACTCAATATAAATGTTTCTTTTTCTTCAAGCTCCTGACTCTGAAACTCTCAGGAGAAACTTGCTGCACGTAATGTTTTGGGATGGGGGGAATTGCTATTATTTAAAAAAAAGAATCCAACCCTATTGGGAGGAGGGGTGGTGGAAGTCAAAGCTCACTCCTTATATTTTTTCATATTTTGATAGAACTCAATACGCATTTGCAATGATGCATGTGTTTATACTTGGAATTAGCTTCTGAATATTGCACACGAAGACTGATTTCTCATTCGAAGAAAATAAAAACATTACTCTAAACCATGTACCTGTATCTGTCCCTGCCCCCTGTGCCTTAACTTGGAAACAATTGAGATCCTCATCCCATAACCAGATATATATAGCAGTTTTTCCAGCAACCCTTTGTGGAAGCGTAGGGAAAAAGTAGGGCTACTTTTTGAAGAAAAAATTAGGCAGAAAGTAGGGGACAAATGGGCTATTTTATAAAGAAAAATAGTATAAAATGTATGTAGATTACTGAAAAAATAAAACCTTTCCTTGACTTACCTTTGTAAACTTGAAAAAAGCATGCTTTTACATATTGGGTGTCTCTTTAGTCCAGGTTGCCTCTATCTTCTTTAACACCGATCTCCACATCACAGAGGCCACATCTGAATTCACAGTTCACTACTGCTGTTCATGTGGTGTGTAAGTGATTTTCAGCATAAAATATTGTAAAAATATGGATAGTAGGGCCAATTGGGAAAATGTGTCGGAAAATAGGGAGGATGACAACAACAAAAAAGTAGTAATAAAAAGGGTCGCTGGAAAGACTGATATATATTCTTTTCCTACATTAATACCAAAAATATTTCATCATCTAGAGCAAAAACCAACAATGTAACGAATTACAAAGCTACGAGTTAAAATATGTCCTTTATTGGTACCACAGAATGAAATATATCCGATGCTTACACATTTTTATTATATATAAAACCTGCTCGTGAATCAAAGATTAGAAATATAAACTCACTCTTAAGCCACCCCCCCACCCCCACCTCAACCCTGTAAGTTAATCTTAATTTCAACTATATTTATAGGTTCATCATAAAAATATCAGTGATATCACCCTACGATTACTTCAGCTCACCCTACGATTACTCGAGCTCACCCTACGATTACTTCAGCTCGCCTTCTCCAGCTCACCCTACGATTATTCCAGCTCACCTTACGACAACTTCAGCTCACCCTACGATCACTTCAGCTCACCCAACGATTAAATCAGCTTGCCCTCTTCAGCTCACCCAACGATTACTTCAGCTCGCCCTACAATTACTTCAGCTCACCCTACGATTACTCCAGCTCACCAACGATTACTTCAGCTCGCCCTACAATTACTTCAGCTCACGCTACGATTACTCTAGCTCACCCGATTACTTCAGCTCGCCTTCTCTAGCTCACCTTACGATTACTTCAGCTCACCCTACGATTACTCCGGCTCACCCTATGATTACTTCAGCTCGCTTTATATTGAACGATTTGGCGTGCCATATCTATATGCCTTGATTTCTGTCGTGGGAATCCGGAGTGTCTGTGTGCTTAGATGAGAATTAATTACTGAGTCGATAAGCGGCTGTGTCTGCTACGCACGAATGCCAATATCAGCGACTTTGTAGCATCCGTTATTGGTGATGTGTGCTTAGTCCAGGGGGTATGGCGGTTGGTGCGAGCAGAGAAGGCGATGATAATCCGCAGACCCATGTAGGAATTAAAAACTCTCTAACTTGTAAGGTAATATTCTTTCCCCATATATAAATTCACACACACACACACACACACACACACACACACACACACACACACACACACACACACACATATATATATATATATATATATATATATATATATATATATATATATATATATATATATATATATATCGATTTCGTACTACGTGTACTTCGTTCAGGTCCAAAAATAAAGTGGATGATACCCTTTGTTGGTTAAATATTTCTTAAGGTGTGTAAAGTAATGGATTAAATTGATAAGAATGTTTTGGGCTCGATATCTAGTACAATATTATATCGTGTTAAAATGTTAGATGATGCGCGCGTCTAAGGATAAAGGTTTGCTATTAATATATGATTGGTACGTGCATGATATTGGAAATAGTTACCTCTTCTTGTATTTATTTCGGCAACGGAAAAAGATAATTTATTGCAAGAATGGTCGAATACGCTAGCGCGGTTTTTCGTTATGGAGATTTTAAGTTTCAGATAGACATGGAATTTAACCTTTCTATTGGATTATCTTAAACAAATTCCGGACAAGCACTTTCTAAAATAAAAGGATGATTTGACGGTGGAAATGGGGAGACAATACAATTCCACTTAATCAACGGTTATGCTGTTTATATAATAACAATTTTATTGAAGATGACTGGTATGTCCATTTTATTCAAAATTAAGAAGAAACTATTTACCTACGTATTGTACGGCGAATATTAGTACACTTTATTCGTTGATGCAATGTAGAATACCTCAGATCGTGGGTAATCTAGCAGTCTCTATATATAATGTACTTTTGGAAAAAAAGGAGACCTCTATGGTAGAGATCACTCCTTAAATATAATATGAGTTTGGCCTATTATTGACATATCATCCAACTGTAAACTGCCTATGGATGCGCCCTTGTACAGTGGCCTTTGTGTCAAATGATGTATTATGGGTGTGTGGCCTTGAATTACTCAATAAATTGCTGTCTTGTCTTGTCTTGTCTTGTCATACATACATACATACATACATACATACATACATACATACATACATACATACATACATACATACATACATACATACATACATACACAACTCCTAAGGCAGTTTGCACATAGGTTTACTAGACATATTTATTTTGAAAATGAAACAACTTATCGGGACACATTCACTTGTCAAAATTAGGAAACAAATTCCACCTGCATATGTATACTTCCGTTACGTTCAGCATATTTTTCCTCACGCTTAGCATAAACAAGTTGCTGTAAATTTATTTCAAGCATGGTGACCTAATAATTTTCTTTTGTTTTTGAAACCTGCACACAAAATGTCCCATGTATATCTTCTTTCTGGGAAAGCTGATCGCTAATTCTGATTGACGTTCATTCCGCGTAGTTCTGCTCACGTTGATGCATGAAGACTTGTCAGGCATCAAGAAACTCTGCAGACAGACAGACAGATAGATAGATAGATAGATAGAGAGAGAGAGAGAGAGAGAGAGAGAGAGAGAGAGATAGATAGATAGATAGATAGAACAAAGCACGGTGAAGCAAGGCTGAGAAATTGGCCAAGCGCGTTCGAGATCCATGTAAGTAGTATATGGTTGATACGACCTAGATCAGGCCACGCATTATATTTTCAGCTTTCAAAAATCACCCCACTCCCACCCCCAAAAGACGAAAATAACGTTTCAGAAACCACTTTGTAGGTATACTCCTTGATTTTATACAGCACAATTTGTCTCTGTTGATACATGGATGATACAACACAGAGTGTTTCTATGGATTGTCAGGAGTTGCGGGATCCAGTTAAGAGAAGGGATGTTTTGAACTATTTAAAATAAAAGAAATATTAAATTTATCTTCTTAAATATACCCACTTTATTCAGAAATGGGAGAGCTACTCACGATCAGCTTGGGGCTATGAATGTGTTTTCAATTCCTTTTCATCAAACTCGAGATGGGTGGCTATTCTACTAAATAATAATTTTCAATTCACCATATATAGAATCAAGAAAGATAATACTGGTAATACAATAATTCTAGGTATTTCAACACAAAATTATAGATTTACTCTGATTAATACATACGGTCCTAACCGTGGTAATTCAAATTTCTACTCAGAAATCAAGAACGATATAACATCCTTCAAAAGTGATTATGTGATTATTGGAAGTTATATTAACTTAGTAATGGATCTAGAATTTGATAGCTATGATTATTATACGCTAAATAATCCCAGGGCAAGAGAGTTGGTTCTTGATATTTGTACGGAACATACTTTGGTTGACATTTGTCTAGAGTGAAATATTGGTACAAATAGATACACTTGGAATAAAAGTAACCCAATTAACATGGCAGGCTAGACGTTTTTCTTTTTTCAGAAAATCTTTTTACAATGGTGGAAGAAACTGTCATAGAACCTGGCTACAGAACAGACCATTTCCTTGTAACAATGATTTTGGCTTTTAGAAAACTGATAAATACAAAACTTTTTGGAAATTCAATAACTCATTATTAAGAGATTCAGATTACATTTCTCTTGTTAAACATACAATTTACCATTTCAAAAGTCAATATATTTGCTCTAATCAAGCATCTAATTTGGAGCAAATTCCGGCTTCGGAGATAGTTTTACTATAAATGATGAACTTGTTTGTTGAAATGATACTGTTTGAAATTAGAGGGAAAACCATTTCTTAATCATCCTTAAAAAAGAAAACAAGATCAACTTGAGTGGCATCTTATTAATGAAATTAATTATTTAGAACAAATGAATTAAATTAATAAATTTAATCAAAAAGAATCAGTTGGTTGAAATTCGTAGGGAAAAAATGGAAAGTCTGAGAACAAGACCAAGTGCAAAATGGATTGAAGAAGGAGAACGGACATCAAACTATTTCTATAATTTGATTCTTATCATCAGGTGGATCCAGTTGATTTTGAGTCTCTCCTTAATTATGGGGATATTCCTAAATTAGACAGTGCCCAGAAATAATCTTTGATGGCCCTATAACTGTAACTGAAGCAACTGCAAGCCTAAAATCGATGCCAAATAATAAGAGCCCAGGATCAGATGGGATTACTAGTTGAGTTTTGCAAAGTTCTTTTGGATAGATATTGGTCCTTATTATGTAAGGACAATTAGTTCTTCATATAATTTTGTGGAACTATTATCAGTTCAAAAGGAAGGTGTACTAACATGTCTTCCAAAAGAGGGTAAACCAAAACAGTATTTGATGAATTGGAGACCAATCTCTTACTTCATGTAACTTATAAAATTGCATCAGCGTGTATTGCAAATAGACAACAGTATGTTCTTCCATCTGTTATTAACAACAATCAAACTGGTTTTGATAGGGGGAACTATTTGTACTCTGTATGATCTTATGTTTTCTACAAAATAATATAACATATCTAGACTTCTTCTCTTAATTAACTTTGAAAAAGCTTTTGATTCTTTTGCATGGCCTTTCACTGATAAAATATTAGACTTTTTAAATTTTTGAGGAAAATTCAAAAATTGGATCAAACTGGTTTACAAAAATATTGAATCATGCATTATTGTAAATGAACAGTGTTCATCGTGGTTTGATATTAGATGGGGCTGCAGACAAGATGATCCCCTCTCCTCATATATTTTACTTCTGTGTGCAGAACTATTAGTTCACATGCTCAGAAGAAATCTAAATATTAAAGGAATACAAATAAATCATATAGAATATCTTATCTCACAGTATGCAGATGACACTGCACTCACTCTTGATGGCTCTGAAAAGTCCATGAAATCAGCACTAGATCTCACTTATCAATATTCTAAAATTTTCAGGCCTTATTATAAATATGGAAAAAACAAAAGCAGTCTGGATTGGAAGTAGAACAGGTAGTAATATTAAATATTGCTCAGAACACTACCGTCTCTACTCGCGTATAATTTGACACCAACTGCAAACTGCATAGACCCAGACATGCCGTTGCATAATGCGCCGGCAGATCTGGGCCTATGCAGTTTGTAAGGACTAATCAGTAGAACAAACAACATAGACGCTGATCTGCCAGCGCATTATGCGACGGCAGATCAGGGTCTATGTTGTTTGCATGAGGGCTTTACTTATACGCGAGTATATACGGTATTTAGAATGAGATTCATCTGAATTTATTTACAAAGGCATAAGATTTTCTACAGAGATAAACAATATGGTTAAATTAAACTATGATAACAAAATTAGGGAAATAAAAAATTTACTTTTGCAGTGGTCAGAAATATCACTTATCCTTTTTGGTAAAATTACAGTTATTAAAAGTTTGGCATTATCAAAACTTACTCATCTGCTACGGAGTTTACAAAATCCCCCTCACAGTGTACTTCAGGAACTAGATTCAATGGGTTTTTTTTTGTTTTGTTTTTTTTTGTTTGGAGTGGAGCACGAGATAAAATTGAAAGAAAAGTAATTATTAAATACTATCATTAGGGTGGCCTTCAGATGGTTAACATCAATATATTTGTGACTTTTACTAAGGTAACCTGGATCAGAAGAATGATATTCCTGAGCCTAAATGGAAAACAAAGAACATTTTACTTGCTTTTCTGCTTTACATAAAAAAGTTTCCTATTTGGAATAGATTTTATTAAAAGAGTGAATAAATACTTGAATAAGTTTTGGATAGATATATACATTTTTCAGCATTTATAAGTTTTGGATAGATATATTAATTTTTTAGCATTTAAACAATTGTATAATAAGTTTACTGTTGAAAACAAAGAAGAATTTCTTCAATCACAAATATGGATGAATCCTAATATAATTATTGGAAATTCTAGTGTAATGTACAAAGACTGGATTGAAAAAGAAATATTCTATATGTACGACTTTGTAAATGAAAATGGTTTGCGGATCAGTCTTGACAAGTTTCGTAATACGTTTGAATTCCATGTAAAATTCCTAGAATATTAGGGGCTTTTAAATGCCAAATAAATCTACAGAAGTCAATTTAATGTCAAACTCGATTCTAATATATGTAGTATGCACCCATCTATTTCACTTATAACAATGGATAAAAAGAACTGTAAAATAATTTACAAAACACTCATTTGTAATGATCAGAAGCCAGCCTCAGTTACGAAATGAAATACAGAATTTGACAATTTAACTGAGAATGAACGTAATAATCTTTATCCTTGCCTCAAAATGTAACCAGATGTCCTAGACTTAAATGGTTTCAAGCTAAGATTTTACACAGAATTTTGGCAACAAATAGTTTTCTTTACCCCCCCCCCCCAAATAGAAACATTTCAAATAACTTTTGCTCTATGCAAGAACTGTGTAGAAGTTTTACTGCATCTTTTATGGGAGTGTCCAAATCTTGACCAGGTTTATGGAGTGGATCGAGAGTGAGCGCAATCATTTCTACAACTTTTAGGTATCAAAGAGAGAGAGTTTCTGTTTGGTATAATAGATAAAAAAAAAATAAAAAGCTGATGATATGAATAATTTCTTTGTATTACATTTGAAATTATATATTTATCAAAATGTAGATTTATTAATGAATTACCAAATATGTCTCATTTTAAGAAAGAACTGAAATTACACTTTCTGTCAGAAACGTATTCTTCACACACAACTCCACATGGAAAATTTTTGATACAAAATGGCAACTATATAAAAAGCTGATTTTAAATTGAATATTAATTTATCTCTATTTACCATTCTATCCATTGTAAGGTATGCGTTGATAAGTTTGGATGCAATAAAAGGGTTAAGAATAAATGTATATATACCATGAGGCTTCCCCGGGTCGGCCCACCTGTTAAACTGTTTCTATATCAATACAATCTCTGTATTGTATTTACCCATATTTCACTGCACTTCCTGGTCCAGGGAGGTTTCACTGTACTCAGTGGCGTACTAAGGGTAAAAAACGACCGGGGCGACGATGATTGCCCAAAGGGCCAGAATACGAGGCCCGAATTTTTATCAACTGTTGTTATGACCCAAGACCTCTGGCGCCCGGGGCAACCGCCCCGTCCGCCCTCCAGTTAGTACGCTACAGACTGTACGGTTATATGTCTATAAATACATGTGTATGTAAAGTTATGTACATGTTTGTATTTATGTGTGTATGCTTGTATGTTTTTATGTGTGTATGGGCATTTGTATGTATGTACATATTTGCATATATGTATGTGTGTATGTATGTATATACGTATGCATATATGTATTATATTCCTGTATAGATTTATGCATGAAGGTGGAAGGACGGATGACTAAAACCATAAAAGCAGAAATGTAAGAATATGAAATTACTATATGTAATATATGTGTATACAACTTTTCTCTTTGTAGTTCTCTCTCACTATCTCTATTTTTCTCCCTATCTCCCTTCTATCTCATTCTCTCTATGCCCAAAACCGTTAATCTGGTAATTTTGATCCATTATTATGAATATTTCATGTTTATACTGACTCATAAACCGTCAGTGGTTAGTCCAAGGCCCCCAACCCTGGCACCGTGATGTGTCTGTGGTAATAAAACAGTTGTAAAAAATATTTTTAAAAATTGATTATATATATATATATATATATATATATATATATATATATATATATATATATATATATATATATATATATGACTATTGCTTCATTACTATCAAGATCAGTGATGAATTTTCACTTATTATTTATTAATAAAATAAGAAAATAATGAGAACAAAGTAAATAATTCCAGTTTTGTAATGACTTTTCTCTTTCTCTCTCTCTCTCTCTCTCTCTCTCTCATGCCATAAGGGACATAAAATACGTTGAAATCTGTGGAGTGCGAGAGAAAAAAGATTTGAGCTGGATGAAAACCTTGAACTTGAACTTACACTCGGCAAACCTCGTCTCCTTTAATAAAATATTTATAGAACTCGTGGTATATCAGAGATACAGCATACCAACTATACATATATTCTATGTGTGTGTGTGTTCGCACTAATAATGACAAAAAAAGCTTTAATTTATCTATCACATATAATTTACTTAACTGAGGCGTAAGTGGCTTTTTTGTTATTGTTGGGTTTTTTTTATAACTTTAATAATGAAGTCTCTATAGCTGTGTGGTAGAGTGTTCGAATTCAAAACCTCAATACTATAAAAACATGTTCGAATCCCAGCATAGGCTTGCGAATTTGCTTGGTAGAATGTGTACTATTATGGTATTACAATAGAAACATTCAACCGTGATTATATGGCATCTAGTCACAAATAAGTGAGTTAGGAGCAAAGGTTTAAATGTCAGATGTTAAAATATGACGGCATTTAATCACACATAAGAGATTTTAGGGGCAAATAATCACCGCTTTCATATACAAAAAATGTACGGATCATCAGTTCTCCTCTAATGTTTCAATACATTTAATACAAATAATCACTCTTTACGTGATTATCCTTTTCAAGCCAATCAATATTGTGTATGGCGAGATGAACAGACTGACGAAAGAAAGTTAATGGATTCTTCAGTTAGATCCTTTTATGCCAATGACCTTGATACCAAAGCAGTATATAAAATTGTATAAAATTTTAATAAATTAATTGATATGTTGTATATATATATATATATATATATATATATATATATATATATATAATTTATAAATATATAATTGCATATATGACTGTTTGTCGCTATATTTTGATTTCACTGATTCAGTTTTCCTTAGAGACTCATGTATCTTTCTTATCCCTTTATTCATATGAGATTGTTATGATAATGCATATCATTTCATGACGTTATGTCAATGACTTAAATGTTTATATATATATATATATATATATATATATATATATATATATATATATATATATATATCAATCTTTATTCATCTGATACGTATAAAAACGTGACAAACGTGAAAATACCCCTTTTATATCCACACCACAAATTTAAATTGATAATAGCAACAATAGACCAATTTCCGGTAATGTCTTGAGACAGTGGGTGTTGTAAAACTATTTACAGGTATAGATGTATGTAAAAACTCGTGTTAAAGAGGGTATCCGTATCAAGTTATACTATAATCTTAGAACCATTTAATCCATTTTTGTATCACAGTTGCAATAAAGCGGTTACTCAAACAATATTGGAATAAAACGACGAATTATCTTTGTATTTTCATATTATAAACATAATAATAACTGTTAGTGTCCCTTTTATGCTACTTTCAGAAAATCTGTTCTTGATATATAAGACATATATTTAAAAGTTCTTACTACTACAAATATTTGCATTTATATTTTCCAAGTGACGGGTCCAATTTTCTGCTTTCTGCATTTATTTATTCCACCCAGTATATTACAAAACCTCACATACAAATAGGATGGTTTTATATATATTTTTTATAACTATTATTGAAAACAAGAGGCTGTACTAAATAGTTGAGTAAGATATTTTTAAAAATCATTTTTAAAGAATAATTTTTTTTCTTCTCATTTTCTCTTTTTTTTTAAATTTGTGTTTAAGATGTGTCTGAATTTCTAATTTAAACAATAATATACCTCATCCAGGACGTCGTCATTTTTTGTGCACTTCCCTGAAGCAACGTATGCCAGTGACACACACTCTTTATGAGTTATTTTATCCCATACATAATCTTCTCTTCTTATGGAAATGCTTTCAAACAAATCTCATTTATAGAAATTAACATCGATCTATATATTCATCACTTTATCTGTTCATCTATCAGTCCATCTATCCATCCTCCGTCCTGAGATAAATACATACATACAAACAGACAGACACACAGACGGACACACATACATACACAATATTACTACGACTATGCTCTCGACCATTCTTCCGGTTAAATTAAAAGATAAAGAGTCAATGAAAATAGTGATGGTCATTTTTAATAATGCTCTAGTAAATTGCGATGGTCACTGAAAAAAATGATGGATAGACAACTCAGGCCTAATTTAGATAATCATTTATATGAATCATACGCAATAGCTAAAATGCACTTTTTCGTACTACCCTATAAAAAACGGATTATTTAATTTGTTTAAGGATAGACATGCGACTTCCGCATAGAACAGCAAACCTTCCTTGCAGTCTGGTTATTTTGGAATGCCTTACACTAATTGGAGGTTATCTAGCTTTCTAACATAAACATCGCCCCGTTCAATTAAATTTGAATCAGTAATATTTAATGAATTCCTCCCTAACAACAGATGTTGCACACAAGAAGGATTCCAATTTAGACAGTATCTACACGTCTGAACGTAACCTGTGTCATACATCTGATCCCATTCAATTCAAAACGTTCAATGTTTGAAGGTCTAGAAGTCTCGTTGAACGAAATCTCTCGCGTGGCTCCCTTGGTACCTACACCCAAGGAGGGTCTGGTAGAAAACTGATTTTGTTTGTAACGCGCCGTATCGAGGCTTTCCCAAAATCTGGAAAAGCGATTTGATTGGCCGATCAGGTGATGTGATGTAATACGTCATCATGGTGATGATTTCATGGACAGCTTCACTGGCTGAATGAGATACTCATCCTGCATTTGGACCCGTTTATAAAGTGATGTTTAGTACACCTGTCAAAGCTGACAATATATTTTTGGCTTCAGTGATTACAGAAAGTATGTCTAGGTAAAGAACTAAGTTCACTTTACCCTCTAAACGACCCTAAAATCAGGTAATTTGTTTTCTCTCCATAGATAGACTTATATCTATTGTAAAATGTTACAATACCGATAAGAGTTCAAAGTGGTCTCCCTATGACGTCATTGCCACGTGCCTACATCATGACGTCACGTTATGGAATGGTAGTAGAACGCTCAAAAACACAATTTTAGCCAGAAATTTACCCTTTTGGACAGGATTTAACATTGAGCTCATGCATTGCCCACCGCGATATTTTGTCAAGTGGTAGTAAAGGTTAATCATGACATAATGTGAAAGAATTAAGTTGGGCCGTAAATGCGCTCTATATTAAAATAAAGATAATTGTTCGGTATTGCTCTTCATAAGATCATCCTAGGATCACACAAACAACAGAAATGTCTTAATTTCCAAAAACAAAACTGGAAAAAAATGAATATTTAATCATGATTATATTAAGAAATATTAATACATTACATGAATTACGCAATTTTCATCCATATCAATACCTCATGGGAAATTTACAAAATTTATAGCGAACGTTTGAGCGTAATTTTAATCAATTTGTGTGAATGGATCGATTCTGTGAGATAAATAAATAAATAATCGGGTTTAAGTATTTCCGTTCCCTACTGAAAACGCGGATTTTACCACGGAAATCCATCGGATATAAGTTTTGTCTTCTGCTCCTGTAGTCAGCGTATACGTAGTATCTAGCTGCTGGTGTGAAGATGTGAGATATACATGTAAAGATTTCTTGCAAACTATTTTTTGTTCTTCTCAAAATGATGCGAAATTGTTGAGTTGTCAACATGTTGAAATAAATTGCAAGATTCATGCAGAGAATTAAAAGACGGTGAACATAGCCGTACTGTGTAGAGAGCAATATATCGAGAGAGATGAATGCTATATTATTGACTGAATCACATTGAATAGATGATTTTTTAGGATACATTGAAGTAAAACATGATTTAAACGACTCAAAATGAGTGTAATCTCAGTTATATACATTATTCTATAAATACTTGCCAAAAACAGATCAAATAGGATGGTTTGTTTTTAACCGTACATTTTTCAGATATATACATATAACATACAATGTTATTAGCTAGTCCTGTGGTTTAAAGGTAACGATTAGCCTGTGGCAAAGTGGTGTACCGCGAACGAAACACCATCGAGTACATTTTTTTTTTAATTGAAGAAAATTTAAAATATACGTACACATGTATAATTTGTATGTATAACGCATGTATAATTTGTATGTATAACGCATGTAAAGAAAGTAGTATGTGTAAAATACGACTTTCTAATACTTCAAATACAACTCCCACCCCACCCCCACCCCCACCCCACCCCCACCCCATCCCGCCTGCGACGCCGTTGTGTTAAAACAATATGTCAGACAAATAAACATTGCAATACTTAGCTACTTTTCGAACCTTAGGAAAGGAAAACCTAGGACATCAATAATGCAAAATATGAATGCAATATTTATCCTGCACAGCTGTGTAACTTTAACAATGATGATACAGATTACGTCGAAGTATTTTCTGCTTGTGGTATTGATTGCTTGGAGAAAAAAAAAGCATAATTAACCACTACGTCGAAACTGCAAAATGCCGGGGGGGGGGGGGGGGGGGCGGGTTGGGCATTTAAATATGTGAATTAACTAAAAGTTGGTGCACTTATAAATATTACTTCATAGAACCCTGATACTATCCTTCTGATATAATGTATGCATAAATCGACTTTTTAAGAATTCATTTCCTGGGCATTCTAAGGTCTCTCCTATCAACCACACCACTAAAACCACAAAAAGTGGGATAACAGGAGGAATCAAACACTATACTTTATGGAAGTGACAAAAAATAGTTTTCTTTTAAAATACAGAGGGAGCATGCCTACTCCAAAATGTTAAACGTGTGTTCTCTACTCAAAGTGAGCAAAACCGCGTGACAGAAGAAAAGTTAACAAATGCATTAAAAAAAATTTACTGAAGAATTTCATTATAGAAGTCTTGGATGATGATATTCTGTGCAACAAATGTAGAAAAATATGTTATCAAGAAGAAACAAAGTCAACCTTAAAGATTGAAGACTCTGCTAGCACCAGAACTGATACTAAGAAAACGTTACAGAGTGAGTATCTACCAGCATGTGTAAAACGCAGTAAATTGAGTGTCAGTCCGCCATCTGTGAGCCTTCCGATACTAACCACCTCCGGTAGTCATGCTTACTGTTGCGTCTGCAAAATGCCAGGACCAAAACTAGTTGTTGTTCTAACTAAAGCCAGATTTAGACTGTTCCTTCTCAAGAACATTATAGTTCCGGCGTGGGCCAGATATTTTCATGGTCACTTGAATGAAAATGATGAAGATGATGACTCAGGCAGCATTCCAATTTATTCCCAAACTGTGAATATGAATAGACCCACTATTTCTAAGTTGATACAAAATTTGTGAGATGCAGCTCTGACACGTGAAAAATCTAGATTAGACTTTGACAACCTAGATGTTCTCGATGATTCTGACTATGTTGTCTTGACCGGACTTACCAGGCAAACTTCAGGGACTTGTGTACTTTTGTACCGAGTGTGAATAACACTCCAGTCAGAAGTGCGAGAACCTCTGTAGCGACAGTTTTGTTCAAGCTTAAATCAGGATGTCAAACAAAATACTTTCCACCATCTTCAACATTTCTAAATCAAATGTTCGGCGGGAAGTTGCTTCAGTAAGGAAGGTCCTCACTGAATCATTTGTCCCTCTACACATGGGTGTTCAACACATAAAACGACTTGAAGTTATTTCAAAACACACAAGGCCTCTTGCTCAGTATCTCTTTGGAAATCAAGAAAATCCTCTTGCTATACATTTATATCCAAAGGAGCGACAACTTCCAGTTTCAAAGACGTTCATACAGTGTACACAAAGGTCTACCACAGGTAAAGCCCGTGATCACTATTACAACTACTTGGATACGTTTTGACGGTTTTATGTCCATACCTGGCAGAAAACAAGAAACAATGACGCATCTATCTTGAATCACTTACTTAAAACGAATGTCGAGGGCATTAAAAGCTGGGTTGAGGAGAGCGATGTTTTCGTAGTAGATAGGGGATTTAGAGATTCTCTCCAATTGTTGCATGACCATGGCATTAAAACTGAAATGCCATCATTTTTGACAAGGGGGCAAAAGCAAATGTCTACAACATAGGATGCCAATACAAGCCGATTAGTGAACGGGTGGATCAAGAATTGGAAGTATTTCGATCGAGTTCTTCTGGCTTCACAAGTTCCATTTATTGGGTATTTTATAATAATAGTCTGTGCAGTCTGTAACAAATACATGTGTGTTCTGTGTCGTGGCTCTTCAGAAGAAGATGCCATGTTAGCTGAGAAAATGACACATCTTTCTCGGCAGGAGAATTAGCATAAAGAGGAAGTTGAAAATGAAAATTGTGAGAAAAGGTCTGCTTTGCTGGAAAACTGTTGACGCAGAAAATGCCGCCGGGGACTTTCCTCTTCTCAATGAAGATGATATCAAAAACAAGTTACACGCAGGAGCACTTCACTGACGGGGGTGATATGTTTTCATCAAGAGAAGAGTGATGTAATTTGTTGCAAGATACAAAGTAGGCATATATCAGCAAATAAATACTTAATGTAGATAAAATATGATGCCACAGATATCAAGGCATGGTATTGCAAATGTAGAGCGGGTGCTCGAGTTGTGGGAGTCTGTTCCCATATTGCACCAGTGATTTGGTATTTCGGGCATGCAAGGTATTTGACTGTACAATCTTATGGAGTTAGGAGCTGGGGGGGGGGGGGGTTAGGAGATGCAGATAAAGTAAGTGAAATTACTGATGCAAATAAAAAGTGAAGACAGTATAGCGGAAGAGTAAACGTTCTTCCCAAAACTAACAAATTGGCTCGAAATAAGTTGCACCTTCTTCAATCCATTCGAGTGTTTGTTGTCTGATAGACGTTTTAATTAATCTCTCACTTGTTTGAACGAATGCTAAAGATTATTGGAAAGTTTGCTAGTATTTCCGTCCAATTATTCATTGGACAACTTTATTATCTGTCTAAAGCTCCATTCACTTGCCTGTGCGTTTTTCTGTCCGTTTATCCGCTCAATCCGACCATCGGTTTGTCCTTGTATGGGCCAGTCCATTTATCCGCTCAATCCGACAATCTGTTTGTCCTTGTATGGGCCAGTCCGTTTATCCGCTCAATCCGACCATCTGCTTGTCCTTGTATTGGCTAGTCCTTTTATTTGTTCACCCCTCTATCTGTACATCCTTCCATCTTTGTATTTGTCTATAACTGTGTCTAACAGGGAATTCATTCATCCGTTCGTCAATCAAATGCCTTTTTGTCGTTCTCTGTTTGCTGATCCGTCCGTTTGTATGTTCATGTCTTCGTGTGTCCATCAGTTCTTCTTTACAGCAATTGATCCATATCCAAGGTGCATGTTTCCCTCCCTGTCGATCCATTTCTCTGTCCGTCTGCCCGTTCATCCTATTTTTATCCGTCTGTTGTGTTTGTCTGCCAATTTAAACAACTTCCTGTTTGTCTCGTCAATAAGTTGAATGTTTATTTTGTCTTCGAATATTTTCGTTCAAACATATGATCTATTAAACATGTAATACACCACGAGAATTTGATTTCATATTTGCACCTCCTGTTTTGCGCGCTTTAAAGGAGAATTGTGAATCTTGTATTCAGACGAATAAAATTAATAGAGGAAGCTATAGATTTGAAAAAGAGAGTTGTTATTCTTCATCACGTGCATACTTGCTTACCTACCAAGCTACCTACATGCATATACTGTACACATATACAACAATTGCACATTTTGCAAATAACCCTGAATGCTTTTTGAAAGCATATCATTCGAAAAATAAAACTTCAAACACACTTGTTTAATGTTGTATTGATTGTTTCCCATCTGGTCGAACATCCAAGCTAAGCACAAACAAGACATCGTGGCTGGCCATGTACATGATTTAAGAAATGTAGCGCAGGTGAGAAGAAGGAAAATTGATTTGGCGCATTAATATTATCTTCATGAAACAGCGAGTGTGTGTCTGTGTGTGTGTTTTTGTGGGTGTGTCACAGAGCGAGAGAAAGAGAGAGAGAGAGTGTGTGTGCGTGTTTCTTTAGTCTTAATGAGGATGTTTTATAGATCCGACGAAAACAAACGATACTGCAGTCACGTGTAAAGCGATCAGGTCTCCTTTCTATAATTAACTTCCATGAAATATATAACCATTCCAATAACCCCACCCTGCCCTTAAATCCCCAGTAATGGGCAGTAACTTCTAAAACGGCAGGGGATTAAAATAATGTTTAAAAAAATTATGCTAAAGAAACCGCTCACAACCCAACCCCTCAACCCCGTCTCAAGTACACACGCACTACTAAGTAACTTTAAATACATATTATTATTGACCCACATTATTTTGCAGTAATACAGAAAACTTACAATTACAGTAATAATGGATATTGATTAGAGTATTTGATGTGACATGTTTTTTTCTGAAGGTGAAGAAACGTTACTGTTATTGTGTTGAACAATAGTAACTTCGATATGTTTTAAGTAATCTAAATATCGCATAACTAAATACACAACGTTACTAACATATGTATTTGGTATCAATTAAATAATTTCACCAAGAAAATAATTTAAAATGATACAATTGACTGCTGATGGCGTCTGATGCAAAAATCCTCATAATGAATAAGAAAATGTTTGCCATATTGAAGAAACTTATAGAATACTGTAACTAATATAAATATAAACGGAAAACAGAATATGAACTTCTACGTCTATGTATACACTGTAGCACACGAACAGAACGCGACACTCGTATACATGGAACGTTGATGCACTTCGTTTGATGTTTTTCGCTGTGTATGATGTCATCGTCATTTTGTATGAAAAAAACACAGTTAAAACAAATACCCATGTCGGAAGCAAAACTGTTCTATCAAGTACCAATATAGTACATACATTCGGAACAATATCAAAAAGATCTGACGTAGGGCCGATTTTAGTGAAAAGTCAACCTAATCCGTTTGAGATATTGAGAAATGTCTTTGTAGATTTGTTTCTACAAATTTCGACCAAAGCACCTTCTATCGGTAACATCGATCAATGAAGCAGTTTACCAGACCCCCATATGGCGGGGATCACATAGAGCCATGCGAAAGTCTAGTTAAACAAGAATAAAAGTCTATGGGCTTGCAGAGAGAAGAAAATAAAAATGCAAACACTTCTCAAGACGACTTCAAACATTTTCCGATTGATAGCCTTAAAATGTTGAACTTTTAATCTGTGCATGAATTGCACATCATCGTTGACAGCTTTTATTAAAGCCAACTGTTATCAGTTATTCAATTTTGAATATTTAATAATTTACGCACATTTGTTATGCTCGATGTTCAAAAATGCATACATATATGTAAAGGTAGACGCACAATGCATCTATCGACTTTATCAATCTATTCATTCATCTTTCCATCCATCCATCTGTTTATCTATCTATTTATCTATCTATCAGTTGGCTGCTAAAATAACACGAGCTTATTCAGGTCATTCTTGATACTTGTTTGTAACCGTGTTGAAATCGAAGCTAAAGTCGTACCTGTAATGATAAATCCCCACTACAAACTTCATTTATCTTTTGATCTACCCTGGAAATCACATCGTTCATCTCTTTTGTTTCCACAAGATACTGAAACCGTCTATTGACGTTTGAGTGTACTTCTTATGCAAAATTCTCTATCTTCATTACGTAATTCACGTCTCTTAATCAATAGATTTATCTATGAACTCATTCTTCTCTTTTACGCAAGAGGAAGAAGAGCAAACATATAGAGCCCACACTGAGATAGAATAATGAAATAATAGGGTTTACTATGAAATTTAGTTATTTTGTGACATACCTAACTTTATAAATGTCACTATTTCCACACTTTAGCATCAGAATTGCGTTTTCACTCCACTGTATTTTGAAACTTTTCTTAGTGGTAGGCATATATACATGTTTTAAAGAGGAAAGATGGGGAAAGCTTTGTAAAAAATGCACGCTATCCAGTAACATATATTTCAGAGCTATTTTCAGGATGATCGCTTGTGGAATATTGGAGTATTTACAGTTTTTAAAATGTATATTTTTACGTAGCTAAGGAATCAAGAAATTCAAAATCAGTTGAAAATATATAGGCTGGTATGCATTTTCTTGCTCTACTCTAAGTTCAATATCTATCCCCAAAATAAGGGACATTACATGGAAAAGTATTGGAGTAAGTACCTTTACACTATTTGTTATTACAATAATAACCGAATGAGTATTTACAAATTGATCAAATTTGCACAGGTTGAAGATCACATATTCCTCTTATTAAGAACACAAAGAAATATATATGTCTTTGAGTGATTGCTTTATTCAGTATGACACATTTATTGAGATCACATAGAGATCGCCATATTAATGACGTCTTAAGGTAATGATAACACCATTTCAAGCTGCTCAATAACGGTTGATTTTACAAAAGCGACAACCTTATGAGATGTTAAAATTCCATCCCGCTTCCCGCTGTGGGTGAAAAAAGGTTTTTATTGAATCGGATATACTCCAGGTACAAGCGGTGCTTGCGAAATGCGTCGGAAATTAACTCTATTTATAGTACATCCAATCAGTACTCCTTGCATTCAGCTATTATTCAAATGAGCAAGCGCAGAAAGTAGTATTCGGCGAATAAATCAAATCGCGAATTAAGAAAATTTGGAAAACTTGTTTAGGAGGCTTTCATTGTTGTGATTTCAATTTATTGCTTAAACTTACCTTTCGTGTGTCCAACCCCTCTTCCTTTACAATTCCGATTGTAAAGGTACTTTCTACACATGGTTATTTCTTATAGTTTATTGTAAATTAAACTTCAAACAAACGCAAGTATACACAATACTGAGAGGTCAAAACTAAGGTTTTGCTCCACCACCAAGCAAGATGATGTTGAGATATGCTTAATCTCAAATCAGTGAAATGTATTTATTAGATACTTGTGTCCAGTTGTCAGTGTTGATTCTAGTCATTCAATTAGCAACAGATACTATCGATCATGCAAGCTGAAAGTTTATGTTTCAATGTCAAAGAGTACAGAAGGAGACGGAAGTGTAGCGATGATCTAGTCAGAAGCTATTCCGAGTGTTTTCTTTTGCTTTATCTCAAACAGTATGGATATCCAATTAAATCAATAAATAAGTAAGTACTGCATACAGAACATGACCTAAAGATAATGTGTAATTATTTTTAGGGTAAAGATCAATAAACCAAATTAGGAATTTTAACTTATAGATGTTTTACAACAAGCGTACTCATGGCAACTGAGACACAATTAGGTTCAAATGGATCATAACTCAATTAAAAAAAATAATGTTTTATTTAGGCCATGTATATTTAATTTCGTACAGAATTTACCCGATGAATCATTTTAATTAATACCATGTGTAACAATCCTCTTTTCTTTCCTTTTCTTTCTTTTGGAGTTGAGTCCTATATAATACCTGTACGAGATTTTAATTTGCCACTGTTTGCTTTCTCTTTATTCCGAATAATGTAATTAAATTACAAAAATTAATTCTATTTGTTTGCAAACTGCAAACTAGATTTTTTTCGCTAGATAAAAGGAAAAATATGCAATTTAAATAGGAAATGTTTTATCTCTCACATAAAGCCAGACTAGCCCATTTCGTGTAACACTTGTTTAAACACACATTTATTGTCAAATTATTATAAAACAGTACAACCTCTGTTATCCAGACGTCGTTCATCCCTATCATTATCTTGTCCAAAATTATATGAAACTTTAATTATCTTATCCTTTTTTCCATAATGTGTTTTGTGTCCCTTAATGATTTCGAAAGATAAGGTTATAAGGGAATATATGGTAAACTTTTCTCAAGAATTTGCACATCCCAAAATGCTTCCAAGCCGAATATATATATATATATATATATATATATATATATATATATATATATATATATATATATATATATACATACACGAGGATTGATCAAAATGTTCTATATCAAACGCTATTAAGAAAAAAATATGTAACTGTTTACAATAATTTGAGTAGTCATTCTGAAAGTAACTTCCTTTCGACTAGATGCACTTCTCCCATCTTGAGACCTATATCCTGAACACGTGCAGCAGCCCGTCACGTGACAGCATTCATAAAGATCCAGTGATTGCATCTCTCAGTTCTTCTTTGCTTTCGTAATGGTTTCCCCGTCACGAACCTTTCAATTCTGGATAAAGCCAAAGTCGCAAGGAGCTACATCTAGGCTATATGGTGGGTGATTTACGGTTTCAACGCCATGTTTTTGTAAGGTCTGCAATACAAAAACTTGCATATGTGTGCGGGGCTGTTAACCTTGTGCAAAATGAAGCCACCCTTCAATAGGTCTGGACACCTTTTGCGAATAGCCTCCCGTAAATTATATATGATTACTGTGGCATAGTATTCTCTATTCACTGTGGTGTTCTCTGGTATAACGTGATTCAAAATTATTCCTTTTGTGTTGAAGAACATAATGCTCATAACCTTTCCAGCAGATTTGGAAGACATGCTTTTATAGACGATTGCGAACATACACTGTTTTGTCTCCTACTCTCGGGTTCAAAATAATGTATCCAAGTTTCATCACATTGATGAAATTATAGCCTTCTACTCTGTACCTGTAAAATAATTCTCTGCAGATCTTTACCCGAAAACCCATTTGTTCTTCATCAGACAATCTAGGCACCCAACGGGTACACACCCTGTGCATTCCTAATTTCTTGGTCACAATTTCTTCTGTACTTCCGTATGAAATATCAATAGTCTCTGCTACCTCTAGAACAGTAACACGTCAGTCTCCTTTTACATACACTTCCACAGAATCGACTATTATTTTTGAAAGAGATGTTCTTATCCTTACTTTCCTTATATCATCATTAACAGTCTCCCTACCATTACTGAAACGTTTCATCCATCTACTGATTTCAGATTTAACGAGTGCTTAAGGTACATAAACAACATCCAGGTCAGCTTTTATCTGTATAAAGGATCGACCTAATTTTGCATAAAATGTTATAATTACTCTCTCTTCGAAAATGGACTCATTTGCCATTATGCCACTGTGTCTACATATGTGACGTAGAAAAAGATGATGCATATAGTCTGTGACGTCATCATCTTAAAAATGATTGCTTTGTTTCTTTGGAAGATATTGCATTTGTTCTAGAATTTGTCGATCAACCCTCGTATGTATGTGTGTATATATATATATATATATATATATATATATATATATATATATATATATATATATATATATATATATGTATATATATATATATATATATATATATATATATATATATATATATATATATATATATATATATACTTAAGTGTGAAATATAGAAACTTATCGGCGAAATAATTTCATTTTTTCATTCCTATTTATATCCTTATATTTTTCCATGTGAAAATATAAGATTTCCCATCATGTCATGCGACGCTTGATTGTGTGTACCTACATAAGTTATACCTGCAGCATAAAAAAAGCACTTTGTGAGCTAGAACAAATAAATAGACACTACATTACATTTCAGACATGGAAATTAATTTTTGCTGAAGAAATTTGACTCTACGCCGTTCGCGTCTCTATGAAGTTAGTGTCCCCTTACTTCCTTGACAACAATGATAAACCCGCTGAGCGCATTGCTGAATCTGAGTTGCTTTGTGAACAGATATGATCAAATAGTTTACAAAATGTCAAAAATGTAATTTACTGCGACAGATTAGGTCAACCCAGTCCTACCTCTCTCTTAAGTGACTGATATTTATATGATCAGCCTATGAAAGTTAGGGAATTTACGAAAAGGGGACTGAGGTGCTGTGCTGAAGAGTGAGTTTAATCTTCCAAGCTTCGATTCTGGAGAAAGTTTGGTATATAATAAAAGAAAATTTCTTATCCTGCGTAAATACGGGATACATTTCATCGTGTGGTACCAAAAACGATATATTTTAACAAGTGGCTTTGCTACTTGTTAAATATCACGTTTTTTTTGTGTGTGTACCGCACAATGACATATATCCGGTATTAACGCAGGAAAACAATTATTATTATTATTATTATTATTATTATTATTATATATATATATATATATGAGGATCATTGCTGTTCAAACCAATTAGGCGCGACATCTAAATTTTCAAACAAATACTTCTATTCGACGTTGTCATGGATGGAACGTTTTGTAAGTTCAACGCTATCTTTTGTGTTTATTGTTTGTCTTGTTTTTCTCTGTTTTGTAATTGCCTTCGAAAAAGATTCATTGAGAGTCATCAAGGCTAGTTAAAACTAGTTTTGTGCTGTTCGTTATCAGCTTTTTGCATTTTGTCTTAATCAATCTCTGACACAGACGATCCCTTGCTGGATCCAGTGCACTTGAAAGGACTGTTATTTGCCATATGATTTGTATTCTTCTACTTAAAATCCACAAACAAGCCAACACAGTTAGACCTATAATTTCTGGTAATGGGCATCCCACAGAAAGGATATTGAATCATTTAATGAGACCACAAATTACCATCCTATCTTCAGGACACGACATATTATCTCATAACAAGCTAAGCATGTGAACCAAAACCTCCAGATACAAGGCTTGTTTCCATAGACGTTACATCCCTGCACAGTCATATACCACACAGTGAATGGATACAGGCGTGTAAAGAAGCATAGAAACAAGAACTGTTAAAGAACCGCCCACTCATTTCCAGTTTAAACTTCTGGAGCTAGCTTTAAAACGCATTAATTTTGTATTCAATGAAAAAACTACCTCCAAATCAATGGAACCGCCATGGGTTCAAAGATGGTCCCTTCATATGATAATATTTTTATGGAAATGTTAGCAACGGCGAGACTTACACCATACCAGTGCGTACCCTTCATCGATGACATATAAATGAAATGGGAACATGGAAGAGAAAATCTCGGTGACTTTTTATATCAAAAGCAAACACCTTCCCTCCTTTAATAAAATTCACAGAAGAAGTCTCCAACTCGTACCATGTATTTCTGTACACAACAACCAGACTTGTAGAAGACAAACTCCACACAGACATCTACTGAAAGCCTACTGATAAATACCAGTATCTTTTCCTTTTCCCACCCAGCTCTCATAGAAAACATCGCATTCTTAACATCTCGTATAACTATGCTCCGAGGATACGTAGAATGTAGAATTTGCGCCAACAATGAAACAGGTCTGAAGAGTTGTCTGAACATTTGATGAACTGAAGCCACGATATAAACCTGTAAACAAAAACAAAAAACAACAAAAAAACAACAAAAAAAAAAAAAAACGCAATACCTCTTAATATATAGAGAAAAGGAAAAGGTTGATTGTATATTATTTATCCTGACCTACCATCCATACTACCCAAAAGTTAGTAAAATCATCCAGACACTTTGGCCCATATTGCAAGCGTGTGACACACAAGAGTGAATCCTCCCGAACAAACCAGTAATAGCCTACCGCAGACCGGAAAACCTTAAAGACATCCTAGTCAGAGAAAAGTTAACGCCAATCTCATGCCAAGACCATGCTGGCACAGCTGCGCCCTGTGGTAATAAAGGGTGCAAAACCTGTCAACATATGATACAGACCAACACATTCTCCAGCATAGTGACGAGCAAACATTTAACATACAGATGTCCAAGCAGAACGTGCAAAACCGATGATGTCATTTATCTCATCACATTTAAGATCTGTGGCCTTCAAAATGTCGGAGAAACCGAAAAACACCACAAAAGGACCAATTATCACATATCTGAGTCGATGACAAGGAAGCTGGCAGAAGTCCAGTAGCAGAATACTTATATTCCCCTGGCAATACTTTCAGTAGGATACTAACTGTAATTGCCCACAACCGCAACTGGAGTTCCGAAACAAGGAATGGAAATGAATCTTCTGAAATGGCAACATAAGAACAATGAAAGCAAGCGGCTTAAACCAAGAAGATTCCAAACGGGCACAAACAAAATCACTATCTGTTTAGAGTCCATATTTTTACAAAACATAATTCGTTCAGTTAGTTCATTATTCATTCACTTACTGATAATTACTACTATTGCTTTTGTAATTCTTGTTGGTATTATTATTTTTGTGGTTATTATTGTCATTACATAAATATGAACACAATCTACGATTACACCACTTTATATTAAGAAAGTAGATGGCGTTATTGCTTCTCCTTTTGTAGGGCAATACTAACGAGTTTGCCATATTATCATCCGAGTTCAAACCAATAAGACGCGACATCTGAAATTTTCAAACAACGCTTCCACAAGATGTACAATCATGTAAAGTCTTGAAAATTCAGCGCTTTTTTGTGTTTATTGTTTGTCTTGTTTTGCTCTGTTTTGTAATTTTGTAATTGCCTTCGACAAAGACTCAGCGAGAGTCGAAAGCGCTTAGGCTGGTTAAAATTAAGTTTGCACTGTTCGTTGTCATCTCTATATTGGCAGAAGGACCGGCTGGCATTTTCGTTCAAGCCTAATTAGTTCGAGATTTTTTGTATTAAATACACTATTAGTTATGTCTGCAGACTGCATGCAATCGACAATGTGTGTATTGAATAATTTAGTTAATCTGACCTGTAACTATGTCTCATTAAAAGGCACTCGATGCCTGGACCAGAAATTATTATCAATACAATGGGCATTACAACATACTTTAATATTTAATCAAACAATTTTTCGTGTTTTTTTATAATTATTTTTTTTGTCTCTAAAATATACGTTAAAAAGGCGTATTTTTACAGTTTTGCAGGACACCTGATACTTGTTCACTCCGGAGTTAACAATAAGGATTTCTTTAAGAATGATAACTTTAAATAAACCAGGATAATTTCAATCAACGCAGAATGGTTTTCTTTGCAAAAGATCGTACATTGTGATATCTACATAGCATTATAAAAATGTTTACTCAATTCCCAAATTTCTATCATCAACATTACCTGACAGATATTGAGATCTCTCTGTCGTAAAATAAGATCGGTTTAAACTCTAAAACTAAGGACGAAAAGAAGATCGGTTTAAACTCTAAAACTAACGATGACAAGAAGATCCGTTTATACTCTAAACTAACGATGACAAGAAGATCGGTTTATACTCTAAAACTAACGATGACAAGAAGATCGGTTTATACTCTAAAACTAACGATGACAAGAAGATCGGTTTATACTCTAAAACTAACGATGACAAGAAGATCGGTTTATACTCTAAAACTAACGATGACAAGAAGATCGGTTTATACCCTAAAACTAACGATGACAAGAAGATCGGTTTATACTCTAAAACTAACGATGACAAGAAGATCGGTTTATACTCTAAAACTAACGATGACAAGAAGATCGGTTTATACTCTAAAACTAATGATGACAAGAAGATTGTAAGATCGATTTATACTCTTAAACTAACGATGACAAGAAGATCGGTTTATACTCTAAAACTAACGATAACAAGAAGATCGGTTTATACTCTAAAACTAATAATGACAAAAATAAACAGAACAATATCATTAGCGCACATTCTCACCTCATGAAATTGGTAGCTAGTTAATGATATATGACACCAACAGCGATAATGACCGTGGTGAATCTACAATCCAGTCATTAATTGGATATTTATTTGTTTATTATGTGGATTTAATGAGAAATGTGGGTTGTTTAAGGATCATTGTATGACAACAATGCATTGATGAGATGTTTTTTTCTCAGTGTCACATACTACTGTGTGACAAGAAAAATGAGAGTAACGCTGAACAGAGCACTGTGTGTGTATGTCTGTGTGTCTGTGTGTCTGTCTGTCTGTCTGTCTGTATGTATGTATGTATGTATGTATGTATGTATGTATGTATGTATGTATGTATGTATGTATGTATGTATGTATGTACGTATGTATGCATGCATACATAATGGTATGTATGTATATATCAATCTTTTTCTATGTATACGTACTTCTCTCTACTTATTCGTCTCCCTCACACCGTTCTCTCTTTCCCTCATAGGTGTTTGGCAAAATAAATAATATCCATTCTTTACATTGGATCTTTTATATGGAATAATGGAAGTTGAGATCATGGGTTTTAGAAAACAAACTAATAGCAGAAAAATGTTATTTTGGTAACTTGGAAAGTTCTTGTTATCTATACACAGGAATTTGCCCGTTTGGATTCTTTTTGATTTAAGCCGCTGGGTTTGAATGTTTCGCAACCAGCGAATCCAACACGTTTCTTTGGATTTCCTATTTTCTGTGCTCCGTTTTGAGCTATGTGCGATTCCAGTAAGGATTACATCATTGAAAGTGTGGCTGGGGAAGGCGAAATGTTCCGCCACTGAGTTTCTTTCCAATTTTTTTTTTTTTTTTTTTGCCAATCTGATTTATGGAGATTCATCCTAATATATAATTTCTTTGTTTCTCCAACATATTGGATGTGTTTGTTCCTTTCATATGTTGCCACGTCTTGCATATTTCTGAAAACAGCTTTGATTTCCCAACTGGTGTTTGATTTGCGAGTGGCTCTAACATTGCCCTGAGTAACATGTCTCTCAAATTTTGAGGTTTACGGAATGCTACAACTGTTTTGTGTGGAAAGATCATTTTAAGCGGTTCACACGATTCAATGTTTGGCCAATATTTTTTAATGATACGACAAAATTGAGTGCAATCTTGGTGGAACATGAAGATGAAGAGTATTCGTTCCACGTTTTCTATTTCCGTGTATTTTACGAGGTCAACACGATTTGTTTGCTTGGCTCGGTATATCGACTCCACTATTAGATCTTTGTCATAGCCACTGTTTGTTAGATGTTGAGTTAGCCCTCTGCACTTCTCATCGAAAGTTATGCCATCAGAGCATATTCTCCTGATTTTAGGTTCTTTACTGTAAGGGGTGTTTTGGGTGCAGTGCCTTGGGTGGCAGTTGGATGGGAGAAGGTTCTGATATTTGTCATTCGGTTTGGAATAAATGTCTGTATGGAGCGCGTTTATACGACAATGCTTGTTTTATGTCCAAAAACATATAATCGGGTATTCAAAACTTCGGCAGTGAATTTAATAGAATGATGGAAATTTTCAGCTTGCATTATGAATTCGTCTAACGTTTCCCTCCCATGTTGCCATTCCATTTCGATATTATCAATGATATGGGTGGGTGATAGCTTACAGAAACCTGAAGTTGGTTTTCTAATTGGTTACAGCAAAATCTGCGCATGGGGAGCCATCCTTGCCCCTGTGGCTGTTCCGTTTATCGGGAAGTAGTTCTTGCCATTGAACTCAAAGTTATTGATTTTAAGGACTAACTCCAGGAACTTGACCATACTTTATGTTGATGGTGTCCTCACAATTCTTGTTTCCAAGAGTTTTTATATGCCTGTATTCCCTGATCATGCGGAATATTGGTATACAGGGATGTTACGTCTAGTGAAACAAACATTGTGTTGGGTGGTAACGGTTCACTGGCTTTATTTTATTTTTCACGAGATATTCCGTCGTGTCATGAAGGAAGGCAGTGTATAGACATGGAGCCTCATAAAGTAGTCTAAAAATTTCGAAATCTTTTGGTTGGGTGACCATTACTAGAAATGATAGACCGATCCGGGTTTCCTGGTTTGTATATTTTAGGTAGGAGAAGGAATCTTCCTGCTCTGAATTTCTTTATTTACAGGAAAGAAAAGAAACAAATGCATTCGTCCATTTACATTTTTGGTTTCTGACAAAATTACTCTTTTTCAGACAAAAATACTACTGTGCGCTATTAATTGATACTTGCACCTAGTGACATGTACCATTCTTTAATTCAGCTGTTCAAAACCATTGTCTATTTTATTTTATTTTTTTTACAGAAGAGAGAAACAACTCTTGGTAATGTGTATTGTTTTTCCTATTTCAACGCCTTATGTAGGAATAACTTTTTTCTTCATTTCTTCAAACAGATATTTGCCATGTCAGTAAAAATATTTGCTGTTACGGCTATGAAACTATCTATGTAAGTGCACTGTTTTACACTTAAAACATAATCTAATGATATATGTAACTTTGAGTAGTAAACACCATTGGGTTGGCATAATAAGCACGAATTGTTACATAGGATGGCAATATTAGGATACACATCTACATATGGGTGCTTTTCTTACCACAGGCACCTTAATAACACGACTTATATATGTTCATGAACTCAAATCCAATTAATAGTAAATGCATATTTTGTTGCTAAATTACAGACCCCTAACTATAGACAAGAAATAAAAAAAATATATTTTATGTAGTCAATCAATTATATTCTGCAAGCTTAACCTTTTCAAGCATATTTTCTGCAAAGTCAAATTAACCTTTTCGTGGATAAGTAAGATATAGTTTTAACAGCGACAGTCATTCAAAAAATAACGGTCAAGGAATGATCGGTGTGATTTAAAACAGTCTACACAAGGAAACAAAGCTTTATTGTAAGGGTTGATAGTTTATTAATGCGTTTTATTTAATCAAACTTAAACACTGCTTTATTGTAATGGCTATTAGTTATTAGTGCGTTTTATTTAATAAAACTTAAACACAGGTATATTGTAAGGGCTGATAACTATTAATGCGTTTTATTTAATCAAACTTAAACACTGCTTTATTGTAATGGCTATTAGTTATTAGCGCTTTATATTTAATAAAACTTAAACACAGGTATATTGTAAGGGCTGATAACTATTAATGCGTTTTATTTAATCAAACTTAAACACTGCTTTATTGTAATGGCTATTAGTTATTAGTGCGTTTTATTTAATAAAACTTAAACATAGGTATATTGTAAGGGCTGATAACTATTAATGCGTTTTATTTAATCAAACTTAAACACTGCTTTATTGTAATGGCTATTAGTTATTAGTGCGTTTTATTTAATAAAACTTAAACATAGGTATATTGTAAGGGCTGATAACTATTAATGCGTTTTATTTAATCAAACTTAAACACTGCTTTATTGTAATGGCTATTAGTTATTAGTGCGTTTTATTTAATAAAACTTAAACACAGGTATATTGTAAGGGCTGATAGCTATTAATGCGTTTTATTTAATAGAACTTAAACACATTATATCATAAGTTATCCTAGTACTTCCAACATTGGAAATTTATCTATTTTTTGCATTTTACTTTGCAAAACTGTCTTCCTAATGATGAAACATTTCTATCTTTTTTTTTCTATACCGTGGTTTCCTGAAGAATAATGATGACAAATATTGCTATGAGGGAAAGGAGCAATATTTTGCGTCTCCCTTACGCTTTTCATATTTCAAGAGTTTCTGTCTGAAGCTGAAATTCTGTTGTGAACATATGTGAGCATTTCCGTCCATTTTCGTCTGCTTCTTCATTGCTATATTTATGAAAAATAATTGGCCTCACCAATCTCCTCATATACTAATAACCAGATAATTCTACAATGCATGCTTGGAGCTATAACTCAAATCCCATTAAAAAGGATCTACATTAATCATTAACGTGCATTTTCAAGAATACCTTCTTTTTCGTCTGATATATTTTTATGAGGTATTCTTTTCAGCATCGCGGTAGCTCAGTTGGTAGCGCGTCGGACTCAAAATCCAAAGGTCGCGGGTTTGATACTCGTCCAGGACAGCTCGAGTCTGTTGCTTCTGTGTGTTCTTAGAAAAGGCACTTAGCTTCCATTTCCTCGGCATGATATAGCCAATAATGGGCTCAAAGTGCCGTTTAAACCAACAAAAAGAAAACAAACATTTCAGCATCTGTATTTTTACAATATTTGAGCTCTATTTGTTTTACCACTGAAGCCATCTATTTTCCTTGGTGGTGAAACTGATTACGAAACCAACAACTGTGGCATTATTGTTGCCTCCGTTCAAGCATATCCATATCTACTTCAAAGTAACACAACTTCTCATTACTACAATGGTTAATAAGTTAATGCAAATTATATGGAAAAATGTCATTTACCAGTGTCCAAACGGGCATTTTCGGAATGTTTACTCCTCGCCGCATGAATGTTCTTTACAATAAGCCAATATTTCCTCTCAGATCTATTTAATAGTATATATCTTCCATTTTCTTCTTTAAAAATCAATTAAAACCCTTTTAAAAGTTTCCTGTCGATAATTAGATTCGATTACATACACTGTCATTAAATTATGACATATTGGTTGCAAGCGCTGCGAAACTAATGCACAAAAATTACCGACTATTTTCGATTACATTATCATGCGGAAGCAGATTTTGATGACTATTTAACTATTGTAAGGTTGTACTTGGTTACAATAGATAGCAATGGATACGGTTATATATTTATACAGCGCATTTCTGGCCACAAAATGGACCACGGCTTCCTCATTCACTGGAAACATAGTCCGACTAGTCAGTGTCCATTATCACATCTGATACAAGAAAACTGCGATTGTCTGCAGTTTGCAGACGAAATAGGTTGGCTGGAACCGGATCATATAATTTCATTTGCATTGCATTTTTATCATACTGAAGTGGTGCTTTTGTCATTAATTCAGAAATGTTATCAGAAATACGTGATTGTAATATCATTAGCCCCTTGTTAAAGAATAGAATAATCATCAGAGATACATCATTGTAATATCTGCTCCTTGTTAAATACGTCATTTCAATATCATTAACCCCTTGTTAAATATGTCATTGTAATATAATTAGCCCCTTGTTAAATATGTCATTGTAATACCATTAGCCCCTTGTTAAAGAATAGAATAATCATCAGAGATACATCATTGTAATATCTGCTCTTTGTTAAATATGTCATTTCCATATCATTAACCCCTTGTTAAATATGTCCCCTTGTTAGCCCCTTGTTAAATACGTTATTGTAATATCATTAGCCCCTTGTTAAATACGTTATTTTAATATCATTAGTCCTTTGTTAAATACGTCATTGTAATATCATTAGCCCCTTGTAAAATATGTCATTTTAATATCATTAGTCCTTTGTTAAATACGTCATTGTAATATCATTAGCCCCTTGTTAAATACGTTATTTTAATATCACGAGTCCCTTGTTAAATACGTAGTTGCTATATCATCAGTCCATTGTTAAATACGTAGTTGTAATATCATTAGCCCATTGTTAAATACGTAGTTGTAATATCATTAGCCCATTGTTAAGGAGATTACGTTTTTCTACACTTCTGTGGGAATGGGAACGCTTAAAACCTTAGATGTTATTTATTTTTTGCATTCATATAATATGCTTTATTTATTAAATGATGTTTTTGTTTGTTTTGTTTTTAGGTTAAATCGTGTATTTTTTGCTTAAACACTAAATCTTTCCTGCACGTGATTCGAGGTATAATGCGTTAAATATTATCCAGTTTTCTAACATAAGCCTAGCTCTGTTCAATTTCATTTTAATCTGGTGTTTTATTATTGCCGACTGCGCAGCTCATACTGCACACAGATGCATCCACATTTGGACCGTATCTTGACATTTGGAAGAGGATTGTGCATATTCAGTTTGATTCGGTATCAACTGTTTTATGTCAATAATTGTTGTACCTTGCGATTGAAAATAGCAGAAAAATTCAAGTGAGAATGCATAAACAGAATTTAAACCTGAAGCTCGACTGAAGAGCAAATTTTATCTCTTAGAGTCTGCTTTCTTTACACATATACGTGTACTAACTTTTCTTTAAAAAAAAAGATAATTTCCAAAGACGTTTTTTTCACGAATGCGCTTGTAATCCAGATTCTATAGTAATTAGGGGTGACAGATTATGGTATTGATTTCCCAGAAGAATTTGAACAAAGAAAAAGTCTATGACCACAGGCTTTATCTGGCAAACTTTGAACCTTTGTATTTATCTAATTGAAGTATTTACCAGATTCGTATGTTAAGTGGTCAAACATTAGTTAACACCTTTAGATCTGATAAATTTCTGTCACTGTTAGCTCTACGGGCAGGCAGAATTATCGATATTGCTTGAATGAGATAATGCAACTGTCACTTACAGTTTGGCAACACTACCGATGTCAAACCATCTATCCTCGTTACGTCTCTCAGCTTTGTACACTGCTACTTTATTTCGGCTGGAGGAAAGATAAGCTGAAAATTGACATCAACACAGACATTGAATGTGGAAATCATTGAATTAGATCTGAGTTAAATTTTATATGGATATGTATATCATATTAAAATGATAATTTAAAAAAGAAACTGACTATATATTGTACACGTATGTCTGCAATAAGTATGAGTTTAGGAGTAGACTGATATAGTGTACATGTAAGTCATGTGAGATATTACGTTGATTATATATGTGTATTTGGTACTTATTCAGAGTAATACAAAAGCTGACTAACGTCGGTTTCCTCCTGGACCAGCATGGTCCTCATATCTCCTGTCATGCGCGCACATTTGTATCTGTCCTTATTTTTTTTAATACAGAGGAGTCCGTGTGATTCTCGAACGTTTTGGAGAAATATGAATATCGCAACAACAACAACAACAAAAAATCATTTCAGAAAAGGGTTTAAAGGTTCGAAGCATCCTGCGTCTAATTTAAATCATATGAAAAAAATCAGCACTGTTGATTTTTCTGTTTAGGAGACATACACCAAATGGACAAAGTTGACGCCAACGTTATCGCTTTATGTTCTGAACTTTGCAGGAAGCCGGCAATTAAATGCAGACAATTGTAAACTGCCTGTATTTTCCTTACGTACCTGATCCATATTTCTCTATCAGAAAGGCTTCTTTGTAAAGCTTGAAATTACTGGTGATGAAACAGTGCTATAATTTAATCCCTACTTGTAAGATGCACAACGGGCAATAAATGTACCATAGGAGACCATTTCCACAGCGATAATATCCTTTGTGAAATTGGCAATCCTGTTCTGATCCTATGTGTTAGTCTGTTCCGTAAGTGCATGTATTGAGACACTGTGCAATAATAAAGCAGTTCTATTAATTATTTTGCCACAAATTGCATTACATAAAGTAAAGTATCACTAAAACTATAAATGAATAGGAAGAGAAAGGTTGATACATACAATGTTACTTTTGTAGACGTTAATATCATACAGCGATGAACCTTGTTATGACTATCTATTTTACTATTTATCTTCACTACTAATTATTGAATTGAAGATCAATGTCGGTAATATTTGTCCGATTTTGCGGGCTGTTTTTAGAGAGAAAAAAATTTGGTGTTATTATAGTCAATGTAAGCCACTTCTCGAACCTAATAAATATATCTTGTGTGGTTTGCCTTTTATTTTTTCGGAAACAATTAGCATAGTGTACACGTTCTAATCATACATTGATGATTGCAATAGGTAGGCATGATTATGTTAATTGAGACCTTGGTTCCGTGCATTATGTAGGAAAAGAAATATGAATGTAGTAGAAGATGCGAATCATTTATCTGTATATGTCCAAGCTACGAAAATCTGAGAACAAAAAAACTTAAGACCACATACTTTGTTAATCACACCTTTGAAAAGTTTGTATCAGTTATGAATAAAAATGATGTCGCTCTGTCATTGTTAGCATACCATTTATAAGGAATTTCTTCATCAGAGAAACACCAATGTCTTGCCAGGAAACGATATATTGGTAATATATGAATAAATATATTTGAAATATCCTCCAGATTATAATAATTAGCATGATATTGATTTTCATATAAAATGACATATTTTGATGTGATGTTCAATTATATTTATGTAGGTTTTTACTCTTTGGACATTGTCACATAAATGTTTAGATGGAAACAAATATAACAAATTGGAAAAGAATCTGACCCAACAAGTTTATAAAGGACATAAATAGAAACATAATGTTACGACTCTAGGTCTTAAAAAATATGTAACAGAAATAGAGTGAAACCATCAATGTAAGTAATATCAACAAGCAATTTATTTCCCTACAATACAAAGTCAAATTCAAGAGATACTTACAATACTGTGAATCAAATTTCAAATAATCCTTAATGTCCTAATCACAAGTCCAAAAATATATAATGTTCCGAATGAGTTCCAATAGTCTTGAATGTCCTGATATAACACAATGATACAATCCAGAATGTCTTTGAATGAGTTCACAAAAGTCCAAAGTAATGTAATAATTCAAAAGTCAATGAGCACTTTAGTAATTCCAATGAATATATATTAAATAAATAATTCCTCTCGTGTTATATCTGATTTCAACTGCACAATGTAAAATCTGATCACAAATGGATTCCCACAGACTGATTTAAAACAGGAATGAATTATTTGTTTACCAAATCCATATCTACACACATTTTCACCTGACCTATATCAACAAGTTGCGAAGCAATAAAATGGAGAAAGAAAAAAACCCAGTCTAACTGTCAACAAGACTGGTCTTGAACCCAAATGCTAGTCGACATTATATTACTAGTGACCAGAATCTAAAGTGCTACTACCTTCATGGACAAGATTTAAACACACATTATAGATTATATATACATAACAATACATACACACATACATACGAACAGACAGAGCTACGTATATATAAAACAATATACGTGCATGCATATACAGACATACATCGATGAAATATACATAGAACATGTATATAAATACAAGTATACAATGCACTGCCTTTTTTATTCTGCTTAATTTCAGACGGTTTCCAGAAATTACCGATGATTTATTTTCCTTGTTGATTATATACATTGTATTCAGCAGACGTGGACTGATCAAAGTTCTCACAATCTCCGATTTCTTATTGAAAATAAACACTGTTTGGATGAATTTATTCCGTCTCCTCTTTCCTCTTGGGTGTCTGGTCATGTCAATATACAAATCCATTTATAGTTGTGATCAAAAACATGAAATTGTCCACAAAAGTTGTATATTAATTCAGGTAGAAATATTTAGCTATCTGTAAATATACTTTGGAAACAGCATTTTCTTGTCAAATTTACTCCCCTTAGTAAGATTGCATAATTTAACGACACAAAAAGATTTAGTAAGATTGTTTAATTTAACGACACAAAGAGATTTTTATTGCTGATTGTTTTCAAGTAGGGAATATAACTTATGATTTTATTCCATTTCATTAGCGACTATATACTAAAAGTTTTTGAGAATTTTACTCATTTTCAAGAACATATCAATGTAAATGTACATGCAGTCACATACGAGCATATAACCACACTTCAAACATGTTCTTCTGGACATTTTGTTTTATGGCAAACAACATATATATTATCCCCTCTCTCAAGACATTTGTAGCAATGAAAGATCAGAATGATGAACAGTAATATTGGTGAGGGTTGCATAAATACTAAAAAAATAACAAGCTGAATTCTGAAAACTCACATATACAGCAACCACATATCAAGCCTGCAAAGCTTCGATATAATCCTCCAACGGGTGTAGGAGGAGCAGCCACGACAAGCTGAATTCTCAATACCATCACCTTTCGACATACTTTTAAGAAATATTCCTAACAATTGGTTAGAGGACAAAAAGTCAAACCTTTTTGCCTATCTACAACAATCACATATCTAGCACATACAGTGTCCTTAAAGTCTTCCAAGCAGTGCCAGAGGAAAAGCAGTTAAAAGCTTTGTCACGGACGGACATGTGGATGGACGGACATACAGACGGACAGACATACAGATCGATGCACAGGTGCAGCGACAATGTCCCTGTTCTTCGCTGAAATGCGGCGATAGCTATAAACTAGTGAATTTGTTCTAACAACACTCTACAAATATGCTAAAAATCAGATATACATTTGACAGAATTGCTCAGTAAAGATATTTAGGTTTTTACGTCGGTTTTTTTGTGTTACTCATTTTCTCATTCAAAACATCAGCCAGGATGCTGAATACGTTAAAATGTAACTTAAAATAGGGCTCTTGTTCGAAAATGTATCTCTAATGGTTTTCACATACACTTTTAAGAGGTGTTCATGTATTTTCTTTCATCGAAATTGTCTTCTTTTACTATATATATTTTTATACTTTCTACGTGATAACAGTGATTCTCAAAGTGAGAAACCCTTGTGAATATTTACCGTTAATACTCTTATTCACATTTACCGTTAATACTCTTATTCATATTTACCATTAATACTCTTATTCATATTTACCATTAATACTCTTATTTATATTTACCATTAATACTCTTATTTATATTTACCATTAATACTCTTATTTATATTTACCATTAATACTCTTATTCATATTTACCATTAATACTCTTATTTATATTTACCATTAATACTCTAATTCATATTTACCATTAATACTCTTATTCATGTTTACCGTTAATACTCTTATTCTCATTTTGAAACGTTTTAAACCCTTTCGCAGAAACAACATTACTATGGCATTATGCACACAAACAACATTACTATGGCATAATGCACACAAACAACATTACTTTGGCATAATGCACACAAACAACATTACTTTGGCATAATGCTCACAAACAACATTACTATGATATAATGCACACAAACAACATTACTATGGCATAATGTACACAAACAACATTACTATGGCATAATGCAAACACACAACAGTACTATGGCATAATGCACTCGGGAGATTCTGTTTGCGTTAATTCTTTGGTGCAATTCATAGTTTTTACTTTACCTTGTACTTTAATTACTTCCTTAATTACCCATTACCATTAGATCTTAATTAGTACCCCATGTCTCTTCTTATAGCATTTCTGTATGCTTCTATCGCCGTGCATGCGTGCTGGAATATGTTATTCAACACCTTCAATTTGCAAAATACTTTTCCATGCCTTGCCTCTGAAAAATCAATTGATGTTTCATCACACAAAGCAAGGCCTATTTTCAACATATTTTTTCTGCCTTATGTGAGGCATCATTCACAACTGATGTGCGATTTTTTATTAGCTTTTTTCTCTTTAAAATACTCAAGCTGGTTGATCTTCAAGTTTGAATGATGCCCACCTAGTCTCATTGATGTGAAGGTCGAGGACAGTGGAATATTCTTTTATCTCAGTTAAAATATGTTCATGTCTGTTTTTGAATGAAACATCTTTTGTATTTCCTCATGTGCCATCCGTCAACGCTCATTAGATGGAAACCTGCCATGTAATCAGTTTCTAAACAAGCATGTTCTTAATGATCTTGTCTCATTCATAGTATTAACAACGAGCCCCGAGTTCCTTTTTATCCCTATTCAGCAGCCGTTTTGATCGTGTGATTCGAAACAGACAGTATTAAAGAAGTTTCCTGTTTTCAAACAGATGGTAGTGCATCAAATACTGAACTTTAATATATTGGTTCTAGATGCTACAAGTTAAATCCACGAAAGTTACCAATTATTATAAAAGCAATTGTATGCGTACGACTGCAGAACTTGATTGACAGGATAGGTCTCCACAGGAATAATGTGCAATGTTACGCTGGATGGAGATGGGTATAGCTGTACATTCCTCTAGCTCAACCCTTTTCATCCTGTCATAAATGGAAACATAAATTAAGGGGGCGCTCTACAGATAATACATGCTTCTGAGAGAGTGACAGGTGTAAGATAAAGTATTTTGCATTTGCAACATGCACAATGGAGAGAATGTTGGCATACCTCTATGTTACTTTCATGTACTGTGGCTGAAATGTCTTTACATATTGTACTTGTGGACACTGGACATGATCTAAGCACACGGCAGACAAAATGGCCGCTCTAAAGTACTCGAAAAATCAGCCTGAATTAGTCAAAAGTGCACTATTTTCAGGAGTTATTAAAATAGGGAAACGAATTTTGCCAGAGCAGACAATACCAGCCTCTGAAAGTACTATGAATAAATTACAAAATATCTCAAAAGTAAAAAAAGTTATCGGCTCTTTTTTTTTTATATTTACCTTTGAAGTCCAGGAAGTGAAAATGACTAAGCGGAGCTAGCAGTTTTTTGAGAGGTGCACATCTTAAGTAAGACCAAGCTGTATACTCTATAACCCAAATTTCACCCATCAATCATACACCAAAATAAAGGGAATTCAAAGTTCTTTTAACAATGCCTAAGATATACAAGGTCTTTTTTAAATAGCCAGAACAGCCAGTGAGGAAACCCTGGGTAATTCTTTTTCTTTAAATTTCTAACCCTATGCAAAGTACGAAACTGGCGAGCGCCACCTAAGCACCAAATATATGTTATCTAATCTAATTCAAACAGAAGCTTGAATAACATAAATTCTAATGCAAAACTGGGTATTCGGAATACCTAGGGACCAACGAATACAGGCTTTATTTCACTAGTTATGAGATGACACTTATGGAACACTTGCAAATTTGTAAATAGTACGATCTTTTTGGCGTGGATCCATGCACAATAAATACAAATACAAGATGATTCATTGATAAATTCAAACTCCAGCACTGTCATCTCCTATGTACCTTTGTATCATGGATAATTCAATTTAAATAATTATTTCTAAAAGAAATCAATGAAGATATCAAACTATCATGAATAATAATAGATGTATTTAAGAGATAGGCTGGACATTTAATGGAGATTTGGGGAAATGAATAAGGCACTGCGTAATTTTGCCATAAACTTTGAGTTGGATATTTCTTGCCTTAAAAGTGACGTCCAAGCGAGTGATAAATAAAACAGCTGATACACAAAATAAAAATAAATTTCACTTTTGTTATTTTAAATCTTGCTAGCCAGCAAGGACGGATACTGTGTATTTCTTAGTTTTAGTAGTATCAAAAAGTGAAAGTTGTATAGAAACGTGAACGGCTAGTTCGCTTGTAGGCACGTATCTCTCAGTCATCTTAATTGTTTTGTTCTACATTACATGTTAGATTGCAAGCAGATGTTGTAGTGTCACATATATGGTCGAACTTATTTGAAAACAGGTTTTTCGTTGTTAAAAAATTTTTTTAAATTAAATTTTTACAAAGCATGAGGCCCTCTCTTATTTTGTCTATGATATCCCTATTTGATGTATGACACAATAAGAAGAAAAAAAAACATGCTCATGTTAAACGGTTCATTTAATGTAAGTATAATTGGTTGATATAGCGACGGAGAAAAAAGTTCATAAAAGATCTTTGGTGCTCCAAACGAGATGTTGTTTTCGTAGTTCTGAAGTCGCCGAAATCTTTTCAAATAGCATATACATTGCAATACTTGTAATTCAAACGTTTTCTAAACAAACAGTCAACACAAGTAACAAATGTAATCGGATATTTTACAACTCTAAATCAAACTTTATAGAGAAAATAAAATAATGAATCAGTCTTTGCGGAGAGAAAATAAAAAAGGTCTCTTTGGTAAGACACAAGTTATCGACTAGTTTTTTTTCTTGAGAGATCGATATGGGTTTAGTATTTATGCATTAAACATTGTCTATTTAAGTCATGCCTATTTTACCTTAATTGTGTAATTTAGCTTCCACAAGGCTCCATAAGCACTCATCAAATATAATTTGCCTATTTAATGAATTATATCCCGAAATTGATTAAACAGAAATTTTTTAATTTGAAAATTACTAATTTTATGAAATGTTATACATAGTTGCTGGGGAATAATACTATTTAGAGACATTTTACAACATAGAACGGACTTGTATGGCTTGCAAGTCTAACATTCGTGCTTATAAGTAGATAATTCTTTCCTTGGAAATATAACAATACAAATCAGGGCTCTTCTACATATGACGGTGAATTCAAGACAAGAAACTTGTTTCTAAAGCTATTCACTTATTTTTTGTTGTTGATTTTTTTTGTTGTTGTTTGTATTCACTTTTTGGTATGGTATTCATACACTGGAAAAACTGAGAGAGAGAGAGAGAGAGAGAGGAGTTGGAGGAGGGGGGGGAGAACGAGAGTAAGTTTAAGTAAGTATAAGTAAATAGAGTGTAGAGACAGTTTGTTTAAAGTAATGTTGTTATTGTAGTAGCCTTTGCGATCTGGGCTGGACATTATTTCGATATCTAGTGTGTATGTAAACAGTAATAATCCACCATGACTTAGTGTGGTGATCGATTTTATATTACTGACTGTAGCGTACCTACTGGGGGGGGGGGGAGGAAAGGGTGGATGCCCCGGGCGCCAGGGGTCTTGGGGCCCCAAAACAGCTGATAAAAATTCGGGCCTCGTATTCTGGCCCTTTGGGCCATCATCGTCGCCCCGGGCGCCATTTACCCTTGGTACGCCACTGATCACTGATGTCTCCCACCGCAAAACCTCTAAGGGTCAACTGGACAAGTCAGAATTGTCGGTCAAACGTGGTGTAGAATCCGGGTAGCCGATTTTTCAGCTCAACTTGTACTGTATTAAAAAAAGTTTTCGGAGAGAAGCCTCATTACATTACCAGCTTTCTCTGGGGACCAGGGCAGTGCAAAAGTGTGGTTTTCGAAATTCGAAAAATTATGTTACGTGAAAAAGTTGAAAGGGAATTTTAAAAAAGCAGCAAGCTCGCATTGAGTGCATCTGTCGGAGCAGACAATTTGCTTTATTTCTCCCTTATGACTCACGATGATCGTATACCGTTGTCCCAAATATTAAAATTAGAGGTTCTTCCCTTCAGAGGTTTCGCGTTACAACAGAGTGAGAAACTTCTATTCCATGATGCATGGAAGTGGCACTTTCCAATGTTATGTGGAAAAAGTCAAAACGAACGGGATCTACCTTGGGAAATCAACCGCCAGATATATTTGATATTGTAATCAATGGAATCGATCCAAGAGTCAAATCATTAGTTTTATCTTGGTATGTAATAAACTGTATTTTCTGATCTATTTCTTTATATATTTTGCAATATTTTTACTTTTACAAACTTGTACATTATACTTTTAATTTTACAGGAATAATATATTTGAAAACTAAAAGAAGACTTTAGGTTGCTAAGTAAGGGATAAAAATTAAATAAATTTAAAAGAAATTGTGGGAGAATAATATTAATGCCCCCTCCCCCCCCCCCCGAAATAATTGTATTTGGGTAAATTTCAAACTATCGTAATATCGTTCTCTGGAATTGTAAAAGTTCTTTAAAATCATGCAGGTTATCATGCACGGTGACTCAATATGGCCTTTGAAATTATGCAGGTTATCATGCATGGTGACTCAATATGGCCTTTGAAATCATGCAGGTTATCGTACACGGTTACTCAATTTGGTCTTTGAAATCATGCAGGTTATCATGCACGGTGACCCAATATGGTCTTTGAAATCATGCGTGCTATATGACTAAATATCACATTTGCCTTTTATTGCGTACCATATGACTAAATATCACTTAAGCATTTGACTGTGTACCATATGACTAAATATCACATATGCAGTTGACTGCATACTATATGACTAAATATCACATTTGCATTTGACTGTGTACTATGTGACTAAATATCATATTTGCAGTTGACTGCGTAATATATGACTAAATATCACATTTGCAGTTGACTCCGTACTATATGACTAAATATCATATTTGCATTTGACTGTGTACTATGTGACTAAATATCACATTTGC